>JAQBSW010000078.1:0-72500 GCA_029291075.1 Eudiplozoon nipponicum | reverse complement strand
AAAATAACTTTGCCTACCAAATCAGGAAGGTATACAGCGAGCACAGAGGTAAAGAAGAGTTAGAATATATGAAGGAGAACTTGCAAATGAACAATTATTCGGATAAATTTAGTGTTTTTAAAATAAGCCTCTCCCAGTTTGTGTATCTGAAGCAAGTAAGAGAACCATTTAACACAAGCTACATATTCGAGGAGATATGTCAGATTCTGTATTGATTAGAAGGTTCGCAAGAACACAGTATTCAAATATATAACAGTTAAATACTGTTTTTTGCGGAGAATTAATATATATGCAAGTATGTATTAGGCGTTGCAAACCTAGTAAAAAATTAGTTCAGTAGTGATCAGAAGGATAAATCACAGACAACAGGAACGGAAAGTATAATCCCATGCACATTCGTTTCGTGCTTACTGCGACTCTTCAGTAGGAGCCGGTATTACGCCCATTAACCACTATATATGTGGGTGAAGAATGTGGGACTGTACCGTCCTACTATCCCACATTCATCACCCAAATATATATTGGTTAAAGGACATAATACCGGCTCCTACTGATTAGTCGCCAGTAAGCACGAAACGAATGTGCATGAGATTAAACTTTCCGTTCATGCTGTCTTTGGTTTGTCCTTCTGGTCAAAACTAAACTAATTTGTTACTAGTTTCGCAACACCTAATTCATACTTACACTATTCAAATGTCGTTGTAAGCACCGTATTCAATAAATAGAGAGCTATGCCGTGATCACTAAAAATCAACTGCCTCCTTTTCCAATTTTTCCAATTTAAATGAACATTGTCAAAAGGAATAAGCAGTTAATCAATGGAGACCATCAAAAACAGCCCCAAAGGCCGTTTAAGAACAGAGTAGTAACCACCGCCATATCAGAAATTACTGGTCATAAAATCTAAAAAGGACACCAATTGAACACAACTAACTTCACATTTATTCACAAACTCACATGTAAAAAGTTCTTAAACTTTTGTGAAGCACAGTATATCAGACCGCAAATACCGTTACTGAACGTTCAAAAGTTTCAGCAGCAAAATATAGCAAATGACCGGCCGCGAATACAGGATAACAGCACATATATTCAGTAAACATAACAAACTAAATCTGTACAAATTCTACGGAATGTACCAGTAGGAAACAAGAAAAGGAAAAAGAACAAAGTCAGATGGACAAAAGAACAGCCATTAAACGGATGTAAATTGTAGGGGCTTAGCGAGAAAATGATACTGTGCAATTACAACAAAACAGACGCATCCAGAAAATACGAAACCTAAATAAACAAAAAAGCAGAAATATAAGCGATTGAAACGCATCTACTCACCTTCCTAAAAAACGGTTTTCCTAGCCCTTATATGCAACTAGCTGACATAAATGAATCGCCAGGTGTTATGTATTTAAAAAAATTGAAGTAGGCAGACAAAGTAAACAGCTTTTGCAAAAAATTCTCGAAAATTCCACACATTTCATATATAATACAACCTAAAGTGACATTCATTCGATTATATTGAAAAACATGAACAATTAGTATATTATATAATCCTTTAAATAGATATGCAATAAATAAATTCCAAGATCTTAACAGGAACATCCAAAAACAGATTAAGTAACTCGATGTTTATGCTTTTATTCCTACTGAATAATTTATGATTTAAAACTGTGGAAACTAATGGTTACCACGTCAACACAAAAACATATTTTCAAACAAGAATACATAAAATACACTTACATAAATACATATATGCATACATACATGAATACATACAACATACATACATACATACATAAATACATACATACATACATACATACATACAGTACATACATACATACATACATACATACATACATACATACATACATACATACATACATACATACATACATACATACATACATACATACATACATACATACATACATACATACATACATACATACATACATACATACATACATACATACATACATACATACATACATACATACATACATACATACATACATACATACATACATGCATACATACATACATACGTACGTACATACATACGTACATACGTACATACATACGTACATACATACATACATACATACATACATACATACATACATACATACATACGTACATACATACGTACGTACATACGTACGTACATACATACATACGTACATACATACGTACATACATACATACGTACGTACATACGTACATACGTACATACATACGTACATACGTACGTACATACATACATACGTACATACGTACAGTACATACATACATACATACATACGTACATACGTACATACATACATACGTACATACATACGTACATACATACATACATACGTACATACATACATACATACATACATACGTACATACATACGTACGTACATACATACGTACATACGTACATACATACATACGTACATACGTACGTACATACATACATACATACATACATACATACATACGTACGTACATACATACATACGTACATACATACATACATACATACATACATACATACATACATACATACATACATACATACATACATACATACATACATACATACATACATACATACATACATACATACATACATACATACATACATACATACATACATACATACATACATACATACATACATACATACATACATACATACATACATGCATACATACATACATACATACATACATACATACATACATACATACATACATACATACATGCATACATACATACATAAATACATAAATACATATATACATACATACATACATACAAACATACACAAAACATACATATATATACATACATACATACATACATACATACATACATACATAAATACATACATACAAACATAAAAAATACATAAATATATACATACATAAATACATACATACAAACATAAAAATAAACAAACAAACATATAACAGTTAATACTGTTTTTTTGCGAAGAACTAATATATATGCAAGTATGTATTAGGTGTTGCGAACCTAGTAACAAATTAGATCAGTTGTGACCAGAAGGATAAACCAAAGAAAACATGAACGGAATGTTTCATCTTATGCACATTCGTTTCGTGCTTACTAGCGACTCATCAGTAGGAGCCGGCAGTACGCCCTTTAACCACTATATGATTGGTCGTATAATGTGGGATAATTGGACGGTACAATCTCCTAAACGAATGTATAAACCTGTAATAGTGAAGCTAACATCATACGAAGTCTACGACAATGCGACTTCAATGCTAACTCACACTATATAGTATATATACCGAGTCTGTATAGGATACTAACACTATAGCTATTGTGTTAGTAACCGATACCAACATTATTGTACCGAAAAGGTACATGGTACTAACATTATGGTTTCCGAGTTGGTACATGATACCAAACTGATGGATATGAATTTATGCTATAGTTCACCGAACTTGAGAATTACAACAATTTCTCAACACCTGTTACTCCAGTAAATCCATACACTTTTGTACGTACATACATACATACATACATACATACATACATACATACATACATACATAAATACATACATACATACATACATACATACATACATACATACATACATACATACATACATACATACATACATACATACATGTATGCATATATACACGCATACATACATACATACATACATACATACATACATACATACATACATACATACATACATACATACATACATACATACATACATACATACATACATACATACATACATACATACATACATATGAAGGCATACGTACACCCATACACACATAAACACATATGTAAATACATAAATATTTGCACAAATATATACATTCTGTCCCATGTACCAAAATAAATACATTCAGCAGTGCGTACCTGCTTACAGTAACACATTTGTAAACTCTTAATTCATTTCTGAATCCTGCATTTTTTTTTGCAAATATTAAAAATGATGAAAATTTTGTCTCTTGTTTGCGTGGCTCTCAAATGGCTGACAAATCTGCTGTCTAAATGGCCATACATTTGTGGATATAAAAAATATGAAAACAGAGAGAATAGTTTTTGTAAAATTTTTCCTCATGAATAAATATATATTTGGCTTTATCAACTAAGACAATACTTTTACCGACACCTGGTATAAACGAGGTTAACAATTAAAATTAGGTTGAATCCATTTAAGTATGTCATATATTCGACTTCAAATCGACTTTATCGAAATATATATTTCATTTAATATTAAATATTTCAAATTTATTTGTTGATTTAATCTGTTCAATTGTTTGCATTGCACATACATTGTGTATCTAAGCAGAGCTTGAGTTTCATTGCATTAAATGAATTAAGAATACACGCAGATCCATCAAGATATAAGCAAAATTACAAAAAATGGTAGGTCATTTCAAATGTCATTTGATTAATCCGTTAGACAGTGAGAGAGAGAGGAGGCGAGAGATAGAGAGACAATATTGATATTCCAGCAACAAGTACTCATTGGAATATAGAAATCGTGAAGTTGTCATTTCAATTAACAGTGGATTCGAAGATAAGGAGCTGAATTTTCTAATTTCCGCAGTTTTTACATGTATTTCAGATTGATCCTCTGTATTCATTTTGCCGTATTGCTTTGATGATGCACATTAAAGCATAAAACGCATCATTACATGAAGCAGTCGGGTGTTCTACAATGTAACGTGATTGACGAACAAATGAAATTATGTTTCTAGCATTGATATAAGCAAATAAGCAATATTTTGAAGACAGGTGGAGGAAGCTAAGTTAATTAGACGAGATTAAACTATAAACGTTTAGATTAAGAAACATAATATTCCGATTTAAAAGCAAATGGTTTAGTTGACAATAACATACATGTTCATTTATCACAGACGGTTAATTTAATGTAAGGTATTATGAAAAAAATTGACTAAAATATACAGAAGACGACTTTAATAGCATTAAAAATCGAATATAAATTTAAAACGAGACGAAAAGGTGTTCTAGAAAGGAAAGGAATGTGTTCAGCTGAATGAATATATAAGTAAAGAATAGCAATAAAACAGTTCAGAAGTAATCTTGCCTCAAATCACATCGTTCTATAATAGAGTAGATTATTATACTTATTAAAAGTAAAATTTAAGATAATTAACTTATTTTGAAAGGAAAGCCACAACTTCATTAATAGTGACAATTTTAAAACCTAGCGTGAATTTGAGATAACTATCACTTGAAACTGATATGATATTCAAAGTAAATTGTACCAGTGGACAATCGTATCTCTACAGATGCTGAAGACTATTTGAGGTGAACAAATTTGTTATTCCTGTCCCTGGGAATGTCCGCCTGATTCGGCATAACACATCCTGTTAAAAGGTACACATTTTCTAATAGATAAATACACATATGCTTGTTCTTTCTCGCCAAGCAATTATAAATATTAAATGCCTTTATGAATGAGAGTCTGATTTTTACTAAATTTCGTTAACCAATTTCGATCGAGGTACGAATAAATGGCTGCTGCTGATCCAATCGGGTTTCAGAAGGATTGGAATTTACATAACATGTGAAAAGAAAAAGCGAAATTTGTCAGATACAAGAACCGTTTATTTTTCATTTTTTTATCAAGTATCAACGAATAAAGAAATTGGAATAAATAGTACAAGAAAAAACAAAATTAAAATATTTACAGGGATAAGAAGTGAAATAAGGGAGCAACTAATCATTTGCGTGCATCACCTTCAGTTTGGGTTCCATGTCCGAAATGTTTGCATAAATACGGTTGCTGTTTTTTTTATATCCGCAGAAAATCATATGTTGCTAGGCCATTTCTCTTTTGTTATCAATTAACATACTTAAAGACCACTTAAATACGAGGTATCACTGATATGTTACACAAATGTAGGCTTGTATTCGCCATTTTATTTGTCTGCTATTGTGCAAAATATCATTGGTAACTGACACGTATGTTCGCGACGCGTGGCCTTTTTGAGAAGTACCAAATGCAATAACAGAAATGAGTAAGCAAGTTATGAATCTCTGGATAAGCATAATCAGCGTGATTTGTGGAAACAAGAAATGCATGATATTTATTTAGCCTGAATTGGAGATGATGCAAGAAAATGATTAATCTTTCCCTTTAAAATCAATCTTTCCGCGTTTCCCATATTTGCTTTACCTTTTAGATATATATATATATATATATATATATATATATATATATATATATATATATATATATATATTCCAATGAACGGGGTCTCCTTCTCATGACTATATTTTTTTCCGGGTCATTCGCTTCCCGTTTCCCGACCCTAGAATAAGCATCAACACTGACATGTTTAGACTTCTTGAGGTCATCATCTGAGAACTATAGAAATTAACATCTGAGCAGCAAACGACAATGCATACACAGAAAAGAAGCATTATATATGTATTTATCACCTATTTTAGTCCAGCATGACTAAAGAAGTTGACTGAACAATTCATGTGCAGTCGCTAATATTGTCTAATAGCAGTTTTTTTATCAGAAATAAATAGATTATACAATTAAACAGTAATTGATTTCGCAAATGGTGACAATAGTTATTTAAATAAAATTCGTAAGCTTTGTATATGCACCAATCCGCTTCAATCTGATCATTCGCCAACAGTGCAAAGCAACCGTCAGTCACACATGACAGTAAGTTTCGACATTTCATGATAATCTTCAGAACACAACGGTAATCTTACTAGCAAGATTATATCTGAAACATCATGTTTGAAATTGTTCTGAGAAACATGATTTCTATCTACTGCTGTATCATCCTAAATATGGTGGGAATCAATTATATTTAGATAGATGCAACAGGGGATTACTTCCCGTTTGACGGACCAGAACTAATCATTGATATAAAAAAATGTTTTAGTTTTAGTATACATGTCACGCATTGTCATAGGTTAGACTTTTTTAACCTTAATTAAGGGCGTCACGCAAAATAAGAGCAACAGGCCTAAAAAGTCATAAATGCTATTTCTTTGTAGTTTTGCCGATTTTGAGAAGATTTCCAGTGACATAATGTCGTCTTGAAACCTCTTGTAGTTCCAATTATGCTGTTACGATAATGGAAAGGCGTAGATTTGACGTGCCAGTGACCAGGTATTCGTTATTTTCTGTTGTCCATTACGCTCTGATTACGCACAGATTTACTGACCTGGAATGAGTTTCCCAACTTCATAGGATTCTCAGCTTTAGAAGTCTGTCAATCAGTTTTATTAACAAACTTAAAATTAAGGACAAGATGAATTTCATTGTGACCCGTACATAATAGCGAGTATCGGATATACTCATATAAACAATACTTTTCAATGCCAAAACCTTTGACTAACTAACAGGAGGTTTTATTCTAGTGCAGGCGCCTTGTGCGAATATTTGATTCTGTTTGGAGGATACTGCTATAGAGAAGTGGTGTCTTGAATTGCTAAAATATAAAAAAAATTTCATTCACTGGCATTTACATGGTGCGTTCCTGACATTTGGTTATTGTGACTTACACTTTGCTTCATAATAAAAGGATATTGTATTTCTTTTGCTAGAATAAAACATATTTCATATAAATCAGTTGATAAGGCGTGAAATATCCTGTAGACGAAGCTTTTCTAATAAAATTGTTCAACACAAGTAATGAAGATTCATCCTCACCAGAAATACTACTAACATTCGGGTACAAACATTATTGACCTAGATGTAATTTATAAGATCAGGCACGTAAACTTAACTTAGGTTTATAATTTAAAACGTAGCGTCAATTTGCAGGTTCTGTCCACATGGCTCCTACTACTTATCTTATTTTGCTATAAAGTAGGTCAGTTCATTTGACAATATCTCGGGATGTCTAAACGTGCTTATTGTACTAAGAGGTTATTTTAAATATAATTATTACAACTTTCTGTAACAGAAAAGAAAATTTGCTCTAACTATGCTTTAATTTCTGCTTATATTTAAATAAATGAAAAATTGTAATATTTATACGAAATTTATCTTTAATAATCGACAATGATCACAAATATAAAAAAACACAGCGATATAAGTTATCGAGTTTGTATATTTTTGACTGTAAAGAACTAGCATATATGCATATCATTTTAAGTACATCGTGTTTAGAAACACTGTTGTCCAATTAGAAGGAGGCGGATATGCAAAATTTAGCCTGAACTTAATTTGTAATTAAAAGCGCACAAGCATCAAGTCGGTATTGATCACTTGTCCGTTGGAGCCAGACTTGCGATACAAGCTCATTTTATACTTTGGCAAAAATGTGGTACAGCGCAATGCTGCAATTTCTCCACGAATATGCGTTTCTAATTAACAGAAATGCATAATCAAGAAACTGCACTACGCTACAATATACTATAATGATCAAACAGAATGAGACCTAGAACTCAGACGTTGTGGAATCCAAAGGAGCCAATGTTATTGACAAAAAACTAACAAGGTCATTCTAATGAACCATGCTTACCGTTAGACTCCTACATATTTTTATACATATAGTTATCTCGCTGTTGTTGTGTGTACAGTGCACTATGATAGAATAACTAATATCGCGATTAGTATTATCTGGCCATGTGATGAGTAGGTTAACACTCGTGCAGTTCTAGCCAACCATTGGAGATATTCCGGTAGCCTGGTAAGCAGAATGCCAAATAGTTAATCTCAAACTGTCGCCCAACCAGCTCAATCGACATTCCAAAATAAGTTACGTTGGTGATGGAATGCAAAATATTGGGCTGGTAAACTGTTCTTATTAAATAGCGCCTAATTTCGCACACCTCTCAATGACTTGAACTAATTTTCTCCAATTCACCGATTGACAAAATGGACCAGGAACTGGAAGCTATAGTGTGTAACTTTCCAAGTCTACGCAGCATAAAGTACGACATGCATTATGCTAGACTTGAAAACCTTGCTTTCGATACTTAGTGTAATAGACATACATTTTCAACGTAGTTTGCATAATATCCTAAAAGCAGCAATCGCCAAGCGAACACGACTAAAAATCTCAGCAGAAACCAATCAGTCTTGTGTTAATAGAGATTTCAGTTAAATCAAGTCATTGACCACTGAAAGTAGAGTGCAATTAAGTGAGATCCTAGGTTCCGAATATATTTTTTATAACAACATTATTTAATGCATTTAGCTTCAGAATGTACAATATATGGGCAATACTTGAGCACAATTAAAGGCTCTCTGAATGTTGTCATACATTTCTGCTAGCAGAGCAGCATCGTCAGTGCTGGTTAGTAAATCAACAGTAGTGGACCGCTGATTCACTTGGCGTAAATCAAGATTGCAGCGAATTGCATTGGTCTGGTTCGCGTATCTTATGTCCTATAAAAACCCTCACTGGGTTGGCTTCGTTTGCTGCTTTTGCTCATTGCCATTTTTCTTTTGGGATAAAAGCTATGCTTACCAGTCACGCAGTACTAAGAAAATTAAATCCAGTGTAATTGACAAGAACGCTAATGTAAACATCTTGTTGATAAGCACCACCATTAAACTCTTTTTCCCACCAAGAATTCTTTCTCTCTAGAGATTGCAATATTTAAAATTTACAGATCCTCTTGATTCTATATTCCACAGAACGATTAATATCCAGTATGGAGGTAATTAACTCTGTTAGCTCTGCTACACATAATGAGATCGCGTCTCATGATCCAATGTACAAAATTGAGATTCCTTCTCGTAACGAAAACGAACGGCCAATTCGAAAGCATTCTGGTCATTCGAAGACACGCAAAGATGCTAGTGCGCTTATTGAGTTCTAATGACGTACAATATTTACTCGCTCGCAAGCCAAGAGCCCTCAGATTTCAGGAATCAATGGTTAAGGTTTCCTTGAATCTAAATTGCAGACATTGTCAAGTAACAGATGCTAAAATCCATCGTTCCTATTTTGGCCTGGAATTTGTTTCTGTACAAAAGAAGTAGCTTAACCTGATGTCTCCTTCTAACTTATTGCTGAAAATCGTGCTTATAACTAAGAAATTTTACGGCAATTACGTCTCGAACAAAGAGGTCTATCGGGCATTTAATCACGTATGATTTGAGGTTATAATTGAGCACCACCAGTACTTACTTTCCCACAAGTACGCGACAATATTTTTCCTCCTGGAAGTTCGTATAAAATTGTATTCAAACCAGAGGACCGAAATTTCAGGTTCACCGCATTAGCTTAATTCAACTTATACGTCCTACTGGACTCTGCAGATAATGTAACGAATATTATTCTGCGATTCAGCTTATATTTAAAGGAATAAATATACACTGTGTTATTAATATTCTTTCATGGGCTATAAGGGGACAAAAGGTCGCACATTCCCGAGGCAGATGGATTAAGAAGATTCAGTTATCCTGTTAATAGTTGGCATTCCATTCAAGGCTGACGAACATTATCTGAAAGTTGGTTTTATTTAATTTTTTTAATTAGGGTAAATTATTAGTCTTGAAATAAAAATGGGTACTGTCAGCGAAGAATAAAAGGCAATTTTACATGAAACCGACATCGCTTTTACTACGCTACATGCCCGTCAAAAATTTAATAAAATTGCAAATGGATTTATGTGTCAATTAACCAATCATTGATTGCGCGGATAGTGGAAAATATTCTTTAAATCCAGTTTGCGAGCTTGAAATAAACACTAATCCTATCGAATTTAACCAGTCGTCGAACTATATAGCAACACTACAGATAGTCACACGAACTGACAAGTTTCGACCATCCATGATCATCATCAAATTTCGAAGGCAATCTGACTAGTGAAAATCCAACCGCAATGAATATATATATATATACATATATATATATATACATATATATATATATATATATATATATATATATATATATTGAGTGGAAAATTAGGCATGCGGCTCTCAATTTTAGTAGTCTCGTATAAATTGTACTTGACAGGAATGTCAGCTGCGCAATTTGTACACAGCTACAGGCATTAACCGAGTGCAGCAATCACCATATATATATATATATATATATATATATATATATATATATATATATATATATATATATATATATTTATAAATATTCACGAAATAAATGGCCTTTATCCACTTTGTTATTTCTGTGTTGTTTTCCTAATTATAAGAATATATATATATATATATATATATATATATATATATATATATAATACATATTATACATATCTATATGATTATATCAATCTAGTCAGTGGTGAACGAATTCATTAAATTAAGTTTCCAGAGCTGGAAGTAAACACCAATCCCATTTTATTTAACCAGTCGTCGAACAACAACAAAACTATCGTCAGTCACTCTTTCTGAGGTGATACGCTCTTTAATGATCATCATCAGAATAAGACGGAAAATTGATTAGTGAGTATCAAACCGCAATGAATATATGTATATATATGTAAAGAAAAATTAGATGTGAGTCTCTCACCTTTGGTTGTCTCGCATTAATTGTACTTGACAGAAAATGTCGACTGCACAATTTATATAGTGTCACATTTATTAACTGTTTTCAGCTTTCGCCACATATACATAGGTAATACAAGTAAACAAGCATTGATTGCGCGGGTGGTAACAACAAACGCTTTAAATCAATTTTTCGAGCATCAAGTAAAATACTTCTCTCAAATAAATTAGTCTTATAACTTTGCTAACAATATTTGTCTCAATTAATTGTTAAATTATTTCGTGTGTTTGTTTGCATTCCTGTTTCTATAATAGAGCAGACTATATACACGAGAAGCGTAATTAAATAAAATTGTAAAAAATATCCATTTTGTCTGAAAATTTTTTTTAGCACAAAATATACTACGTTCTCATTTGTAACCAAGGTATTTATTGAAATCAATACTGACCCGAATGCGAAAAGTTAGTGGAAGTAGCCGAGGTCGCGTGGTTGTTTCTTTACTTGGTTGCTAAACTTCAAATTAAACTACTGTTATTGCAGAATATCAGATAGAAATGAAGGCAAATTATGATTAAATCATTGTCTACGATGTGGAGGATGTAGATCCATTTTTCTTAATAATAATATCCGAATGTTTAGTCTAAATAAATTAATTAATAATTTCTGCATTAATTAACTGATATTGGTCAGCCATCCTGCATAAAAGCATTTAATGACTAGTAACATTTTCAAGGAAAGTTGTCATTTTGCCATATTATGTTAATTTAAAATTGGCTATACTTAGAAATTCTAGCTAATTTAAAAAAACGTGCGGAGTGAAACAATTCGAATATTAAACATCAAAACTTGCAAATACGATTTTTTGGTTTACACCTTTACTCTATTTGCTATTTAAAGATAAAATTAAGGAAAAAATCAACGAATTTTATTATTCGCTTTACTTGAAATAAGCATATTTTAGTAATTGGTAAATGTGAGTCGAAATGATCATGTATTGATAATGAATAAATGATAGACGGTGTTGAACGACTTTAAAGTCAAAAATTTTCGAAGTACTTTTAGTTCCTGAAAGCAATTATCACAGCCAATAGATGATATCGCGTAAATATATAGTGTCGCGTTATATGCTCACCCGTCATGTTTTTAAATATACGGAATAATCGTCTGTAACCAAGATAAATTTAAAAAGCATCTGAAGATTTTTTACAGTAAACTTTGCCATAAATATTCAACTCGGCTAATTTCATGGAATTTTTTCTATTAAATATATATTTACACTTATAATTAATATTTCATATTATGTAAACGAAAGTTTGTGGCAAATATTTCTCCTTGAACAATGAAACACAAGCACACTAAATGCAAGCTTGTCTAGAAAACAAGATTAAACACAAATGGCTAGCTTAAACTTTGCATTTAAGAATGGATTTACTCGATAAATCTTACGCATATCTTTTTTTAAAATACTTAAAAATCAAGTGAAATTTCCAAATACTAACACCTAAACCATAATATAAAATATGGGAGACGGCTTTAAAGTAAAATATTTACTTCGTTTTAAAATAAATTTGGCAGACGCTGGATTTGAATCGCAACAACAAAATAGATGTGAATAAACATAAAACCAAGAGCTACTTATGCGAAATAACCAGTTAAAGATGATGCATCATTCGAAATAATTAGTAAATGATAATAAAATCTTCAAATATCTTTTGAGAAAATCAGCTATCAAAAAGAAGCATACAAAAATTAAAACTGTGAACCAATTTTAATGTCTTTATTTATCATGGCAAACAACGTTGATATTCCATAAGTTGTAACAGATGAATATCATAGATAGCAAAATTATTATAATCGCATAGCATATTTTATTTGAAAAACATACAACTTTTTATATGCGTTGAATGAACGTACTCAAGTAATTGGAATCTTGACAAAATGCTAAATAAAATAATATAGATAATTCACATTATTAATAACTTGGGAACAAACAAAATGTAAAGAAATATTTTTATATATTGAAGTATATATTTTTGTAGCAATCTACATTTCCATCAAAGTTAGTTCGCGCATATTTGGTAAATTATCATTAGTAGCCATAACTATAATTGGAGCTTAAACAAAAGTCAAATTGAAAGCAGAGAATAAGTACATGTCTTAATGTACAGTCCAACAAAAAAATTCGCAGCGACACGAAGTATAAACTATCATCATTTCCCCCAATTTCTCGTTATTTATACAAGCTTAGTTTAATCTCACTGAAAAATGACAAGAATATAAAACACAGAAATTTAAATGTCTCAGCGTTGCGGAAAACTAACACCTGTGTTTATTTTTCGGTTTAATTTCATTCAAATTATATTGAGTAGAATAAGCCCTCGCGATAGAAATTTTTAATTAATATTGAAATTTACTGTTAAAAGTCCAGGAAGGATATCATCGCTGAAATCGGATTATACAAACATAGATTGAATTTGGTAATTATTCTCCGCAATAAAAACTTTAAATTTCAATTTGGTAACTTCTTTGAAATAAAAAGGTGCACTCATGTCATAGTAGAAGTAGTGACCGCATTTTATTTCGTAGAATAATTAGCAATTACCAAAGTATGAAACACAGACGATTTAAATAAAATATAAATGAAGAAACCAAATATATAAACCATTATCTCACAGTCAACATAAAATATCCATTTTCAATGTTAGTAAATTTATTGCGTTTATTTATCATAAGTTTCACAGCCATTGGTTCAGGTCACAATTGAGCTACGCGTATGCTTATGATAAACTAAAATCCCGTCTCCTGTAGCCTCTGACATCTAGAAGAAATATATTTGTCTTCACGATGAAATTTCCATTGATTTACAAGAGTAAAAGTAATGTAGAATACTCAGGTTTCAGTATCTGATACACCGGATATATGTTCCGGTCTGCCTTAAAAGACTGTCGATAATAGATACATATCTTCTTTATTGATTCCTTAACTGTAACTGCGAAATCTGGTACTTTATCGGTTCTTAAATGTTGCACGGATATTGTTGAAACTATGAAATCTTTATTGTTTTGACCGTCGACTATGTGAGAAATGTTTCATAAATTCTAGCATCTCCATTCAAAATTGCATGCGTCTATTTCATTTGTTTTTGTTCCTAACAAACTAATTTTCTCGTTTAGATAATTCTCGGGAAATAGAACGTAGATCGGATTATTGCGTTTGAAGTTTTAAAGAGATACAAATGGCAGCCAGATCGTCGATCATAGAAACTAGATCAGGTAATTACGAAATGGGCGTTTAGTTTGAGAATAAAAAGCCGGATTTTTTTAGTAGACAGCATTATCAAAGTTTCTGGACAAATTATAGATTGTGAAACTATCGTATCCGGAGCAAACATTGGGGACTCCACAAGTCGCACACCACTACCTGCACTATCAACATGGTTTTGATACGGAAAAAAAATTCTTATATCAAAGAAACTGCACAAACTGTACTTTCGTTTTTCGAGGATTTCCCTTGTACTTAGTTTAACAGCAGATAATTATTTAGCTAAACGAATTTCCGTAAACTGCTATTACTTTACAGCTCGCGTAATACATTTTAATTAAATTTATTTTCAATGCATTTTTTCGTTTATCCTTTAATATTTATCTGCTTACGCAATCCCGAAATAATGATTGCTTTATAACAATGAATCAATTATGATTCTCCAACAAAGTTTAAATAATCGGTGATTTCTTGTGGAGTAAGAAATTTCCTCTGACAAAAATAAATACTATTTAATCTTTTCAGGGCATTTTTACTGATATATTTATTATGCAAACATTGTACAAATGAACGTCTATTTTGTAAAAAGTCTACCTTGTTATTGCAATAAAATAATAATAATAATGTAGAAGTGAACTATGGATAATTATTCATTTTTCGATATTTTGTGCCTAATGTGCGTGATCTCACTGTTGACTAGTAGAAGCCATTCTGTTTCTCTCATCAATTATATCATATTTGATTCTCAAACAATATTACCTTGAAAACGAGTTTCGTTCTCATTTGTGCACATTGGGATCCTCTCGGAACTTTATCTCAAATTCGACTCAGGGTTTCACTTCAAGAAAGGTGTTACGTGTCAATCAGTGAGACGATGAGTATACGCACGAAGTCATAACAAAAACATTTTTAATATAATTGATGACAGCAATAAGTGTGATAACAAAAAGCAATCAACCAAAGGACAAGAAATTTGGCTTAATGAAAGCGCTGAGGAATTTACATGTCCAAAATTGGATGATCATTCCGAATAGATGGTTTATCCACGCATGGTATCTCTGGAGCAGCTCCATGGTGGTTACCAAAGGGCCTCTACATTCTGACAGTATTTCTGCCATGTTAGTACCATAAAAGCCATTGAAAATATCAATAATTTCTTTTATAATCGATAGATATTGGAACGCTTGAATCTGGCAGTACATATAAAGGACAAAACAACATTCTTCAGATTTGGCTTTTTAAATACCCAGACAAATTGTGTTACTTTATCCGGCTTTACAGAATATGGCAAAAATATATGAAACCGTCTGAAATCCGACTACCACCAATTCTTATCTGTTGGTAGACAATTGAAAATGATGGGATAAAAACAATTTTTTCTTATTGAATTCATAAAATTCTGACCAGGTGCACTGAGTTCAACAGTCGCACTCTTTCCACAGAGAATGAGTACAAATTCGTATTTGCATGATCTAACCACTCCTTTTAATTGATCTCAGAACAGATAATAGCAAGTAATTAAGGACAATCAGGCTTAAGTTAGTGCATAATTAGGACAGTGTGCTCGTGCTTAATGATGAATGCTATTGTCGGAAGTTAACGCAAAATGACTGATTTCAAATTGAATAGCTTGACAAAATATTTATCTGAAATTAATTATCGTTTATTTGGTCAGTTCATAAAGCACCACGTTATTTAACGTAATTATTCATTTTATTATTATTATTATCAGATACCGGCGTGTTAGGGCTATAGATAAGACAGCAGGCCGCATGTTGGCAGAGCCTAGTTTTGTCACTGAAATTATAATTTAAAATTCATTTAAAATTTTCCGTGGTATCTAACTGTGTGTAGCGGATAAACGTCATTGACTTTACAGTAGTTTACTTTTACACATGAACACAGAACCAAACAGGTAATTAAGTACTCATGTATATACGTGCACACATATCAGGACGCTAATTACAGGTATACTCAGAAACACACGAAATTATGCTGAAGTATGCAGAATTTACATGTTTAACCCGGTATAAAACCGTTAAAACTCGAAGTAAACATTTTTACTTAAGCACAATGCAAATACGCACAGTAAATTAAAAACCGTGTTGTTCTGTTAAAGCATCAAGTTTACAAGAATAGGACAGGATAATATAGTGTTCGCTACACCTGGTCCCCTGGAAGACCAACATTGTGTGTGATGCTTATCGGTGATTTTGCACGTTTTCGATCGATAATCCTTGGAAATAAAAATTATTAGGTAGGTTTCTTCGATATTCTATTTTTTTAAAGTTCCCAAAATGTTTATTTAATGAAAACCACTGGATATAAAGCTAAATTAGGCATGACTACATATGCATTTTTAAAATTAAATAAACTGTGTGATGATTTGCCAATCGTTCCCTGATGCCCACAACTGATATTAAACGATCACGTACGGTTTGCCATTTATGAACTAAAAAGTGGAAAATTTCTGAATTGTACACATTTCGCCAAAAAATATTTGGCAACATTTTGAGATGAAAGTTTGCGCATACTACCATTAACTTGGTCATAAAACATAAATTATGAATATTGTAGATCAAAAAGTTAAAATTATTGGAAAACCATAAGCTTAAATATTATTTTTGATACTGACGTAGCGGAGAAATAAAGTTCTAAAAGTATAATGGTTCCAGCTAAATCTAAACGAAGGAGAAATTGAGCATCGTTGCGAACTGACGACAATGCGAACGTGAATCTTGTATGAAAAGATCGTCATTCTTTTAAAATGGAGTAAAACACATGCATAATAAGAATTCATCTCTTGCTCCTTCTGAATTCGGCATATTCACCTGGTTGTACATTAACAAATTATTAATTTTATGTTATATGATGCATAGACATTTGATATCTGCGATTATGCCATTAAGAATAGTCATAGCTACCACGAAAATATGCTAGAATATATTGGGCCAAAATATGAAGGCGTTATGCTCGAAGAGCGAGGGTTCAGATTAGCTGATAAATTTAGTTTAAGCAAAATTTGGTTTATCAAAATTTTCATGAATTTTAAAAAAAATTCAGAGATGACACCCCTTTTATATAGGAGGAATTTGCATTAAGTATCATAGCGAATGCAACTATCCGACTAGGATACAACTACTACCACTACTATTACAACTATTTATAATAATAATAATAATAATAATAATAATAATAATAATAATTTAAATATGTAGAAATAATAATAATAATAATAATAATAATAATAATAATAATAATAATAATATAAATAATCCTTTATTTAATTAACATAGTAAAAATTATAACAGTGATAGTATGAGATTATTTGTAAAACTATAATAATAATCATTATGAAAAATATTGTTCTTTCGGTAACGATAAAATTATGTTACAATAACTATAGTAATTAAAATCACTTAAAATTTATGACCAAAATCATTTATGTTTTAATATTCACCATAGTTACATTGTTTATAAATGTATTCATCAATGTTTTATCTGAAGTTAAGCAGTTAAAAATGTGGAACGAAAACGAGTTTTCAATATATATATATATATATATATGTATATGTATATGAGTTTATTTTGTTTAATGCACACTGGGAAATACATGTTTTTCGTATTTGGAAACTTAATTTTAATAGTAAATATACGAATATTATTATCTAAGTGTACAAGCATTACTACAAAATTATGGAATGGGTGATTTTGTGGCATGCACTTTCAATAAAGTAAATTGGCGCTAAACTAATTCTATTAATATGAATTTACTTTCAAATTTTTCTTTTGAATTTATAATATATAACGCATTCATAATTGCAGTCTATTTACTAACTGTAACGTTGTGATTAGTAAGTGAATTAAGGAACGTAAAGTAAACATACATATTTAGCTGCAGCCATTAATAGCAAAACAGAAACATAAGGAAAAAATTCTTTTAGAACTCAGTCGGTTTTAAGTAGGTGAATGTTTTATGAAATTGATGCCGAACATGCAGGACGAAGAATTTAATAGGCTCTCACATTGCCTTCTTATACACAGTTAATTATAGTAAGAAATATGGAAGAGTAGAATTTAAGTGAAATAGCATTGCGTTCTGAACGATGAAGCACAATTTGTGTTCTATTAATCTGCATACCGGTTGCCTTCAGAAGTACAATTCGGTTAGTTCTCATCTGGTGTATTTTTGTATTGTTTGTGTGTATTCCATGTAGTAACGCTAATTCCAATAACATTTGTGTTTGTCAACTGTCACTTAATTGAATTGACCGTAATCATTTGAATAATTTGAACTACATTTGCATGGAAGATAAAAATTATCCTCCCTTCTATCCAGATACTCTCAACGCATGTATTGTTTGTTCAAAATGTTTATCACATTACACGACAATGACTGTAATATATGTAATTCTCAAATATGATTTAAAATTAATGGTTAAAATTATATATCGTATTGTGCCTATCAAAAATTGAACCATAATATCTGCCATCAATGGCCACGTGCTGCTGAATAAGCATTATATATATTCTGATCTTTGCCGCATTAGTTATTATGTGTATTTTCGATTATTGAACACACACACACTAATATAGAGATACACCCGCGACCATACCTTTATATATATACAACATTGTAAGATAAGATACATGAATGCAAATTTTACTGAAGTTATCTAATTAAATCTTTGGTGCACATGACGGGTCCAAAGTATAAATTTCAGATCTTATTATTAATTATCAAATACAAACATATACCATCAACCTTATATTACATTATAGGTAGCGTTAAATATATATATATATATATATATATATATATATATTCTTTTGAAATGCGAGCGTTAATAAAATTCACTGTACACTTCCTATGTGCAAAACCAAAAATCACTTTTATCATATACAAGTAACGCTTCTGTTTCTTTGTCTTCTAAAGTTTCTACTAATGAAAATATCTTTATATATGAATTGGAAGGCAAAACAAAATAGAAATATGTAAAAATAGAGAGAGTTTGAAAAATCGGAAACCAATCAATTGCGTGCGTCAAATCCAGTTCAATCTCAATGCCTGTACATGCTTCTTCTGCTTGCGTAAATCCGGCTACAATTATTTTTATCCATAAGGCTTCATATGTGGCTAGCTCCCTTTTGTTATTGCATTTATTAATTATTTTGAATGCTACGTCTGGAGAACATACGTGCGATGTTTCGATGATTTGATATATATATATATATATATATATATATATATATATATATAAGCACATGTGTGAGCCAGACTAAATAATGTTATTGCCACCGAGGATTCCATTTCAGGTGAATCATTCTAACAATATTTATAACCGAGTCAAACACAGTCATTCAAATTCATTTACAGTGATATGCCAACTATACGATATTTTATACAGATGTATATTGCATTAACCTATTAATAAATCTTAATGTCTAACCGTTGTCATTTATATTTGATAGCACGCAACAACCATTGATGGGCTTAAACTTAACTTGAAAATGGGTACGACGGACATCATGGGTCTCAGGTGCATAACAAGATAAAATTGCTGCATATGTTGTGCTTTGAATCCAAACTTTATCCCAGCAATCTGATTGTTCGGAATTTCTTGGACTTATGATCAATCGCTTTAAACTTTAATTATAGATTATTGTTTGTACGAAAGTATACGGCACTGTACTAAGAAACTTCGCAACGGCTACTCAATCAACTCAGAAGTTAAAAGATACTAGCATTCTCAAATGCTCTGCATTTGCCTTTCGGGCTCCAATTGTATACGCTATGAAAAAGGATGTTTTGTTCCAAACTGTGGCTGATTTTTGACGATTAAACACTGTGGCTAAACATGCGTTAGCTGTTCTTGAGTTGGAGGCATACGTCGAAAGTAAAACATTGGTACGTTCGGCTGAATGGAAAGGAATCTAATATATTTCTCATATCAATTTTAAATGCGTTAAAAAATTATCTGATCCGAAGCGTCCTAACGTAGAAGCGAATTGGAATTTGGCAACGTCTGTCTTTGAAGTGGTCTGTAAGCGATGCTTGTGGTTGCGCCACTATGGGATAAAAAACTCAATAATAACTGCACGTAATTGAAATAAGCAATCATTCATTGCGCGTGTGGTGGGAACAATTCTTTAAATCAAGTGTGCGAGCTTGTAGTAATCACGAATCCTATTTTATTTAACTAGTAGTTGAAAACATAGCAAAACTATCGCTAGTCGTTCGCACTAACGCGTTTCGATTTTCTATGATCATCATCAGAGTACGTCGGTAAACTGACTAGCGAGGATGAAAACGCAATGCATATACATAGAATAATGACACGAGCCACGAAAATTTTGCAGTTCCTTAGTGGTTTAAGGTAGCAGGAATTTATTAATAGCATGGTTTAATATGGTGCCCGTGGAATTTCGCTTATTAAATGAAGATTGTTTTTGCGCACCGGGATTAATTGAAATTTCCTGATCTGCGTTTTCACTAACGCAGCTTTCATTGTTACAGTTGTTTCCTTTTTTTCAAAATATTTCGGCTAAACTTATCGATAGCCTTCATCAGTCGCCTTCATACCTCACAAGTTTAACAGACGAAACCAATGAAACAAGCTTGCTTCATTAGTTTCGTTTGTTAAACTTGTGAGGTATATTGCGACTGATGAAGGCTATCGATAAGTTTAGCCGAAATATTTCGAAAAAAAGAAAACTACTGGAACAATGAAAGCTGCGTTAGTCAAAACGCAGATCAGGTAATTTCGCTTTTTGTTTATCTTACACGGTTTCCACGTCTCAAACGAGACTAAATAGTTCGGTACGAGCAAGTTTATATTTAATGTCTTGCAAATGTGGCTTGAAGTCATCAGAGGTAATTATTATGTCATCGGCATAGCAATTTGTGAAAGCGACATTCTTTGGTTTCTATTTCAAAATTCTCTTGAATGATTGTAATACGTTACACATGCAATAGGGCATGCGTGTATACTAAATATGACCAAATGGAAATACAACGGCTGCTTAGCTATATTATCTACGTCTAATTGTATCCGATGATAAGCAGACTTGAGATCTTGTACGGCAAACCATTTACGCTAAGTGGTCTCCTAGATGATATCCTTCGCACTGTTTAATGGAAATAGATAAAAAATCGTTACACGTTTAAGAGCAATTAAACCAACACATATTCTCCAGTCGCCAAACTGCTTTCTGGATGGCAGGTGAATGATAATGCTCAAGAATGAAACCGTCTTTCATCATTAGATCAAATGTAGCCTAACTGTCTACAGCTTCAGCTGATCTACATTTCTGGCTCTAGCAACAATTAGTGTACATTTTGTTGCTAAGAGGTGATGTGTTGTGAGTCTGGTTGTAATGTTTATACTCCTGGGAAAGCAGGGTACTATTTAACATATTCTTATATGACATTTATCCAACGCGCTGTTGCTCTTGAATGCAAAGATTGTAATTTTGACATTGCTGTAAAGATACACACACTTATATTTGTGACTGTACCTGGCAGGTTACCTTTTCCTTTACCAATTACAGTTCCATATTTTGCCATGTCCATGTGTTTTTATTTATTGGCCATTGGGGCCGTTCAATTGTACATTTCTGTCGCATGTAACTAGAATATTGATCGTTCAAAATGATATTTCTGCGCTAGTATTTACCAAAATCGCACCCCGCGAGAGTTGATCAATAACGAACACTATCAAATCTATTTGTTGAGTAACGGATGTAATGCGTATCTGTCTTACTTCAGCTGGAATTTTTTGCTCTTGCATCCGATCTTCATTTATGCGCAATCAAAGAAATTCACATTGATTGCCCATTCGGCAGTTATGCGTTAAATTTCTACTATCATGTCTGTATGTTTGATGATTCGTGCCAAAGTCCCCAGAGTAACTACATGAGTACGCTGAGCTGACGGCGGACGTATTTCACGTTTTCGGAGTATTGATCTAAAAATGATGTTTTGCCTAGTGTACGATAAGGAATGGGACCCTTTGGATAGTGTGATGAGGTTCAAGAACTGCGGACAAAATAATGATTATCTGGGAAAATTCGTACGGAGGTTTTTTATTATTTCGTTCGGATTCAAAATTATACTAGATACCGTAGATTGTAAAGTCTTGACTTCTGCAGCAAGTGAATTATAGAAAGTTCTTGCACTATTGAAATGCGTCAAATTCATGTAAATGTTAAATGCGAAAAATAAATTTTATTTCGTAAAATGAAAAACGAAACATGTAAAGTCGCTTAAAGATATGTTCTAATGCCAAATATGATCAAATTTCAAAATAGCATTGCGGAATTATAGACACTTAAATCTATCACAAAGACAAAATACAATATTAATATACATTTAATACAATTTAAGTAGCACTTCAGAAAAACACTTAATAAAATAGTGAAATTACATTTGCATTCACCGTCCTACTATTGATCATAAATTAATTTTTATCTAGTACTAGAATAAATTATAGTTAAATATTTATGAAAGAAATTCTGTTTGAATGACACTTACAATATCGATTAAGATTTATCTACAAATGTAAATTAAATTAACCTCCAATCTACTAAGAAAACAGAGCATAATTTAAACCTAACACATGACACGAAACACCAAAAAGAAGTTCTATAAAAAACATATAAAATAGGCTCATCGGAACAATCGATTCGGTGCGTGAATATTAAGTTGTGACAGTAGATTAATCATCCGTTGATTATAAAACATTTAATTAATTCTTCGGAATACATAAACATGAATTTAGTCCACATCGAATGCCATTTCTAGTGATTAACTTGAATTGTAGTTCAAGCTTTGTGTTATTAATTCTCTCTATAACATATTCCGAATATATAAACAAAGGATATTGTTGACAAAAATATATTTGGAATATTCCTTTCTTTATTTGCTAGTCCAAGACCTTGAGCACAATTTAAAGGCTGAAACGATAAGGAAATTTAAATCAATAAAGAATGAAATATTTGGCATGACAAGACAACTTTTAAAATTTAATGTAAATGCGAGAATTAGAATAGCTCAAATTTGTCTGCTGTGAGTATTTTGGCCATTTTCAAATATCGTTATGCCAGTCAAGAAGGCAAGCAAAAACATCACTTAAAAATAATTACAAATACCAAACCAAAGCAAATCTGAGGTAACGCACGTGTACGCTTGTTTGGTTTTTACTAAATCGAAATGAAAAATTGTTCTAGAAGCAACTTTTTGATTAACTCAAAATGAATACCATTATTAATTTAACAAAATGACAACTTTTAATTCTTACTGTCACACTATAAATAGAGTTCATTACATATCGAAGCAAAACCTATCGTAAAATACCAATATAAAGTGCCGAAAATAGGGTTTTGCTGTGTTTCTGTCTGTCACAATCTAAATAGAGTTCAACATTTCAATGCTTACGTGAAATTTAATACACTTCTGTAATGTCAAGCGGTTTAATGCTAAATGTAGGGCATTTTTAATTGGGTTCTTATAATTTATTTCGACGCAACAATTTTATACTCATGCTTAGTTTGAAATCCAATTATCACTATGATCCTCTGATTCTTCTCTGTGCTATATGAATTAATTTAGGCCAAACTCTGACTAAATTTGCTTAGGAAATCCATCATCTTTGCATCTGCTTTCTTTAGATGTTACTCTTATCAATGCATATTTCTCGAATCCTACCTATTTCAATCAGGCTTGTAATTTTCATTGTTTTAAGATATCAGTTGTAATTCTACATGAATGATTCGAATTTAAATTAAGAAGGATCCTCAATTAAATACCATTTTTAGACGCATCTCTTTCTAAGTTTGCAACATTTATGAATTATTTATCCATCAAGATATTGTGATTTACTATATGATTTCTTTTAATTTGTATACTTAATTTTATTCACTTTATTATCTATGCTTAACTATATAATCACTAGCATTGAAATACAAGATTGTTCAGCACACCCCCTATAATTGGAACAAAAATAGTAAAATAGCAGAAAATAAGACCTTCGAACACATATAGCAGTTTCATAATATTAAATTAAATGCTTTCGACGCGTATCAATATTTGGTCGCAATAAATCTACCACATTCCTTAGAGAATATATTCAAATTAAATCCTAAGATTATAGTGAAAACGAAAAAGCGTTAGACGAAACTCGATGCTAAAATTTTAATCAGTGCAATAAGTAATTCTAGGAAGTATAGATTTCATAGACCTGCATCAGATGCGTCTTAAAGTAAAACGTCAGGAACTTTTAACTTACAGTAGTTTAAATTTGACCGAATAATAATTAACGTTTTCTTAATTAATTAAATCCAGGTAGCGATTTTTATAGAAACAGCTGTCCCATTATGTACATATATTTGTCAGATTAGACTAAGCATTGTATAACTTAGGATTGGCATCATTACATTATACAGTGTTTAGTTTGTCATAAGGAATTCGTAAATAATATTTCGGAATTGGGTTTTCCTATCTGAGAAACATTAGCACGAGCAAAATAGAGAAAATAAAGTTGTCAGGTTTAGACATGACGGAATTTTGAAGCATTTGAGCATCTGCAGGTACACTGCTGTTAAGTTTATTCAACTCTTATTATTTTTGCAATATATTTTCCTAAAATTAAATTGATTAATAACCAACTTTGTTTGCTTAATCGGCATATTATACAGCTATGCAGATTGAGTAATCCCAGCGAAATGAAAAAAATTACAAAACCATCAAATTAGAGCAATTATTATCAGTCAAATATTGTGAGTTCTCAAAGAGGACAACATAGGTCTACTGTATGAATTCCCATTTATATATTATACATTTATTAGTTTATATTGTAAAATTTCTGTGAATAATCGGACAGGTTTTTATATCAAGATTGCAACATCGATTTAATTGTTATGACCGCCCGCCCAATCAATGTTCGTGTAATTATATATGTGTTCCCTTAATTCATTTTAGGACTACGTCCATATTTCCAACTTAATTAAAGGAAATCAAAACATGTCAAATAATGAATCTCAATGATTGATATAATGTAAATGACCGTAATTAACCATAAGAAGATGTGATGTGATCCGTCATTTGTCTCAAAATGAGATAAACTTCTCAATTATCAATGAAAACAGGATTAAAATTTCAATGTTCGGTTAAATAATTACCGTAAGTAACGTCTTCAATGTTAAGACAATGATGGTTACGAAACATAGCAATGAACGCTTAAATGTAATAAAATATAAGTACAGATTCTTGTTTGATGAAATATTATCGTATAACTTGCCAAAATTAGGACAAGTAAGTATAAGAAGCAAGTTTAAAAAAAAATTTAAATACTATTTTTTTATATCAGAATTACTACCACGGATGTCGGATACTTGAAGTAGGATGACAATATTAAATTAAAATGACCAAAATCTATGCTAGACACTTGACACCTCAAGAAGGCAACTTATTCTAAAACAACATGTTTTGAAACTTCGTTTATGTTCTACTAAAGCATGCTACAAAACATTGAAATTAATTTCTAATTCAAGACGTAGCAATACAAAATTACATCAGCAATAATTATAAGATGCTATATTTACCAACTTGCCCAACAATGAAACACATCAAGTTAATGTGTTATAATTATAAATCATAATATAATTTATTGTCCTTTAACTGATCTGAGGCAACCTGTAAACAATCTGTTAAATTATGATTATATTCTGGTCTTAAATTTTGGAACATCATTTGATATTTATAAAAAGGACATACAGAAAACAAACGAGAGACCGCTTGGTGGAAATAAGACCAGAATTTCAAAAAATGTTTAACCTTGTTAACCAATATAATTTAATTATATAATATTCCGTTCTTTAAAAAAAATTTGTTAGATTGTACAGACAATTTTAGTTAAATCCTGATAATAAAATATTTAAATATAAACATTGATTATTCAATTAATTTTTAGAGAAATAACATTCATATTCCTTATTGGTATCACTTTTAGAAAACGATTTTTGATTATACAACAGTAATATAAACTGTAAAAGTTGGTCCACTTCAGAAATAACTTTCACCTTTCATATAAGTATAATTAAAGAGTTTTTCAAACTATATTTCATGTACAAACAATTATTCCGAATCATTCTAGTTTTAGTCATAAATTATTCTATTTCCAATAGCAGTAGATTGAAATTTGATTACATTTAAAATTAGGAAGTATATTCTAAAATTTAATAGAATCGAGATTTTGGCGAGCACGGAGTAAAATTTATTTGAAGTATCTAAACTTTGTTAGAAACTTTGAGTTGGTTTACGCCAGCTATTGTCCTTAAATTTTCCGCACGTCTCAGAAATATTCATGTAAAAAATGATGCCAAATTCATTAACTTGCAATCTCAGGTCTCTACAGCAATATCTAACTTCAGATGTCTAATGCTAAACTTCCATACAGAGGGTTCCTGCTTTTCATCGCATTGTCTGCATCAAAAAATCAGCTGATCTGCTCCAAAGCTATCTGCAATTCTATCTAAACCTGACCCATTATTTACGTATATTTGTCACTATAAACAAAGTATTGCATAGTGTTGAAAAGGCAATTCATTTAGTAGAGCGGTTTCGTCCTTCTCGGGAACTCAACGTACTGTCGAGAATAGGCCGCTGACAGGGCTCAAGCCTGGGCACGTCTGCTTTGTATTCTGGTGCTATAACCACTGAGCCACCTTGCCACACACTACACACAATTTCTAGTTTTGTACTAGCTATTGTTACTTGGCTAGCCTTTCCTTTTAGGTGGCATCTGTTTGGCATCCATCCTCAACTTGTTGTTATGGAATAGACACCACACTACCTGGGGACGTGGCATTGAATTGAACATTTATATGATTCACAAATACCAAATGTCGATTACCTTCTTTATGACTATTAGCTAAAAATATATTATAAATTATGCTCCAATTTTGGATAATGAAAAAGATACATAACAATCAATGATTATTTGCTAACACGAAAACCTATACGTACACAAACTCACTGGCACACAAATGTAAAACAGACGTGCACAGATTTGCGCAGTTTCCGCGGCAAATTCTGGACAGTATGTGATGAGTGACCAATAAGAGCGAAACCGGTCAACTGGTTGATTTACCGTTTCTAAACTATACCATACTTAGATTATACTGACAAATATATGTATATAATGGGTCAGGTAATTATAACAAGGTCGCAACCTTGATTAAAGTTGTTGTTATTACCGCCCGCGCAACCAATGTTCGTTTAATTATATAAATGTAAAATAGTTGTATGCATTTTATATATTGTGTATTCATTAATGGATTTCGTAAACAAGTTAAAAGCATCCCAAATAGAAAAACCTTTTTCGATCCCAGTCACAATCATGTGCCTAAATGATATAATTTATATTTTAAATAATCGTGTTAATGATTTAGAGAAATTTCTTCATCTAGATAATCTACTTATATATTTAATATGTGAGTTGTAAAAAGATAATGAATAACAGTCAGAATTAGTGGATGTCAATTTATTAATATAGAAAGAAATATATATTCATAGGAAAGTTATTGGGATATCCACCCAAATTTGAATAAGATTCCTTGACTATTGATATGATATTAGAAATTGAGTGCTTCGGCTAGAACAATTTTTTTATAGGATTTTTTATGGTCCGCGTTTAAATGTTATTCATCTAGCTGTTGATATTGTCATTTTGACCAGTCTTAACTTCTTCATACCTATTTGGTAGTATCTGCCTCATGCATTAATAGAATGACGATTTTCCCTCCTGATGATTCAACGGAACCGTTATTATAGGTCAATATTGGTATATGAAAGCGTGCCATGGTTTAATTCGGCTGAACTCTTTGTTTCCATCTTTCCCTTTTTCGAATTCTTTTACATCATTCAGGTCAGCTAGCATTTGTTTAATTTATTATGTAATTTGTTATTGCTTTATCACTGAATAAAAATGGCATCGCTTTGGGTTACCTATTTCTCTCCATAAACAATTGCAGCAATACCTCATTTTCGTCAATGACAGTTCTTGATGTTTGCAAATTTTAATTTTATTTCCTTTGGCATTACAACTGCAAAGTGACACTATATTCTTTGATCAATGTCTCATCCCTCCTAAAGCCAATGGCGCGCAGAATAGGTTAACGTAATTCAAGAAAATTAAACTATTACGTAATTCGAATTAAAAAGACTTGTTGATGTTCATATTTTCACGGCTAATTATTTGAATATGAAAATTAAATAGCCACAAGTGGCAACATGAAAAGTTGAGTTATTCATTTACGTAGGCAATGTTCTGCAGAATAAGGTATCTAGATCCATTTTTCGAATTTTTACTCCAAAATGTTGGGCCTATTCTACGTTAAACTTTATGGACGATAGGCTCATTCCAGGAAGAAATTTAAAAAAAATATGAAGTTAAATGGTAAATATCGTTTTTACAGCTTCATTAATACTTGGTAGATATCTTAGTTATAAATGAATTTTCGCCATTTAGTATATGTGTGTACGCGTTTCTGCAGATACGCGTTCAACCTAGTGAAACGACAGTGTACCCATGATAAATACTATGGGCTCAGTAGATAAACGTACGCCTATAATGTGTGGTGTGTCTAGAATATTAAATCGTTAGGTAATTATTATTAGCTTCACTCTTCAGTTTATATAGTTCTAATTAGTGTTTACTGTGAATACGTACTTACACACATTTGACTTAATGCTTTACATCTACCTTGTTAGATAAAAGAAATACCAGTAATTACCTTAAACAAGCTTGCGATCTTAATATAAACATCTGTTCCATTATGTAAATACATTTTTAGTAAAAACTAGGTATTGTATAGTGTGGAAAAGACAATGCATTCGGTAGACCGGCTTCATCCTTATTGTGAACTCATCACGTACTGTCCAGAATTTGTCGCAAACAGGGTTCAAACCTGGGCACGTATTAAATATAACAGTAATCTTCAAGATGTAAAAGCGGGTTCGACAATATGATTTCACTTGTGGCAAAATCATGTCTGGGTAAAATCTTAATAGTTTCTAAATTGCTAAGCTGTTTTAAGCCCGGAATTTAAAAGAAAAAAGAGGGTCAAAAGCGAAATTATTACAACTACCTACCTAAAGAAATATTGTAAAAAAGGTGAAAGTTACTGCAAAAAGTCAATTAATAAATGTTACAATATATAAGGGACCAAAATTATTATATGCAAGTAGTAAAAGACCAAGTAAAGAGTAATGGAATTAATGCAAAATAATTGAATTAGTTCAGAGATGATAAATTATTTTACTAAGCTATTTCTAAGATAACCATAATTCAACGTTCTTACACATTTACCTGAGCGAGTTTTCGAATATTATTTTAAAAAGTTTTTGCATCCTAGCACTTTGTATGTTTAAAAACGGGGTTAATATTTTATCAATTGCTGTTTCATTATCTATTCGTTCGATTTAATTTCGTTAGATTTAAAAATCAATCATGTCGATTAATTACGACTACATATCAATACGCCACTAAAGCCATTCCAGTTAAATTTCTGTAGATTAATTTCAAAATAATATAATATTTAGTAAAAGTAATCTACCACTTAACTTCTTTCCTTAGGTAATTAGGGTTTATTCAATTGATTAGCTAAGTTTAAATAATTAATCATATAATTCATAAGCTGTATGAATAACAAATATATATATGTATATATATATATATATATATATATATATATATATATAAAGACCCTTCTCAAAAGTTATACGAAGAAGTTAAGCTGTTGATCAGTAATAACATTGGTAAAAGCAAATAAGATCAAGCACGTAGGAAACCGCTCGTAAAACTGGTACGGTTGCACGTATAGTGTATGGTATTGAAAATTTACGAAAACCATTTTACATTTTGATAATTAGTCAGCAATGTTAAAACAGCATTCCTCAACGTGCAAAATGCACATATATCTATGTCGTGGAGTAATTAAGGACTCGTATTTATTAGATTAAAAATTTATGAATTCACACATTTGGCTTAGATTGTAGACATGTGAGTGGAAAATGAACACGATATAGCAGCAAGCTTGGACGTATAATCGATATGCTCCAATATACCATTACTCAAAACAACGAAATAATTCCCGTGTTTCCTGCATGCTCACCTGTTAATAATTGGCAAAAGAAAAACGTCGATTAGACAAATTATTTGATGATAGTCAAATGCTTGAATTCCAATAATTTGATATTTCGGAAAGAATCTTATAATTAAATTCGAGTTGCCTCAATTAGATATTTATTTTAGGATCCAATAGAAAATATCATTACGCATTATATGGATAAAAATTGCTAAAGCGCAAATTGTAAGTATGATTCTTTGATGATGTATATTGTAATTATGGGGAGGATTATGGGACAATTTTTTTAATCATAGTTAATAGATTGAGTGGATTGAAATTTAATTTTTAAATGTATATGATGAAATAATATTTCTGATTTTAAAATTAATTATCAAAGGCAAAAGATGTAAATTTATTTTTATAGAAATGCTATTGGCATCATTATCGCTCATTATTTCAAATACAATATCTGGTTTAAGATTAAAATTGGTATCTTACAGTCAGTGATAATTAAATATGTGAGACAATCAGGCATAATATATTTGGAGGTTGAACTATATATTATGCCAGAAATATTTAGTGATAATTTGTACCTATTAAGTTATGCAATCAACGAGAATGAATGCCGCAAATTAATTTATTTATAATTCTAATAATTTAAATCTTGTATACAGAGAAAAATCGTAATTTATGGTAATAACAATCCATAAACCAATCCTGAAAATAAAATAGTTTGCATCAAATTAAAATATGAGACACTTTCAAAAACACCCAATCAATATGACTAATATAAACTACAAAGAAATTGAGAAAATTGAAACTTTAATCACATCAGAATCTTTTGAATTTCTATGTGTCCTATGTTAATTCATATTTTTGTTTGAAATCATGCGCCAAATTAAGGTAAGAAAAAAAACTTGATTTAAAGTATTGTTACCACCACCATCGAAATCAATTATTGTTAAATTGTATTGCCTATATATGTATATGTGGCGAAAGCTACAATCAGTTTATGTTCGTGACTGCATAGAAATTGTGCAGCCGACATTTCCAGTCAAGTTCAATGTATGCGAGACTGCTAGAGGTGAGTGCCGCATATCTAAATTTGATTTACATGTACATTCACTGCGGTTTGATCCCCAATAGTCAGTTTCCCGTTGTACTCTGATAAAGATCATGGAATTTCAAAACGCGTCAGTGCGTTGCGGCTGACGGTAGTTTTGTTATGTTGTTCGACGACTGGTTAAATACAATTGGATTGGTGTTTACTTCAAGCTCGCAAACTTGATTTAAAGTATTGTTTCCACCACCCGCGCAAACAATTATTGTTAAATTACATTAGATCTGTTGTTGCAATCAGCTTTTTTAAACTTGTGCCAAGACAAAATATGTGCAATTATTTATGAGTTATTTTATATCTGGTAACAAATTTGTACACATGCGACCAGAAATAACGCCAAATTTAGCGTGATCTAAAAACATAATCTCATGTACGTATTCGATTCGTGCTTAATAGCTAGTCATCAATATTAGACAGCAATACGCCTATAAAACCAAAATCTGTTTGTCAAGAAAGTAGGGACATTAGGACAATGCAATCAACAATACGTATTTCCCTTAAGACGGTAGAGGAGATAATTTACCACGATGTTTTTAGTAAAGCGACTTCAAAGGTAATTAGCTATATAAAATATATTCGGAGTCTGTAAATGAATATCTAGTGTGTTTGGAGCTCTTACTGATGATTGGCATTTAACCAAGAAACGCATGAATACCTGAAATAGCACCTGTTATTATAATCAAGGTTGCGATCTTGATATAAGCCCATGAGCCATTAATTACTTATATATGTCTGTACAAACTAAGAACTGTATAGTGTAGAAAGGGCAATTCATCCAGGAGACCGGTTTCGTCTTTATTGGGAACTCAAGTTCAAAATCTGTCCGCGGCAAATTATGGCCAGTACTGCCAGTACTGGTAATTTACGTCTCTGTAAAGGATGATAATTTACAACTTTTATCGAAATTTTAACTTAAAATGATATGATCGTTAACTGTAAACAGAGACCACGTTTGACTTCTACTGGCGTTCCCATGCAGTGAAGAATTGAACCGACTTCGATTTCGGAAAGCCACTACACCGGCCAATTATAGTTGTAGAAATAATAAATGAATTAACTGAAAGCAATGAAGAATATTAAAATTCATTAAATAATTTCCATTTAAAAATAATGCCATTCAAACAGGTGGCCTGATTGAGTTTCAAAAATTCGTTTAGTTTGATATCTTTCATAAATGAGAAAATGAAGAAACGGTTTCAACTGATTATTGAGAATGAAAAATTATATTTATACATTGCTCTTTTGACAAAATGCTATATTTAATGATCGATTCTAATTTAATCCTTCCCAATTCTCAAGATTTCTAAACTATGATTTAAAAGTTTTAAAATAGAGACATTTTGAAAGAAACGGCTGTAAATTTAAAAACATCTCAAATTATTTTAATTTAACCCTATTATAAGATATCACAGCAACAGTTTACTTTCTTTTCTAAGACTAAGTTTTACTGATTATGGCTAAAATAAGACCAAAATTATTCCACCCACATGCCAGAAATCGAAAATCTTTACCTTACCTTTAGATCTAATGATAGAAGAAAGAAAGTTTGGTAAAAGAGACTACGTCTTTCGCAAAATCAACTTAACATTTAAAAAAAAAAATTTTAAATCCTGGTAGATAAGTAAACAAACGTTGAAATTAAAAGAGAATGTGCAAGATTCTACAACAGACATTTTACAGGAAAAACATAAAAACAAGTTCTAGTAAATGAACCTACAAATATTTGTCTATGTATAGATAAATATTAATCGATATTATTGAGATGGGTTTAATTTATGTAAAACAGTGTGATAGGTGCTGTTAAATAATATATTGTCAATTTGTTTAATTGTATTAATTAATTTGCAGACACGGTAATGAATTGTGACCCACCAACTTTTATACAAATATTGCCAGTCTTTTCATTCGAATGCAATATCGAAAAAGCAGTCAACCATAAAATTAAATTAATTAGTTTACGAAACAGATGTTATCTTAACGTAGAAATCCTTATCATTGAGAAAACTAAATCAATTCCAGAAGAGGATTTTTTTGCTATGCTTAATTTTTCAACCGTTTACAGTTCAACCGACTTTTCCAGTCAAGTTCAATGTATGCGAGACTGCTAGAGGTGAGAGCCGCATATCTCAATTTGATTTCCATAATTATTCACTGCGGTTTGATCCTCGATAGTCAGTTTGCCGTCGTACTCTGATGATGGTCAAGGAAGTTCGAAACGCGTCAGTGCGTTGCGGCTGGCGGTAGTTTTGTTATGTTGTTCGACGTCTGGTTAAAAACAATGTGATTGGTGTTTACTTCAAGCTCGCAAACTTGATTTAAGGTATTGTTACCACCACCCGCGCAAACAATTATTGTTAAATTACATTAGATCTGTTGTTGCAATCAGCTTTTTCAAACTTGTGCCAAGACAAAATATGTGCAATTATGTATGAGTTATTCTATATCTGGTAACAAATTTGTACACATGCGACCAGAAATAACGCCAAATTTAGCGTGATCTAAAAACATAATCTCATGTACGCATTCGATTCGTGCTTAATAGCTAGTCATCAATATTAGACAGCAATACGCCTATAAAACCAAAATCTGTTTGTCAAGAAAGTAGGGACATTAGGACAATGCAATCAACAATACGTATTTCCCTTAAGACGGTAGAGGAGATAATTTACCACGATGTCTTTAGTAAAGCGACTTCAAAGGTAATTAGCTATATAAAATATATTCGGAGCCTGTAAGTTTTGTCAAAATTATCATTTTGTTGATAGGCTAAATTTCATCAAAATTGAGACTAACAGGTTTATTCCATCAAAATCGATAATATGGCCTCGATCGATATTAGTTGTCACACATTAATGGCAACAATGTCAAAATTCAATGATACGTATCATATTGATGCAATTGTGTCGGCAACTTATCGGAGAAGTTGCATATGCAGATTAGGCCATTTTTGCACAATCAATGGCGATTTGACGCCCAATTTATCCAATTGAATTTTGACCCTATATGCTTTCTGAATTTTGCAATATTACTTTAATGAGAGAGACTGGTTTAGCGTGAGCTAATAAAATATTTTTATTATTTCAATTTATTACTTGCCAATGATTGTTTCTAGTAACAAAAAATGTCGATAACTTAATTTTGCACTGTGGTTTATTCCTCGTCGTTCAGTCTTCTAGATTTATGATGTATACGGACGGTTCTAATATGTCCGTACGTTTAACTGAATGTAGATTTTAGATTTTGTGTGCATAGTTAAATAACATGAGGTGGATTCATTTGGTCTTCAGTAATTCGAATTTAAATTATTTTTTCCAAAACTCGTACAACCATTTATTGCTTTATTCGATTACTTACAAAATTGGGGCAAAAAATAAAAAAACTGTTATTTTTTAACGATTTAGAAATTTCGCCGCACAAATTGAAATTAAGGCAAAATTATGCGAAATTTTAATGCAAGGAGAAGCGCAAATTATATGTACATATATATTTCTTATAAGGAAGAAAAAAAATTAATAAAAAAGTGGATAATGAACATTTATTTCGAGATTACTAAGCATCACTTAATAATATTTAATTTATATACATCCTGGGTTTTCATTGGCAATGTGGGTGGCAACAAGCCGAACTCGGTTTTACTTCTATTTCTTGCCTGGACAGTTTAGAAAGTGTATATGCGTATGTGTTTGTGTGTATATCTGTATCTTTGTATTGACAAAAGTTGTCTGGTCATTCTTGTATTAATGATATTTATAATATTGCCAGTATAAATTCAATATTGCTTCATGTGTTGAGAACTTTCTTAGGACGGAGCCGGAACCACAACAAACTTGTTTCGGTATTTAAATGGCTGTCCACTGTGCCAACGTGCGGCCTGTCAGACGCGATTTAAAGTTATATGTCTACAAAACTAATTTTGTTTAGCAGTTTCGTCCGATGCAACCCATTTTGATTATATTATTAACTAATTCTATAACTAGCCACCTCCGATACGTCATTTCAACTACGTAAGTCATAGAAAATTTACATAGGTTCCTGTTTAATCAACGTTTCTCCGTTTCTTTGTGCTCTAACAAATAACATGTGGTAGTGTGCCCAGATTCGAACCCAGTCCACGGCAAATTCTGGCCACTACGTGATGAGTTCCCAATCAGAACAGAACCGGTCTACTGGATGAAATTCCATTTCTACACTATACAATTCTATGTTTATTCTGACAAATATATTTAATGGTTCCGGGGTTTATATCAAGTTCGCAACCTTGAATATATTAAAAGTTTTCACCGCGCGCGCAACGAAAATTCTTTTAAATAACATGGTAGTTTTGAACTCGTTAGTTTATAAAGCTGACACTAGTTGTTCTGCATTGGACGATGGGAAAATAAAATTAAGCTTTGTTCACCTCTTTTTCTAAACCTTGAATTAAATATTGCTATCAACAATTAAACAATAATTGTTTGCGCGGGTGGTGGTAGCGATTCTTTAATTCAAGTTTGAAATCTTGAATTAAACACTAATCCAATTGTATTTAACCAGTCGTCGAACAACATAATAAAATTACCACCAGTCGCAACGCACTGACGCGTATCGACCTTCCATGATCATCAGTGTAAGACTCCAATACGTCTAATTGTGAGAGCGCAATTTCTATGCAATCACGAACATCAGATGTTTGTAGCTTTCGACACACATATATAGATAATAGAATTAAACAATAATTGATTGCGCGGGTGGTGGTAACCATTCTTTAAATCAAGTTTGTGATCTTGAAGTAAACACCAATCACATTGTATTTAACCAATCGTCAAAAAACATAATAAAACTACCGCCAGTCGCAACGCATTGACGCGTTTCGAACTTCCATGATCATCATCAGAGTACGACGGCAAAACTCTAAGTTTTCTTTTTATGTATATGCAGTGCTGTCTTATCCTCGCTAGTCAGTTTGCCTTCGTACACTGATGATGATCATGGAAGGTCGAAACGAGTCAGTACGTTGCGACTGACGTTAATTTTGTTATGTTGTTTGACGACTGGTTAATTACAATGTGATTGATGTTTACTTTAAGATTGCACATTTGATTTAAAGAATTATTATCAATATTATTGTTTAACAACTTTACTTTTTTCGAAACATACAGATTACGGCATGTTTTACCATGAATAATTGTAACTAATAATATTATGCCTGAGTAGTTAATAAATTTACTCAGGTCATTTATCAGTTCAAACGGAGCTTCTCTATCAATGCTTAATTATGTTTTTTTTTAAATTTGCCTATGTTACAACTAACTGAAAATAATACTTTTTAAGTCTTTTGAAAATATGATAAAACTCCTCAGTCTGATAACTGTAGTTTGCAAATTGCAAAAAATATTCTTCACAGAGACGTATATTGATATATTTTTAAAAGTTGTTTGCGAATGTAAAATGTGTGTATTGCAGTGGATACATATGCGCCTGAAAATGCTCAAATAGGATTATTTGCTGTCCTGTTAATTACGTCAAAGTAGTGAAAGAGTGAAACAGCATTTTGCTAATTGGAGTTCTGGAAGATGTAGCTGTGCGTCAGGATAGAATATCAATCTAACAATTATTATTTATATTTGTTATATCAAAGATTTTGCTTTATACAACCAAACCACTTCATATTTTTGTAAATTGTGCTACAGTTTCTGAAATATTTTTCGAAGAGATGGAATCAAATATATCTAGTCAAATAAATAGAATATCAAAATAAGTTATCCATTTTAAATCTCCACTAGATTGGAGGGTAGTTTTGATAAAGAGAATATCCGAATACGAAACCCATTTACTGTTAGAATCCATGACTCGTTATTAAAAATAAGGTATAGTTAAATTGATTTATCTCAGAGGATTTTGTACCACTTTTTTCAGCATTCAGGTTTACGTGCTATAAGTAATCTGCATTACTTCAAATTTAATCTGAATCATTCATAAGTAACTAAAAATTTGTCATAATAAATCTTGAAAGTTTCAACGAAGAATCATCCTGAAAAATTTTATACCAAATTATAATTTTTAACACGATTAATCGTGGTTAACAGAAGTAAATAATATCTGTGATGATATTGTTGTTCAATGAGTTCATAATATTTGTACGTGTTTAGAGACCATTTAAGATAAAAAATAATATATAACTATCACTTTGACCCATTTTCTATTTCTTTTTATCTGCACAACACTTTATAACAGGTACTCAAAATTGTGTTTAAACTAAAAACTTCATCTGGATGACAGAGGCAAGATGTACTTTAGCAACAAATTTGTAAGTAAGCATTTACGTTACATTATAATTTCTCGTTACATTTGGAAAAAGGTTAATCAGTAAAGTATGTTAATGGTTTTGAGCTGCAAATTCACGAACATTTTAATGGCACGCAACAAAATTTGTTATGCAGAATTGTGTTGAACTTATAATTACTGCACTTATGCGACTGAAATTAACCGTTGTTGAAATAAAATGAGTAGTTTATTCATCGGGATAATATGACGGCACTGTGTCTATTTTAAACAAGTTATGAAAATTTAATTAAAATATTTATGCTGCTAATCAAATTTAATTGGAATTTAACGTAGTTTAATTTATTATAAGCGTCTTGTAAACTTTTCTTTAAAAACATGTGTTATTTAATTTTCTGGGTGAATGCTGTTGGTTCTTCAGTATATGTGGATTAATTGAGATGATTTATCTCGTCAATACAACAAAAAATGATTTTTTTGTTTATAATGTGCACAGCATTGAAGCGGATAACTACCACGAATTGTCCAAGCATCGACCGAAAACTAACGATGTTCAATCGACGAGGACATTGAGCTTAACTGTTCTACTTAAACGAGAACAATTAGTGATCATGGTATCACCAACTGTTTGATGAAGAACATTAAGTCTGGGTGAACGAATTTACCTGCACTCCCGAAAAGTGTTCTTGTTCCATCTTAATATACTTTAGTCAACACAATTTGTTTCGTTCTAACATGTTTTTCATCAGATTTTGTTTTATTTTTCCTTTCTCCAGAAAGGCTCTAATTTCATTCTATTTGGACGTATAATATGCAAAAAAAATTATTTTAAGTTTTCCGTCAGTCTAAATGTACGAACATGTTTAAAATTTAAAAAAAAATGATTAAAAACACCCACTAAATATCTAAGAAGTCTACCAATTCCCCATTTTAACCAACTAAAAATATTTGCTCATTCGTATTCTTTTAATGACAAACCTATAAAGAATTCTGTTAAATCATTATAATTTTCTCTACATCTTTAGTTTCTAAATTTACGATTGTATCTTAAAACAGGTGAAGAAACTCTTAACACGATACATGCTAATAGCCACGTTGATGCAAGATACACATCCACAAGGTATCTAGATTTCAAACATTAATTTATTAACGCTTTCGACATAGTGCTCTGTATTCTCCCGTTTATTGAATTTCTTCTTCGCGTCAATATTTAAAAATTTACGAAAATATTTTTATTAAATCAGATTTCAGATATCACGCCGCCTTAACAAAATTGATCATTTTAGAACAGATAACCAGGTTAAATTAGATCCTTTCCGATATAACTGTTGAAAAGAAATATAAGTGGACTTTTTTAGTTTTATTATAATTGTTTTACAAATATAGTGTGCTTAAAATAGTTAATAGGGATGTTATTGCACATACGTAACAGGAGCGAGACCGAAACATACCCATTATTTATAAAAAAGTTGTTTTTAATGTCAACGAAGTTAGTTAGATTTTACTGTAAGATAGTTAGATATCTGCACATATTTCAGAAAAATATATAATATATTTTTGAGTCTTGTGACCCTATTTACTGCGCAATCCGCGTCGCATACTGCAAGACTTTTAAGTCAAATAGCAACTAATGTATCTTGTTAGCCTTCAACTTAGCTCGAACTTATTCGAATCTTATGATTTAAAATTTCTAATACGCCACATGATCTTTCAAACACAATGACACATGGAGTAATGAAATTCATATAGACTAAAGGGAAAAATTTTTTAAATTTACTGTCAGTTTAAACTAAACCTAGCATCAGTTTGAAAAGGAAATATTAATAATATACCAGTATTGTCCTTGTACGAAACCCATCAATTAATGTGCAGTATTTGAGAAGGTTCGGGTCTCGAATAGAGCTTATAATAATAATTATTATTATATCCACAGCGTCTCCTGTACAGGCATTACAAACGCCATTTTCTTTCACATACCAAAGTAGGTTTTTTGGCCAGCCATTCCATCAGATAGAACATATTCGGTATCTATTAAACATTTAATTCCTAACTAACCAATAAATTCTATAATTATTCCACTGACAAGGTACCAATTTATAAACGTTTTATGATAGAATTTCGAATGGTCGTATTTTGATAACGTTCTTATTGTCAGTATCTTCTAGCAAATGCAATTCAACCAGTAGTCAGCTTTTATCCTTTTCACAACACATGAAGTTCTGTACTGAATTTGATTAGAATGGGGCTCGAACAGAGTAGTAACAAAAGTTTTGGAAAATGGGCCACAATGCATTGCATCACACCTGCCGTATTTTAGAAAATATTTTCAGTTATATGCCAATTTAATTATTTTGTTTAGCCTTTTTTCGGGCGAAACCCTTTTAGCACACGTTAATACCATAAATTCTTGCCAACCAATCTTCATTCGTCTTTACACAATACGCAAAATTTCATTTGGCTTAAATCAACTTATTTGTAGCCTATTCACAGGATGTGTATGATAGATGTTTTGACTTTATAAACTAGCCAATGCATCAGGTTGCAGTAGTTTTATCCTTTTTGGGAAATATTCCGTTAATTACCAAAGTCTACCGCGGAATTGATAAGAACCGTCCCACAATGTCTTTATTCATTATACTAAATCTTCCGTATTCTACAGAAAATGTGATATCATAAATCGCCATATTTTCGTTATATCCTTCTTTTTGAGGAAACTATCACAAATTTAATGAGACCTCAATATTTAAAATGACACACCACATCTGTCAATTTAGACACACAATGCCACCTAAATAATTTATATACATTCGAAATCCAATGGCATAAATTTGGTGAAATATATGATGATATAAGGATAAACTAAGCCTTGCATTGAGTAGTATTGATTATCATCAAGTAGCACACATTCGACCTTATTGAGAACTCGTTTACTAATTTCAAGAATTTGGTGCGGATCTGTCTTGAGCCGGGGAATAGTTGCCTTGGAGAGTGTGACTCTATTAACTACGCCACGATTTTCGCAAACTATACGAAAATTGAAGTCATAAATCGGCTTACCTATTTGGTTAGACTTTCCTTCAGATAGAACTTATTTGGAATTTCTGAAGAGCTGAAGTTATAAACTGGTACCCAAATCTGTCAATATCCAACAAACAGAAATCCAATTTGGGGCCCATTTTTTATTTGAAGTCTATTTGCAGGATTTCGGTTATTGTGTGTTAATAATTTAATCGCAACATTATATTAGGCCGCAAAGGAAATTCATCTGGTTTCGACCTCATAGATATCCCTTCATGTTCTGTTTAGTATTCACCGTGGATGGTTCATGAAACGAGTCACATTTTATATGGAGTAAACGTGCCGCGTACTACACGCAATTAGAAGTCATATACCGGCTTTTATTTTCCGGAAGCATTTCCGTCGTGTCAACAATATTTTAAATCTCTTAAGATGTGAAACTCAAATTAGTGACCACCGACCGGTCATTACATAACAAAAACGTTAAAACTTGGGGCAGATATATTGATTCGAAATCAAATGACAGCAGCTTCATTGTAAAATTGGATGTCAATATAGAATGAACTCTCATCAGATAGCCCTAGCATTTAATTTGGTGTGCAATGTCATCCTTATTAAAATCTTCTTAAGTACAGTCCAGAATTTAACGCCGACGGGACTCGAACCAGTGTACATTTCATACGTAGGCCGTGACTCTGTTCACTGCGCGACCCTTGCCGCAACTTAGGGAAGATATGCTTATTAAATATCTAATGGAAGGATTTCGATGCTATGTTTTGTCAGTATAAACTAATCATTGCATCAGGTAGCGGAAGCAATCCATACAGTAGAGCGCATGCCTTCTTATTTGGAACACATCAACTGCTGTATTGAACTCGAATTTGACGATGCTCCAAGCGCGGCACAACTATTCGGGTTTCTGAAGCAAAATCAACTGCAACACAGCTAGTGCATTCTACACGAAATTTTTAATTATAAGCCAAGTTGAGTACTCTGTTGAGGCTTATCCTCTGGTGGTACCTTTTTAGCATCTATACGTACTAACTAGCTGCCCATTTCATTATACAACACACTCTATGCCTCATTGGGAATTTATATTGATTTGAAGATTAATAGCAGGTTGTTCATTACATATGTTTTGATATTACAAAGTTAACATCGCTTCAGTTATCCATGGCATGTCAGCCAACAGATTGTTTTTTTCCTTATTTGAAATTCTTTATATAAATTCGAGAATTTGACGTAAAATGAAAACGAGGCGGAGCACTATGTCTCTGGTGTATGCGTCTGTATGAATTGCGTTAAAATTCTCGTAAATAACAGCAGTTTCGAAGTCATAGATCGGCTTATAATTTTAACGAGACTTTCCTTACTTTGGAAACTATTTTAAATATATTAAGACGTCTATTTCTACAAGGCATCCTCCGATCTCTCACTATAACAAAGCACAAATTCCAAGTGGAAAATTCATCATTATTCACCTTCCGCTTACCAGATTTTGGTTGTTTATACAATGTCAGTATAAACAAAACCTTGAAGCAATTAGACTGCTTTCGTCCTGGCTGGGAACATTTCAACTAATTCTCATAATTTTGTGCGGAAAGGTCGCAAACCGAGGCACATTTGCTTTGGAAACTGTGACTAAACCCACTGTGCCACCTGTAATGAAATCTAGACGCAATTGTATTTTGTATACCAGCTTATGCTTTTGATTAGACTTTCCTTCAGCTGGAAGCAATTGCAGGCTGCTTACGACATAAAGTTCTAACTAGTCAGCTCACGTCACAAATTGTAGAACACGCACAATGGTACGTGAGTAATTTGTATGGCTTTAAAATCCAAGAACATGATTGTGAATATATGTGTTGTCACTACATATTAAATATTGTACCACTTTGTAAACGCAATAGTTACACTGTATTCCTCTTAGTATGTATTCTACAAGTACTTTTCAGAATAGATGGCTGACAGGAAAATACCTAAGGCACACTAGTTTTGGAATCTCTGGCTGTTAATTGTGCTACCCGTGCCGCGTTTAACAAACAGATTAGAGCCACTAACCATATTTATTTTTTTGGTTAGCCTTATTACCAGTTCATGCTTCTGACTAGATTTGCCTTTATCTGGAAATTATTTGAATTTACTTATGACCTAATTTCTAGCTATCCAGCCTTGACCTGGCATTTTATATAAAAAATCATTACATTTGGGGTAAAGGTAATTCATCCAGTAGATTGGTTTTCTCGTTTTTCGCAACTCTAAGAATATTGTAAATGTGCCTACGCGAACCGGACTCAAACCCAAGCAAATTTGCTTCTGAGACAGTTCCAATATTCCCTGCGCTACTTGTGTTGCATACTTCACGCTATTTTAAGTTATATGCTAACTTACGCTGTTTTACCGTTTTCTTCATTTTGAACGTTTTCGAATCTCTTACAGCCTGAGGTGTTAACTAGCCACCAGCGCTTTTTCTTTGTGCAACTAGAACCGTGACATTTGGTGTATTTATACTGATTTTGAGACAAATTGCATGACTTCGATTACATATATAGTCACTGGAAATATAATTTTGTGTCACGTAGCAAATTAAATTCCTCCAGTCGAACTGTTGTGTCCTTATTTGGAGCCGCTCAATACTTGCCAGTTATTGCAGCTGTAATGACACGGCCTGGGGTACAATAGCTTCAGTAGCATTAGCTTAACCTATTCCGCCACCTGTTCTACAAAATGTTAGCAATTTGTTAAAATATACCGGCTTATGCCTCTGATTATCCCTTCCCTGAAGTAGAATATATTTAGATTCGCATATAACAAAAGGTAATTACATTTCAGCTCTAATCACTGATTCTTCAATAAAACACCGTTAAGTGATTGTAATTTATTATGATTTCAAATTGAATGGGAGGATTGTGATTACGTATGCAATGCCATTATAAGATGAATCTTGCAACAAGCAGCAGCCACTTTCCATCTAGCAGTGCGTTTTCACACTTTCTATCGATTATTCATAAATTTTAAATGTTTTGCCGCTAAATAAATTAAAACCACGGCAAATGTGGTTCTTAGTCTGTGGCTCTGTTCTCAGTGCTACCCATAACGCATACTGTACGCAATTTAATCTCATATACATTTTCGTTAGCCTTTCTCTCATTTGGAATCTCTTAAGACTTGGAGATCTAAATATGCAACCACAGATCTATCATTATACAATAGACTCTTTTCAAATTAGGAAATTAAAACTGGTTTAAAATCTGCTGGCAAGATTAATTTCATCTATGATGCCAGTATTAACTGAACCCTGCTTCATTTAGCAACATCAATTTCCATTAAAGATTTCATATGCATTTATTTGGAATGCTTCATACAACCTTAAAAATTTTCCGCGGAATAGACAGGAATCGGCGCACATTATCTGCGCAAAACCTGACCCTGTCTACTTCACTACCTGTTGGGCAACCTACACGCATGATCAATCATTGTACAACAGATATCATGATATGTTGGGTATTTATACCGATTTAATTGTATATTTAATTAAAGGATATCTTAAATCATGCGTCAGTAAGCAAAAGAATTTTTTCCATTAGATCGGTCTTGACCTTATCAACAACAGGTTATAAATTTTCCAGGTTTTGCTGCAAACCGAAATTGCACCGTGCAATATAAACTTAGGAGCCCGTTACTTTATTCACTATGAAAACGTGCCATTTAATACACGCAATTTAAATCCATAAACCATTTAATGTGTTGTGTAGATTTTCCTTAATATGGAACCAAATTCGGTTGTGTCATGGCAAAAAGTTCTCAATAACTATCTGAGTTCTGCGTACTTATAACAGGAAACGTGCCATTTGTAGTGGTTTAACTGATTTAAATCCCGATAAAATGGTTTAGGTTATATATTTGTTGCCAATATAAACTAAATGCTTCATAAGTTCATAAAGGTAATTTCTCCTGTAGAACTTTATTGCTCTTGTAGGAAACTTTTGAAGTTAATTTGCAGCGGTTAGGAAACTAACCAGGTCACAGTTTCTTCCGAGTATGTCTCCATTCACTGACCAACTCGTGCCCAAGACTTTCGTCAATTTAAATCTAGATACCATCTTTTGTCCTTGTTAGATTTATCCCATATGAAACCTATTTGCAACATCTAAATAATTAATGATACAGCTTGTCCGGCCCACTCTGACATTAAACACCGATCTGGGAGCGTTATATTGATATGAAGCCTAAAATTATTAATTTAATTATAAGTGTTAATGGTTTGAAGTAAACCTTGCATTTGTCAGCATAAGCAATCCACAAGAAGACGTACTTCGACCTTAGCTGTAAGTTCGCATAAGAATCTTCCACGGAATGGACTCAAATAGCGACGCATTGGCTTTGCCGAATCTGACACTATTAACTGCTCCAGCGATGCTCAAACCTACACGAAATTTGAAGTAAAATAATAAATTTAATTTATTATAATCGTTTCTTCCATTTATGGTACATTTGGAATCTCTTATGATATTAAGATTAAATAAACCACCACCGATAAGCCGCTATACAACAAAGAACATTCCAGTAGGTTGAGATAGATTGCTTTGAATTCCAATGGCAGGATTCTGAATATATATTTGTTGACAGTATGAGCTAAACCTGGCAGGAAGTTACAAGAGCAATTTCTCCAGATAATCGATCTTGTCCTTATTGGGATTTCTTCAAGTATACTCCAGAATTTGACGTGTACGATACTAGATTCTTGTCGCATTTGCTTTAAAGGATGGGGCTCTATTTATTGAATCACACTTGCCAAAATCTACACACCATTTGATGTAATATATCACCTTATGCCTTGGGATTTACAGTTCCATTTGGCGGAACCACGTTGTACCATCTTAATGCTTTAAGATTTACCTAGCCACACCAAATCTCTCATTGTTCAACAAAGACAATGCCAAGTAGATTATTAATTATTTATTTAAAATCCTATTGAAGGATTTTGATTATATATGAGGCGTCAGCATAGACTAAACATTACATCATGTAGAAAAGTAAACTCATCCATTGGACCTCTATCGTCGCTATTTTAAACTAGTCAAATATCTCCAAGTTGTTTGTGCAGACAGATTGCCAATCAGGATAGACTTGCTTCTGAGATAGTGACTCCATCCACTGCGCCACACGCAATCTGATGTAAGACATCAGTCTATACTTTTGATTATCATTTAATTCGGGTGTAACATATGTGAAGTCACCTAAGAGTTAAGGGCTTAAATAGCCAATCAAATGCATACGTTGGTGTATGACTTCAAATCGAGTACGGTATGCGTCATGTAGGGTGCAGTGAATAGAACTACGGACTCCAAAGTAAATGTGCTTCTATTCATTAACGAAAAATGCGGTCTTCCGGTTGAATCACCATTGCTAACTAATGCAGTGTTGTTTAAACTAGCAACACATATATGATAAAATTGCTGATATTTTAATTCAAATCAAAACAAATTCCTCAATGATCATGGTGTCTGTTGTATAATAAATGCTCGTGTATCTATAGTTAAAGATTCAGGTCTTGATATATTACACATAGGTTCCACATGAAAGGAAGTCTTATAATAAATAAAAATTTAGTCTATTACTTGTAACTGTGTATGGAATACACCACGTACCGCGCATAGGCAAGATTCACAACCGAAAAAGCGTATGTGCCAATGTGCGAGATCCGGCCGCGGCAAATTCTGAGATTTTATTGAAGAGTCCATAATCTGTCTACAGGAATTTTTTCATTAACTACTTGATTACTGACAACAAATACGTAATAAAAATTATGCCATTAGACATCAAACAAATATTGCTTAACCAATTAATTTCGTAATTTCTGGATAACAGAATATGGCCTTTGGCTTGTTATAGCTTCAGGCCTATTAAGGATACAAAAAGGTCCCATAAAAAGGAAAGGCTAGCCAAAACCATAGGTTAGCGCGTGGCTTCAAATTCTCCGTTGTATTCGGCGAAGCTTAAACGGTAGATACAGTAAATATTTTTGAAGAAAATATGTTCCGCTTCGTATTCCGTCTGCGAAAAATTCTGAATATTAATTAAAAAGATCCCAGCAAGGTCAAAACTGAACTGTAAAATGAATTTGCGTTTCTTCTCGATGCGATGTTTAGTTTACAAATTCAACGTATACATAATTAAAAGCCCGCCATTAGACGTGAAATCAATATGACTTACTAAGTGTCACGTTACATGGTTTGTGATAAAAGATAGGAAGTTGCAAGTTTAACTTCCAGGCCTAATGAGATTTCATGTAGGTGCCAACTTCAGAAAAGGACAATCTAATACAAAAGTTATTATATATCTTTATATTGCCTTTAGTATGGAGCAACCTTTTGCAGTGATGCAATCATGGACACTGATACAAACATAACCCAGTTCAAGTTCCATCTGCGTAAGTTCTTGAAATTAATCATAGTGTTCCTAGTAAAACGAAGCATGTCTTCTGAATTGGTGGCGTTTATTTATTGATGCTACCTTTATTTTATATTTACAACACGTACATAACGAAAATACTTTCTTTTAGATTTCAAATCAATGTAAAATCACCAACAGTCATTGTGTTTGTTGTGAAATTACAGATCTTTGTTTGCAATATAGAGTTTCATGGTTCAGGAGATTCCAGGCATGTTTCAATTAATGTTCGGTCTAAACAACACCAAAAGTCAATTCATGAGTTCAACTCGCGTGGTATATGCAGCCTGAATGGCGTAGTGAATAGAACCAAAATTACCGAAGTTTTTGTGTACGTGTTCTAGATCCGTACGCGGAAAATTCCTTGTAGTAATTAATGAGTTATCAACAAGGACCGAAACGGTGTACCGCAAGTTCGATTTAGCTGACTGAATCAAAGTTTAGTATCTGATGACTGGACGTATATAAACAAAATCATGCCAATTGTCTTTAAATGAATACAACATCCGAACGAGCAATAGTCTATTTTGTATAATAGAAATTGAATGCGGTTAATTAAAAAGTCATATCTTAACAAATTACAGTGAATGAATTAACTAACCAAAAGCCTAAGATGGTGTATGACTAAAAATTGCGTTAAGCATGCGAAACTGTTGGCAAATTGTTAAGAGTCAAAGAGTCCGAAACTAGTATGCATTGTTTCCAGACTCATACTTGACAGATTGTGGTCAGTAATTAGTTAGTTAAGGCCAAATCTTGTATATTTTGTATGTTGCGTTTGCCACCTGATGCATTTATAAGTTTATTGTGGTAGCAAATGTAATCAAACTCCAGCTATTATTATTCAAATCACTATTAGGTCGCAAAGTATTATAGTGTCGAGTTTAAAATAATTAAAACTTTAGTTGGGTTACATATCAAAATGCCTTAATTATGTGGTAGGGACGTGCATCGGATAACGTCCTAAAATCTGAAGTAATTTTTTTCCGTTTCGTGCCAGACAGCGGCAAATTTTGGGCGTCTCTTGTATTGAATCGAAAGCCAATGTGTTGGTAACATTTACCGACTCAGTTACCATAATGTTCTTAGCATGTACTTACTTGGCAAGCATAGCATTGTCAACATTTACAAGTTCGGTATATATTATGCATAGTGATTTGGCTTTAAAGTCGCTTTGTCGTAGACTTCGTATGAAGTCAGCTGCACTTCTCCTTGTATACTCATTTGTATAGGAGATTTTACTGTCTAATTCTTTCATATTTCTCAACCGAATATATAGGTGGTATAGGCAGTAATATTGGCTCCTAATATGAATCTCTTGTAAGATCGAAACGAATGTGCACATGGGTAATCCTGACTTTGGTTTATTTTTCCGGTTTTATTTGATCTAATTTACAACACTACGCAACAACTAATAAATAATTGCATATATATATATATATATATATATATATATATATATATATATTATATGAAGCATAAAATATATAAAGTTGATATGCTTAATCGAATAAAATCATTATTATCCCGATATGTGATAAATAATATAGATCAAGGCCAGTTTTTATGGATTTTCTGGAGTAATAGAGTTCAATCGTATTTGTCATTGTCAATTCTGGTGGAATTTAGCATAATTTGAGATGCACTGTGATGGTACCAAGTATCGAATCGGTAAATGGTGTGTTGGTATCATGCACCGACTTGGCAACAATCGTATTTTTACACCTTACAGGCTCGCTATATATCATATGTTGTGGGTTAGCATAGAAATCGCATTTTTGTAGACCGTATGAAGTTAGTTGTCGTTATGCTTTTTAACATATTAGTATACGAAATTGTACATTATTGCTATCACACAATCCTTGACCAAATATATAGCGGGAATAAGGCTAAGTACTGGATCCTACTGATCAGTCTTTAGTAAGCTTGAAAAGCGTGTGTACATGTGTTTAAACATTTCTTTCATGCCAACCTTGGTTTATTCATCCGGTCCTCTTTGATCTAATTTTTTATCAAATGCGAAACACCTAATTTATAATTGCATATATATATATATATATATATATATATATATATATATATATATATATATATCTGGAGCATACAGCATATAACATTTACAAACTTAATTAAATGATGCCATCATTAGCGCGAATTTCGATAGCTGATATTGGTCAAAACCCGTTCGTATGGATTTTTTGAAGTAACAGGTGTTCATAAGTAGTTGTAATTCTCATTTTTAGTGAAATATAGCATTTCTTGAAATAAATTGTGTGGGTACTATTGTAATGACTCGGCAGCCATGGTATTTGTACCCTGTACCAAACTGGCCACACCATTGTTGGTGCGTATTATATGTAGTGGGTTGGCTTGGGAGTCGCATTTTCGGAGACTTCGTATAAATTGAACTCCTTTCATGCTTACATACACATACGTACAAAAGATTTTACGTCCAATTACATCTCATAACTTAACCAAATTCATGGGATGTATATGGCGATGTACCGACTACTACTGACGAGTAGCGAGTAAACACGAAACGCATTAGTACATAAAAGTATACCTTTCGGTTATGCTGAATTTATTTTGTCCTTCTGATATTATTTGAACTAATTTCGTACTAGGTGATAAACATCAAATACACAATGGCCAGACATATTTTTTATATAACTTTAAATTGTGTTTGGTATGCGTCATGCATGGTGTACTGGACAGACCCAAACGCCGACGTAATTGTATTCTGGCTCGTATCCTAACCATGACATATTATAGTCAGTACAGAAATAATTCCTATTATGAAAGCAGATCGTCTAATTGATCACTTTCCTGTGCCATCTAATGCAATATTGCGTTTAATCACATATATATATATAATTAATTATTCGAATGAGAGAACATTGTAACTTAAACGCCTGTTTTAAATCAAATGGTGAATACACGTCTGCTGTTGCGCAACACATCATCGAATCATCGCACGTATGTTCTTCAGCCGTAGCATTCAAAGTAATTACTAAATGCAAACACAAAAGGGAGCTAGCTACATACGAAGCCTTTGTGCAAGCAGAAGAAGCACGTACATGCATTGAGCTTGAACTGGATGTGACGCACGCAATTGATTGGTTTCCGCTTTTCACACTCTCTCTATGTTCACATATTTCCATCTTGTTTTTCTTTCCAATTAATATATAAAGATATGTTTATTAGTAGATTTTTGAGGAGATTATGCGAATGAAATATTTCTTGTATCTGATAAAATTTCTTTTTGCTTTTGCACACAGGAAGGATACAATGGGCATATTTATAAATTGTCCAAACAGCATACTCTTTGATGAATAAATGTACATCGGGTTTTGGTTTGTTAAAAGTTCATTTCGTCGGAGAGTCCAAATATATCTTAAATTTGGAGAAAATGCTAATAAGTTTAGTGTACGCATTCAAATGTCGTGTAATATGTGACGGTTGTGGCGCAGTGGATGAAGTCGCAGGATCCGAAATTATTGCTTTCGGGTTTGTGTTACATTTGATTTAAATTCCGGACGGTAGAAATAAGGCCGAAATCGGTCAACTGAATGAACTGCTTTCGCTACCCGACAGAATGTTTAGTTCAAGCTGACACCGCACACGTTTAGGTGTACGTGTGTATGTATATGATTTTAGAGCTGATTCTTTGCCTATTTACACGTATGGAACAATTAATATGAAAATGTTTTAATCATATGAATACACATAATTGAACAGTAACTGTGAAAATTTTAAAGTTTGCGCAGTTATTTTTCTTTTCCTGGTGTTATATTGTAAAGCTAGAAAAACATCAAAGTCATAATTAACTGAATGTGTGATCACTCTGATTCAAACAAATGTTGCGTATTGGTAACTCATAAGTTCGCCCGGGCACCGCAACTAATATTCAATGTATGACGGATTGAGTAGTGTAAACAACATGGAAGTGTGAACTCCGAGTCGTATGCGTGACATTGCAATAAATTGTTACCACCTACTGATAAGCAGCCAGTAATAGAGCACCGAATGTGCATGAGGTTATACTTTCCGATCATGCTGTTAATGGTTTATCCTTCTAGTCATAATTGAGCTAATTTTTTTAATGGGTACGCAACACCTAATACATAATTGCATTTATATTAGCTCTCCGCCACAAACAGAAACCAACTGTTATATATTTAATTGAACGATGTAATGATTACAGCGAAATGTGATAACTGATATCGATCATGCCCAGATTGTATGGATTTACTGCAGTAACAGGTGTTCAGAAATAGTTGTAATTCTAAATTTTGGTGAATTCTAGCATACACTGAAATACATCGTGTTGGTACCATGTATCGACTCGGCAGCCAGAGTGTTAATACCATGTATCTTTCGGTACCATTCTGCTGGTATCGGGTACTGACACAATAGCCATAGTGTTAATATCCTTTACAGACCCGGTATATATATTATATAGAGTGAGTTAGCGTTGAAGTCGCATTGTTGAGACTTTATTTGATGTTAGCTTCACTACTGCAGGTTTTCACATTCGTCTAGGCGATTATACCGTCTTATTATCCAACATTCCTCGTCTAAATATCTAGTGGTTAAAGGGCGTAATACCGGCTCCTACTGATGATTCGCCGGTAAGCACGAAACGAATGTGCATGAGATTATACTTTCGGTTCATGCTGTCTTTAGTTTATCCTTCCAGTCATAATTAAACTAATTTGTTACTAGATGCGCAACACCAATGCATAATTGTTCAATTTATCTTTCGTTTCGCGGAATAACTAAGTTCAAGCTAAAGTGAGTTGCACTAGTTTCACTACGTGTTTACATCATAAGAAATGCTATCGGTGCCGCTGTTAATTCTATAACACAAATCTTAACCTTGAAAATATCTAGGACAACAATAGATAGAAAATAAGCTGTCTTCAAAATATATCACTATAGAAAAGAAGTTGTAATGTTTATAGCGACAATGTAGTGTCCTTGGCTTGATCAGCAGAACAGGATTTAAATATTTTTGTTGGATAAATATAGGGAAAATTAAATGTTGGCAATTACAATATATTCTAGCATAAGCTACAAATCTGAAAACACAAATAATTAACATAGACATTATTTATTCTTGCACTTTGTTAAAAATTTCAGAGAAAACTACTGTGGTCTGTTTATCCGTAAAGCTTATTAATTTCGCATTTTATACAAGTTCAAATTTATTTTGTACTGTCAATTCATTGGAGGTAAATTTTACGAAAATGCAGTTACTCTTGCGTAAATAAATTAATATCTGATTTACATGTAGAACCAAAATGTATTCACTCTACTCGTCGTGGATTAATTATGAGCGAGAATGTGTTTTAAAAATCAAATAATTAATTAAGAGTGCACAATTACCTCAAATTTAAACGTGCATAGCAATCAGGCTTCATGGACCGCATGTAATTATGGGCATTATTATATTGTTTAATCATGAGGCTACTGTATTTTTTATCAGCATTTTTCTAAACGATCACAAGCCATTTGCTTCCAAGCATCAACTTTCTCACAGTTTATGCACAATTGTGTTGTAACATTTAAAATTAATCGTTGGAATTCGTTTCAGTGGCTTTAGATAATAGAATTTGCGCCAACTAAGCTGTTTAAACAGTGCATGCGGTAATGTATACACATACTCCATTGTGCATAAATGTTCGCCACTCTTTTTCCAAATGTTTTTACTAAAACTGTTTATTAAAAGATTAATCAAGGCATTAAGTTGAAACTTTAAATAACGGAATAAATGGAGATGAACATTTAAGTTGTAAGAAGTCTTATGCAAAGTTTAGTTCTTTAGTATGTGCATAATAAATTTAGAAAAATCTTCTTGAATTTGAATTTTATTATCTAACAGAGACCTTTAAAGGTTCCATATAAAAAAATCATTTCGGCCAACGTCCAATTTCAGTAGGCCAATGATTAGTAAGATAATATAAAGAAGGTTAACTCATTATTTGCTTTATTAAAATACGACAAATGAATTTTAATTAGGTAAGTTCATTCTATTCTATAATACTAAAATACAATCAATAATTGAGTATAGTTTATACTTCGAATTAATTTGTGGAGATTTTTCTTCATATACGAAATCATAAATTTTTAAATCATGTTTTCTACTCTTATTATGAAATAATGTCGCATAGTATCGCAGAGAAAAGGAACAAAGATAAAGAATGTGTACTTAAATTCATCATTTTTTTAAAATATGATAAAAATAATCGTATTTTACTATAATCTAAAATATGGCGAATGTAATTAATATTGCGGAATGAAAACAACGAGATTACCTATTCCTGGCAAGCTGTTGATGCATATATATATATATATATATATATATATATATATATATATATATATATATATATATATATACATTCTGTGTTTTCATTTAACTATGTGGGTGGCAACAAATCTGACGCAGTTTTACTTATAGTTCTTGTTTTCGCTGATTGGTAAGTGTGTAAGTGTTTGTTTTGTAAAAGTGTCTAAAACAAGAAATAGAAGTAAAACCGAGTCAGATTGTTGCCACCCACATAATCAAATGAAAACCCAGATATATAAATGTAATATTGTAAAGCAAAGTTTAGTAATCTCAATATATATATATATATATATATATATATATATATATATATATAAACCAAAATTGCATGTATAAAACTATTCCGTTAAACACACGCGTACAAAATTTGCTACAGTTGGATTAGTATAAAGAGTAAAGAATTTCATGAAGCAATATGCGCAATTTCGTTTAGACGAAGTATACCATCTTAATTACACAATTTTTAGTCAGATTACTATAAACATTTAACAGAATTTTCGGTTTGATTTTCATATTTTGTTTTTAGCATATTGGGAATTCGTAATTCAAACAAACAACCACTGCAGTACTTTACATCTGTTATCGCAGTGAAGTTCAATATTACTAAAGACTAAATATAAAAATTAATTTATGTAGAACAATAAAGTAAACAGGCATGCAGACATTTTAATGCGAAGAATTAGCAATGCTCAAAATATCTTATTAGAAAACGGATATTTTGGAATACGTTTTGAGGCAAACATGTTGGATATACAATAGTTTTTTTATACTGTAGCCACTCAAAATTATCGGACCTTATATCATAGAACACACTATACAAAATAATTACTTGATGAATAAATAGCGAGTAGCGATTACTCGCCTGTCTAATAAGACGGAAAGCCGGCTAAATTTAAGTGCTTACTATCGATTTCCTGCTATCGATCAGCTCAAATTTGTTAATATACACAGTCATTTTTATGTAGGGCGAAATCATTCGAAGGACAACTTAAACAAAAAGAATTTTTAAATATCCGGGCATATTTAATTATTTATTAAAAACAGCGTACCTGATATCAAATAAGACAGAATACGGCCAGAAGGGTATGCTAAATTCAACATTAACAAAGGCCATTATCTAACATGCACATACGTTTCATGCTTACCTGTAATTTATCAGTACGAGACAGAATCACGAACAGTCTATCGTGTGGCACCATCCAACTTTCCAAAATTTAACTATGAAGTAAATAGTAGGCTTGGGAAGCAATTCCATCTTCTACTTATGAATCTTGTGTAAGCATCAGACATATGTACACATAAAAAATATCGATATTTCATGCAGGAATCGGCTTTTCAGTCTTTTTTTGAGCTTAGTTTTAATTTAAATGACACAAAGACTAATAAATAATTATATATATATATATATATATATATATATATATATATATATATATATATATAATTTCGTAATAGTTAATAATTTAAAATATACGTCATTAATTATTCAGCTTACCATAACCTGTACTTCAGTCATGCACGAAAAGTCAGAATATCGCGAAAAAATTTTCCGCGTCATTTGCATAAAATGGCACTTACACAGTGATTAAAAAGAAAATATTACTGCTGATTCCGTAGAATTGTTTGACACTCAACCACGGTAAATTCAACAAAAAAATGCATGTCAACTGCACAAAAATGTGATTAATGGCATTTTTTATTTAATAGCAATTTTTTTCTTGGAATTCTTAAAATAGTAGCTGTATGTGCATGAAGCAAGCAAAAGGTAATTAATTCTAAATATGTTAACATAGTTCTTCAGTGATGTCATAACAGTGAATTTGAGTAACGTCATGTAGACAACTTTTGCGGCAATTGTCACCTACTGATCTCAATTTCGTTTCGATCTTTTATTAAATTATATTTATTGGGCCGTAGGACGGATGCTAATTCATACAGATATAATATTTTTTTAAACTTTTCCTGTGTAAACATATATATATAAGATTATATAAACAATTGATTGTCGATGTTACATTTAAATTATGAAAAAAAGTTAATAAGATGAAATTCCTCATTTCGTGGTCTCTCATAACTTGCTTGCTTTCATAATCCGCATCTTCTTGTTCTCACAGCCAGTTGCTTTTATTTACATTTCACTGATAGTTACTTTATTGATTTGAGTATTTTTTGGGCCGCGTTTCCAAGGATTAACTTGCACAAAATGAACGGCGTAATTAAGTATGAAATGAACAGCAGCGAGTGTAAGGCTTCTCAATTTGCACAACTAAATTATTTCATTATTATAGGGACTGGAGAAGGCACAATTATTCAAATTGACTTTTCCGAGCCTAAGATAAACACCAAAACACTAGTATCTAATATATCCTACATCATAAAAAAACTGCGGTCGGTCACACGTATTAATGTGTTTAAACCTCCTTAGGTCATCATCAGTGCTGGACGGCCAAACAAGTTTCCAGGATCGAACCACAATGCATACATAAGGGAAAAAAAATAGATATGCATGTCAATCTTTAATATTTTCGAAACATTATCTTGACTGAAAATGTCGGTTGTTCACAGGCGTTAATATCGTTCAGCTTTTGCCACGCGTGTGTACTTCATAAAGTTAAACTACCATTGATAACGGGGCTAGTGACACGAATTCTTAACGTATACCAGACTGAAAATAATTCAAAACAGGATTTTATAAAATAATTTTATCTTTATTGTGACTAACAAAGAGTAAGTTCGAGTTGGTTTGTTTCTTCAAATATAGTTTTTGAGTAGGAGATTAATTAAATTCTCATTTTACGGCCAGTCGCAATACATAGCAAATCAGCTTTTAGTTCCTCTTTGCTTATCGTCAGAACTTGTTGGCAAACTGAAACACGGGGAACAAACTTAAATCTATAAATAAAATAAGCATAATAGTGCTTGCGAATTTCACATCTAGTAGTCGAGTATAACTTAAAATTAACTGGAAATGTTTTGGTTGCAAATTTTTTTGCAGACACTTTACTTAATTCTATAAGATTTTGTCGCACGTATTTAAGCACGTTTGCGTGCCTTAGGTAAATACCAATTACAATTAACTTGACATATCGAATTTAACTTAACCAATCATAAGAAATATCCCAATTGTCGATAGTCACACGTACTGACGAGTTTCAAAATTCAACATTCATCATAAGTAATTATAATGCGATTGGTGAATATTTTAAACTCACAAACCTGATTTAAAGAGAATTTTCACCATATGTGATATCATTGAAAGTTTAGTCATTTAAATTTTAACGACGTAGTTAATCTGTAAAAAGTTCATTTTCATGACTGCATATATAACGAGCATCCGACATTTTCTTTCAAACGTAAATTATGTGAGAATACTATTTGCTTGAGACATATATTTAGTTCGATCCTCCGGCACTATTATCAGAAGAAGAGTATAATCAAAGTTTCGAATAGAATCTTAATATAATCTTAAATAAAATACACTTTTAGTAACTGGATTGGCTGTAAAGTAATAGTATGGCACCTGTAATTGACAATGCTTTCTTCAATGTGATTTTATTGCTAATATTAGTAAATGTTATATTTTTATAAATTCTGTGGACAGCATACGTGCGTTATTAGTAACTGTTGGTCATGCAATGGTAACGGCATTTATCGCTTGAATGTAGTCAATATTCAAAAAGACGATTGGAAGAACCGATTTCAAAATACACAAAAATATGATAATTCATATTTCAAAAGGCACATTTGGTAACTTCTGGGAAAACTGAGCTAAGAAGCAGCTTTATAAAAAATGGATATATTTTTTCTAATTAGTTTGGTATTCAAATCATCCGAAGCGACATATTTAGGCGATACTCTAAGAATAAAATAATCTACGCAGTTCAATATAAATGACGGTAATTTTGATCAGTAGTCACTAGCATTTAAGCCGTCTATGTGGAATGATTGGAAGACATTTATTTTAATGCAGCCATCTAAATCATATCACATTCACTGTAGGTTCTCTTTGAAAGACTCTTACTACGATGAAAGTATGAATGGTGGGTTTTTTTGTTTACTATAATCAAAGTTGCGATCTTGATACAAACACCTGACTCATTCATTACTTACGTTTGTTAGTATAAACTAATAATTTTCTGGTGTAGAAAAGGCAATTTATCCAGTAAGCACGAAACGAATGTGCATGAGATTATACTTTCCGTTCATGTTGTCTTTGGTTTATCCTTCTGGTCACAACTGAACTAATTTGCTATTACGCTCGCAACACCTATTAAATACTTGTATTTACTTCATCCACTAGACCGGTTTCGTCCTTATTGGGAACACATTATGTACTGGCTAGAATTTACCGCGACAGGTCTAGAGCCTGGCCACATATGCTTTGGAATCTGGTGCTCCAGCCTCTGAGCCACCCTGCCGCACACTATATCACACACAATTTTCATTTATATTCCAATAATTGTAACTCAGTTAGTCTTTTTTCTTTTAGGGGGAGCTCATATGGTATCCATTTACACTTGAAGTTACATCTAACCATCCCTTATCTGTTGTTAGTTAACAGACACCATACTACAAAAAGGAGGTTGTATTGAAACGAACATTGATATATTTAAACGAACATGGCTTGCGCGGCGGTGATAAAAATTAATATAATCAAGGTCTCGCTCTTGATGTAAACACCTGACTTATTCATTACTTACATTTGTCAGTATAAACTAAGAATTCAATAGTGTTGTTGTCAAATTTCTGATTCGTATATATTTTTGCATTCAGAGTGTAAAATGCAAGCCATTACATTAGTAACAGAATAGCTCCTTATTTGTTTGAATCAAAATAATTTTTTACATGGTGTATGGCTATAACGGATTGGTAATTATTCGATAGTGGACAGATATTTTTGGGCAAAGAAACGAAGGCTTTTGAACTTGTTGGATTCGAGTACAAACGCAACGATAATGCATGGGCTAATTAAGAAGCCTTGCACAGATCTCGAGTAAACAGTTTCCACAATAGCTTACTGAAAATTTATTTTGCAAGGTTAGTACAAAAAGGGATAATTAATCAATATCGCTTAGAGGCTCTGATGTCTCTTCCATCACATAAGTTGAGATATCTCCTTTATATTGTAAAGCCTGTTCAAACTGATTTAGTCTATACAGTTCTTTAAATCAAGTTTGCGAGCTTGAAGTAAACACCAATCTCATTGTATTTAACCAGTCGTCGAACAACATAACAAAACTACCGCCAGTCGCAACGCACTGACGCGTTTCGACCTTCCTTTGATCATCATCAGAGTACGACGGCAAACTGACTATCGAGGATCAAACCGCATTGAATATATAAGGAAATCAAATTTAGATATGCGGCTCTCACCTCTAGCAGTCTCTGCATACATTGAATTTGACTGGAAATGTCGGCTGCACAATTTCTATGCAGTCACGAACATTAACTGTTTGTAGCTTTGCCACATATACATATATAGGCAATACAATTTAACAATAATTGTTTGCGCGGGTGGTGGTAATACTTAAATCAAGTTTGTGAGCTTGAAGTAAACACCAATCCCAATGTATTTAACTAGTCGTCGAACAACATAACAAAACTATGCTGTATGTGGTTTGCGAACCTAGTAATACTATTTGTTAGGATTAGAAGATAATTAGATGAACGGAAAGTATAATTCATGCACATTCGTTTCGTTCCATATTCCACATTCTTCTACCCAAATATATAGTGGTTAAAGGGCGTAATACCGGCTCCTACTGATGAAAGTCGCCATGTGTTAACGAAAACGAATGGCATGAGATTATACCTCTGTTCATGCTGCCTTTGGTTTATCCTTCTGGTCACAACTGAAATAATTTTTACTAGGTTCGCAAAAACCTAATACATACCAGTATTGCTAAGGCTTAGTTCTTAGCAAACAAAAGCTTAACTATAACAAACTATGTTCGTGACTGCATAGAAATTCAGTGAATGCGGATACTTCCAGTCAAGTTCAAAGTATGCGAGACTGCTAGAGGTGAGAGCTGCATATCTAAATTTAATTTCCATATAAAATGAATGCGGTTTCATCCTCGATAGTCAGTTTGCCGTCGTACTCTGATGATGATCATGGAAGGTCGAAACACGTCAGTGTGTTGTGGCTGGCGGTAGTTTTGTTATGTTGTTCGACGACTGGTTAAATACAATGGGATTGGTGTTTACTTCAAGCTCGCAAACTTGATTTAAAGAATTGTTACCACCACCCGTGCAAACAATTATTGTTAAATTGTATTTCGTCTATACAGTGCTGGTCGCTCTGTTATGGCGGACCATTTTAGGAAAGGAAAACCCGCTGTAGTACTTGCCCAGCCTGCGCAAAAAATGAGCAGCCTAGTGATCTTTAAATAACTCTAATAACTAAGATTTTAACAATTTAAATGCGACTGGGCGCCATCATTCGTGATTTCATTATCATGATCATGATCATCATCATCATCATCATCATCATCTTCATCATGCCCAGCCATACATAAGCCAAAAATGACTAATGTTTCACTATCTTATAACCATAAGTAGGGGAGGGGAAATATACAAATAACAACAGAAGTAGTAATTTAGACTTAAATTATTATTTAGATTTACAAAAGAGGGGAGAGGTTTATAACGTGATGCAGTGCAAGCTGTAAGGAAGCTGTATTGTTGATGTTGCCTTACCCTAATGTTTGCTTTGCCATACAGGTGTTGTGGAGAGGTTTTTTGCATAAACTCTGTGTGTTATCATAATAAATTTTCATGATTTACGAAGAAAACAAAGAAATTATGTTTTTTTATATTTAAAAAATAAGAGAAAGTCTTATTGAAATTTTATTCTATATTCAAAACACCAAATGTTAGTTAACATAGCAGTAAATCAGTCGAAGTTTGATTTAAACAGATTGGATTAAATTTGAGCCCCAAGCAGACAAAAAGTCAGTTAGCAATTAATTTTTGCTGAAATAAATTTTAAGAATATTATTCTTAAATTTGTCTAAAATTTATCCTAGATATGAACCGAAGAATCACATGATTTAAATAATTGAAAACATGAATTATAAAATGTATTTCACATAACTTATTTGTGTTGCTATATCAGAGTAAATTTTGAACAACTGGTTGGATAAAGTATTCGTTACTCATACTCTTTTTATGCAGGTTGGCGTCTAATTCGTTTATGCATAAAATGATTGAATTAAAAGTTACAGTTTTGGTTCATAGGAAGCTGAAAAAAGACGAGCTCCAAAACGTTATTCGAGTCAAAATATACCAAAAGATTATCTAGAAGACTTTCTCTCCGTAATATTTTCAATTCTGTCTCGTAGTGTTTCACCGTAATGAGACCAGTTGTAAAAAATTAAATTCCAAGATGCTACTTCAAGTGACAACCAGTGCTTGTCATAAAACATACGTGTTTTCTTAGACACAGTTAATAGGCTAATTTTAGACCGTTTGGAAATTTATTTAAATATATGTGAATCTTAATTCCAATATATGGAAATAACATGGCTGAGATTAATGTAGGCAGATAGAACATATAAAGCAACATAATAAGATTTGGATTGACAAAACTACGGTTCATGTTCAACTTCCGGTATTTCAGTTCTACGGGAGGATCAACTCATAATAATTATAAGGCACTCGGGAATTCGTGCAGTTTGACATTAATACGTGTTATTTGAGTCATTTTCACACTATGGTGAGATTAAAACGACCAGTGTTCTGATTGGCATTACTTCAGTGCAGTTTCCTTCATGGCCTATTTTGGGCCACTAAGTCGTGTGGCGAATTTATTTTGCATTATTTTGATCAAACAGACAAGCTAACCTGATAGAATTAACAGCAAAGTCTAATCGTAATGCTTACCCGTGCTGAATGAATGTGTGATAGCCGTCTACATATGTTGATTTATTTATGCAAGACAGAAAGGGATTCAAAATTCCGTTTTCGGTGTACTCCAAAGTAATTCGGCGTTCGGAAAACAGTGCACACAGTCATTTTCCAAACGGAAATGTATTAATTTTAAACTTATTGCCGAATTTTAAATTGATTGGTTTAAAACTGTTATTGATTAAGTAAATTAAGGGCTACAACGCCTACAACTAGAGTTTCCGACTCCATTTTCACAAGAAATTCTTGTTTAGAATTTATTACGATAAAGGTATGGAAACATGATATACCCTGTTATGAAAACCAATTTGCTGCACGGTATGCCAAAATTTTTTTCCTGAACTTCGATGATGATACTTCCGCAAAATGTGTACAGAACTAATATGTACATGTAGGGATCAAAAAAAAATCTATCGCAAACTCTAATATAACCTCATACCGTATCTAAATGTTAGATAAAAGGCCTTTATTAAAACCTTCGTAGTACTTTAGCAATATTTATACAGTTGTGAAATAATTGTGTTGTTATCATTAAATGCCCAAGTGTGTACCATATGCAACAGGTGTGATTTGTATTCGCATAGTGATGGTCGGTAGCTTAAGTGGACTTTATTAATTCAATTAAACGCGTACGAAAAGGAAATTGCGTCCTTCACTTATCAAATAATAAACGACCAAATATATGTTGGGAGTTTAATGCAAATTGTCCTCTCCCACAAATTATAAGCTATTTAGCGCACAATACCTGCGTTCTTCGGATTGCTCATTTTTTGTCCTGCTAAAAAGGCAAATCCATTTGTTACTAAGTAAACAAAGTTGTTGCTATGTCCAACGTGCTCAATACATGAAAAGAACTGCACTTTTCTAATAGACTGATTCAGCAACATATCAGCTCAACATCGATTCTCACTGTTGGCTTACAGAGTAATAAATAAACTGTATGACATATTGATTTGCTGAGATAGAAAGCAGAAAACAATGCGCTATTTCATTTGCTCCATTTTAATAAACAATATTTTTTTTACTTAAATGTAGAATGACATTTTGGAATTGTTCCATTTGACAATTAAAATAGGCTGATTTCCTAGAAATTGTTGCTTTCTTTGTAATACGAAGGCTTTATTGATCATGCAGAAATTTCAAACAGTAGTTTTCTAGCATCACTTTTCTATAAATTGGATCATATATCATTGAATTTATATTAGAGTTTAATTCATATTTATAATAATTTTATTAGAATTTATACGTGATAACAGTAAATTAAATCTTTGTACCCGTTAATTTTTAAATACCTATCAATTTTAATTTATATTTTTTTCATAAAAATTGTGCATTTCTTAATCGCACATTATCAGTAATTACGAAATTGCAATTTCTGCGTATAGGATAGATAATTTTTACACTCCTACGATTTCGCATTTTGTTTATACTTATTTTGTGCATACTTATTTCATTTTAATATGAACCGTATATTTTTTATACAGCTTTTTTTATATTTTTGCAGGATTGATTTCATAAAACACGTCTGAACTTAACTATGATCCAGAAATTTTACATTCAGTTTTTATCTTAAATTTAATTTGATCTCAAATGGGTGTTTTTATTTGGCGAAAATGTTACGCATTTTTTAATTGGCACGGTCAAAAATGTTTCATAGAAAAAATATATAAATAACAATTTATTTCGACGAAAATATTTTTCTCATAAGGGATGTTATTTGATGGAACGAATATTAACCCAAAAAAGCAAATCATATATATATATATATAATCTTATATAATATTTAGCTTATACTGACCATACGTATAATGTTAGTACCAAATAAACATTGCATAACATGTAATCAAATAATTGATAAGAACTTAACTAGAACGAAATCATTCAACATGATGAACGGAAGATATTACTTTATAAGACGCCTAGATTCTACTGTAGTATATATATACGTATTCATACATATATATATATATATATATATATATATACATTTATAGTATAAAATTTAATGGAATGACTTAATTTTAGGTATTTCGATATAATAAAACAACATTTCAAAAGATTGACTAACTCAATTCATTAAATGCACTCGATTTTATCTTTTTGATCACAATTTCTTTATATATATATATATATATATATATATATATATATATATATATGTGTGTGTGTGTGATTGTGTGTGTGCTTAATGTCTATTGCCTTTGAATTTTACAGTTTTCTTTTTATTAGGAAGAGAAAGTACATTTAGTAAAGTGGATAATGGACATTTTTTCGATTTATTATTTATATACACTTCGTGTTTTCATTGAAGTATGTGGCCGGCAACTCGTCTGCATTTCCGTTTTATTTCTATATTTTGTTTGGGCTAATTTTTGAGTGTATATGTATACGTGTCTTTGTGCATGTAGGGGTAATTTGCGTTGTATTGCATAATGATGTCTGCGGGCTAGTTATTCTTTTTTGATGTACTAAATTTTGACCAACTCGTAACGTATCTCGCAATCCAACAACATTTTACTAGCATCCTGGTAAGCCTGAAAACCTGCTAGAAAGACCGAAACAAACAATTGATTGTAAGTAATGAATGGGTCAGGTGTTTATATCAAGACCGCAACCTTGATTATAATAATTGATTGGAATGACAACTAACTGAAGAAGTAAAAACGGCTGCACAAACGACATCATAACCATCGTTCATAGCGATAGAAATTTCACAACAATACGACAATTCGACACTGCAATTTGTAAACCCTAATATATTATCAGGGGAACAGAACAAAATTACAGAGCAAAGCGAAACGAAAAGGCATTCGGAGAAAATAAATTTGTACGTGTAACAGCCATTAAACAAGTAGTTGCTCAAAACTCAATAAATCAATAAAATAAAGAACAGATCTCATACATAACTCTGAAATACAACGAGATTGACCCTTACATGCCCACAGACCCTCACACCTTCGCATACGCTGCAAACTTAGAAATCAGCCCAAACAAGAAACAGAAGTAATGCAGAAAATCAAACAATTTGCTGCAAACGTAGTCAAATGAAAACCCGTGATGTATATCAACCAGTTATTGAGGCCAAATATTTTACTTCTTTTTGAACATCCCTGTCTTTAAGTTTGATTTGTGATAGTAACTTAGCCATTCTGTACTGACAATGATCATGAAAAGTCGAATTGCATCACTAGATGTAACTCTTGGTTATCTTCATCATTTGTTAAATTAAAAGGGATTGGTGTTTGATTTAAACTTAACGCGTGCCATAACTATATTTTGTGTTTTAAAAGAATTAATAAAATCGCCTCATTCAATTTTAATATACTTTAAATTAAATTGCCTTTGCTTTCTTGTTATGCGAGAATTAGTTAAATAGTTATTAATATTTTTTGCAAATAGATTATTTCTGAGATAAATCGCAATAATTTGTACGAAATGAAGGAACTCCCGGTATTTAGGATTTTTACTGACAAATTTGGATATCTGACAAGTTATTGTTAAGGCATTTAATGATATCACACCCTGAGACTTACATATGTAAGTAAAGAATATCAATTTTATTAAAAAAATACTAAACCAAAATAACAACAGGTAAGATTTACAAATAAATCCGTTAAATTCACTCAAAATATAATCGTGTGGAATTTGTATTTTTATGAACAACAGAATAATTTTTTAGCCTTTGCTTTCTTTTAACAAATTACTTCGAATGGAACCAGTAAGATATGCTAAATTAAGCACGAACCAGAAGTTTAATCTCTTGTGTATAATTTTTCGTGCTTACTGGCGCTTATCAGTAAAAGTCGTCACATTTCCAAATACCCACAAAATATTTGGCCAATAAATGCGGGTCATTTTGACGATATTATCTCGTTTAGGTGTGTGTATTTAAACAGTAAAGGAGTCAGCTTCATTTAAAATCTTCAGCAATGAGACTTTAATACTAAATTCATTATAATGTATATATATATATATATATATATATATATATATATATATATATATATATATATATATGAAATATGATGCACTATATACGTAAATGATATGATCACATTGGTTTTGAACATTGGCTAACAACTGATACTCCAGTAAAATCTTATAGTATGGCCTGAATCGACATCATTTATCACATTGTGTGATAATAGTGTTCTCATTCAAAGAAATATATAATAATTACATTGTCTTTGTTACGGAGATCATAAATGCATACTTTAATGCATAAAGTATTGTTCACTTTGTCATATATGTTTGATCTTATTTGAAACAAAATCTTTAATTTGTTCAGTATATCTAATAAATCGTTGCTTATTTGTTGGTCCTCCAGAATAATGAAAATATAAACAAGGTTTTCTTCACTTTTGTAAGTGATGTATAAGAATTCGTGAGAAGGATTTGCGTAAGTGACATTCAAAAAATTGGTTTTCTCATATTTAGTGTTTAATTATTTAAAATTGCGCTGTACTTTCCACTATATCAATAAAGAAATGAAACTTAAAAATAAGTTTTTTTAAATAAAAAACTGCTGTTCAAAATCATTCTAATTCCATAATGTTAAAATTGAAAACTCATTAGTTGGAAAAGCTTAAAAATAACTCCATAACTGAGCCGATGCAAAAATAGCTTTATTTCACCGTTTTGGATGGTATCATTTTCTAAAAACAGCTATTTTATTCACAAAAAAGTGTCATTTTTGAAAATTAAAAATCAATGATTTCGTCTCAAACATGTTTGCCATATTATGGCGTATTTCGTTCTAGATACACGCATGGAATTATTCTCGATTTGCATACACGAGATCTGTAATGTAGTTCCAAACGTTATTTTCGTTCAAATGTATTTGGTCACAGGTACAGATATATTGGTATATATGTTGCTAGGTTTGACCTACATTATGCCTAATTCTAAATATTTCTACTTTGCATAGGCGAATGCATGAAAAGCTTTTTCTGCGAAACCATTATTTTTATTTACTTGATAAATTTTAATTTTCAAGTCGTTTAATCTAACACCATACTCAATAAGAATGGCTTTCTCCAAATACAACTGTTTCAATTTTTAAAACATTCTGAGAGGGTTTTCGAAATTTAAATGCATTGTGTTGTGTGAGTATGTTTGAAAATCTTAAAATAAACCAACGGCCTAATGAGGCGCAATGAACAGATTCTTGTCTCCTATGCGATTCTGTCAAGTGGTAAAGATTGCGTCTACTAACGAAAAGTAGATTTCAATGGATTTCACACAATTATAGCTCTAGCCAAGGATTAAGATTATAACAAGCAAGTATTTAAATTTCGTACAGAAAACACTAAAATTACGACAACTTTTATGCATTTTAAAATTGTGATGCCTCTGCCTGTCATTTTACAATAATGAAAGTTAAAACTATTGAATATTTAAATATTTTGATTTGATCTTAAATCCAAACAAGTTATCAAATGCGTTTTTGTAGACTAGACTCCGGTTTTGTTCTTATTGATTTTTTATCTGGAACTACTATGGCTAGCCTAATGTATCTGTGAAACAAAGGTCCTTCCCTCAGATGACAGCACACATTAATCAGAATTAATAACGAGACTTTGTAGTAATCGTGTAAATTCATTTTATAATAGCTGAATTTCTTTTACAGCTTTATGTTATTTGACGATTACATATGTATGAACTGTTTTATTTAACTTTGAAATCTATGTGAATTTATTTTTATTGGATCTAGATTCCTAGTCTTTCTTTTGTTAGAAAGACTCGTCCAGAAATTATCTTCATTCTAATCGTTTTCCTGCTACTGTGTTGCATCGCACTGTATTCCACAGTAAATAATTACACAGAAGATGATTTTGACGCAGAGAATTTTAAACTGGATGCAAATCACTCATTTATATTCATCGGAGGGCATCCTCGTAGCGGTAAGATAATACTTTAAGTATAATATTTTACAATATCTTGTACAACTGGCTTTTTACTTTTAAAAACATTATATGAAAAAACATTGACTGGTGTTGGCATATATTTTTCGAGCGTTACGTTCATCATATAAATGCGAATGCTATTCTTCAGCAATATCTGAACTTTTCATGTAGGCGCATGTAATTCAACACAATAAATTTTAATATTTGAATCAAATTTGAAAACTTCAATTCAACACCAATCTAATCGTATCTAGCCAGCTGCCCAACATATCACGTCCACAGTTAGTCATGTGTTGATCCATTTCGATCTTCCATAATCATTATCGTAGCACGACACAAAGCTAACCAGGGTAGTTGAATCTGCAATGCACGTGTAAGTTAAATACAAATATTCAAGACTTCTAGCAAGTTAGCTTGCCGTAAAGCTATGACGATGAGGCTAAAATGCCAATTTTTTTCTAAAAGTTCGACCAACGACACACTTTCTATGTTATGCGACAAGGGCGGTCCAAAAAAAATTAAAATTAATCTCATAATTAAACGATTTTTGAAGAATTGCTATCACCACGCGAGCAATCGGTGATTTGTTTATTGTATGACGTATTTAATTTTTGGGTGTGGTTGCAAAATACCGTATTAGTCACTATAAAATTTGTACAGCTGACATTTTGCGTCAATCAAAATTAATATTGGAAAATTAAGAGTTAGCGCTACAAATTTTATTTGTTGTCTGAATTTATCCTCGACAGTTAATTTGCCGCGATGGCCTTATTGTGATCACATAAACGCAAAACCAGTGAGTTTATGCGACTAACAGTATAATTTTAGTTGTGTAAACTTGGATACATACTATTGCACTGGTGATTATCTCAATCTTGCAAACTTGACTCAAGCTATTTTAATCAAAACTTGCATGATCACTGATTGTTTGCTCGTATAACTTATACATTTTTTATAAAAGCTGCAAATATACTACAATCGCGAATGCATAAAAAATGTGTATAAGACATTTTAAGAAAGGAACAACGTATGCAAAACTATGAAAGGTTATAGATGTATATCTGAATTTTTTAACTTAATATATAAATTGCAGCAAGATCCAAGAATTTCAAATTAAATTCATGCTTTCATAATGCTCACGGAATGTCCAAACACGTCCAAACGTCTGTTTGACAGTAATTCTGCTGTGCTTTGGAGCTTCAGAGATTGCTCAATATTATAAGACATATTATAGAGAAAGCTGCAAAACGGCTACTATTGCGAATGCTTAAAATTTTTGAAGCCAAAAATCCAATAAATGTTAATATATGCGCAATCGTTCAAAGTAATATCCATATGGATGATTTATCGCTACTTGTGTCTGCGATTCCGCTTGTCCCTCGATAACCAGTTAACCATCTTACCTTATGATATACATTGAATATGGAAACGGGTCACTATTTATGATTGACAATAATTTTTCAATTCTATGCAAATTGTTCCATATAGCGTGGTAGATTTTTATCTGAAATCCATGATTTTCATTCAAATAATTCCAATTAATTCGTTTTATAATGTATAATTCTACCAAACGCTAAATCGACATACACAAAAATTACTACTATTTCATCAATGTACTAAAAGATTTTATTTCTTGTGAAATGGCTGACATGAACAGTTTATTCTAGAACATTTAGACTTAAATACATATGATTTGTTTACCGCGGAGTAACGTCCTAATGAAACTAAGCATTACCGCAACATTCGTGGTTATTTCGAATAAAGCTGTCGCTGAAAAAGATATTTATCCCTAATCTCACATCTGAAAAAATCTTATTGTAATTTGGTTGAATCGCGCTATTTTTTTCATGAAGTTTGGAATAAAACTGACATTATTTACGTAAAATTTACAAACCTTCACTTTACTGCGTAACTGACACATTTCACTTATTTAGATTGAAATAATCCCAGCCCCATTTTTTCATATACTTCAGGATAAACATGTCGAGTTGTAAACCATATCAGTGTAACTTACTTTATTTTTTAACCTTGAAAATATTCGCAAATTTTATTACATATTTATTTGATTATTGTTATGGTGAAAATCATTTCCTCTTGGAAACGCAAAGACAAGCAATAAAATAAACGAAAATGACCGTTTTTAAAAATCGATGTTACTAGCATTATCCAAAAAATATTCCCTTTTAATTCGTTTGATTATATTTCGATTAATGACTCAAGTTAGGCTTTCCACTATCCGTAATCCTATTTTTAACTTTACACCAGTATCAATAACACAAAAGTATGCAGTACCTAATTAAAAATACATTAATGCATGGTTTATTATTTTTAATTTAACCTTTAAAAGCGCATACTCAAGTCTCTATGCGTATAAATTTACTCAACTATATACATCTAAGCATAACGCTACTAAGTTTACATGGTGAATAAATAATGTAATGCCTACATTAACGATGCGCTCTTAATCAATTTTATTTTAAAACACGTATATCAAATGAAGATGGGATATTGTAAAAAAGAATATAGTAATGTAAATAATTTAAATGACAAATTTCAATTTGATAATTGCACATTGAATGTAATACAACCTTTATTGAAGAATGTTGCAGGAAATCAGACATTAATAGTAGTAACAGGGTACAATTGATTCGAAGTTTATCGAAAGAAATGTTATAACTTCAGCTGCAAAATATAAAAATAGCTTTTTGAAAAGATAATGTAAATAGGTGTACTTACAGCCCAATCAAGTGGTACAGATGAAACAACACGACGCATCTGGTAATCATACAATTTTAATTGATTGCGGTAAAATAAATTTACGAGAAACTGCGTCACCAATTTAAGTAAGGATTCAACACCAAACAGCATTTAGGTGCGATCATATTAATAGATCTAATCTGGATAATCATTTGTTCGAATGTGGTCAATTTATAAACAGGCGTAAATGCGAAGAAATAAAAATTTGCCAAAGTTAACTTATCACAAAAATGTGAAGGCTAAAGTTTTAAATAAAATAAAAATAAAATGTAATTGATGATACATCAGTTGAAATAACATTATATTCAATAATTATTACAGCAGTAGCAAAGGTTATTAAACACCGCTAGGAATTATCAATGTGGGAACCAGTAGAAAATGGACGTATAATTAAAGATCGATAGGATTTAAGTCCATTTTCCAGCCCATTTGTACAGGTACTAAATTAAAGATTTATTATTCTGTAACAATCTTCATAAGATTTTCATTTTGTTCCTAACTGAAAGATCTTCTATTCAAATAGATTGATATTATTTCGGTTTCGTTACAAGTTTTGAATCGTTTATCCATATTAACCCACATATTTTCGTCTAATGTCCTCGGCGACCAGATTTTAAATAGACTTTTGTGCTTCTATCACTTCGTCATTACATTGTCGGCCTTTTTTACCAGTTATTTTGTCTAAACCTGATTTAGTCAAACTTTAAATTCCATCATAAAAATATTTTCACACTTAAATTATTTGACTTTATTATGTTCCCCTATTCATATGGTGTTAGAAAATTAATCTAACGCTATCATTAATTAATTTATAGTTTTATTATTTTACACAAATTTATAATTCTTTCAATGGTTTGTTATTTCATTATTTTGGAGTTTTCTTCGCTGGTTTGTGTCAGTTAACCGCTTGATAAGAAGATGTATGACATGAAATGCTAGCTACTGGTTTGGGATTTAATCTTAGATTAAAATTAAATATATATCAAAATAATTTTAACGATACATGTACGTATTGAATGCTTATGTTATGCTCACTTAATGCCGTAAAGACATAATCACATGACTATTAAATATGCATCGAGGCACTATTTTGGTGTATGCATATAATTAGTCAAAATTTAGAACATAATGAGATGAAAAAAAAATTTTGAAAATTTGTCATTTTCTGACTGCGATTCTGATATTATTTTATATAAAGGTCCACGAATCAGGGAAAAAACGGTCGTAATTGTTGAACGAAGTGCTTTCTAATGAATAAAAATGTGGAAAATTATTTCTTGAAACGTTAGTAAATTAGTCCACCTCAAGAATTGTTTTTCAAAAACTGACCATATCACGGGTCGCAAATATTTTTCTTAAAAAACAACTTCATGTAAACCTATGACTGGCTTATCTTAGTACAATTACTTACACTTCACAGGGTAGGCTCACGTGGTGTATGTGTGAATGACTTGGCCTATAAATGGTAAGCATTCAATTAAATTTAATTACATGTACGTGTAAATCCATCTAAGATTTAATTCTGTGAATTAATGCCAAGTTACTTTCGCACTCGTCTAAATTGAAGTTTAGAAGAAGCGTGTGTATGTTGACTGAAAATTTATTGAAAACATGAGGTATAACTATTTTACCGGTAGAAACATAACTGAACCTCATTAACTCAGAAGCAACGGTAGAAATATTTTCACATTTGACAATGGAATCTTTGCGTAGGACTTGTTTATGAAATCAAGTTATGCAGCAATTGAAAAAAATAATAATTTGCACATAGCTTTCGAAGCAAAAGGATGATTTAAAAGCTGACGTAAAACTTCCTTTAAATTTCTAGTGACTTTTTCAAAATGTGTCATAACTTTCATTTTCCTTCAAACATTCCGTTTACCAAG
>JAQBSW010000077.1:0-313500 GCA_029291075.1 Eudiplozoon nipponicum | reverse complement strand
CTGACTTGTTAAGATCGAAAAGCGATTTATATTTTCGAAGAGCTGCTGATATCTCTGCTGAATGATGCACTGGGGTTGGCTGAATGACCTGTAACTCCAAACGCTCGGAGGCAAGTGTCCAAAAGCTTTGTTCAAGTCCGGTGGAGGTGTCGATGATCTTTTGATTGGCAAGATCAACAATGAGCTGAAATTTTAGAAGGAAATCAAGGCCTATTATATTATGTGAGACCTTGGCAATGATGAATTTGTGGGAAAATTCACGTCGTAGACCTATGTTGAGTGTGCGGTATTGGCAGCCATAAGTTGGTATGGGCTCGCCTGTAGCTGTTGCGAGAAGAACGCCTAGCGACATCTCGGCCATTGAATCACCCTTGAGAACTGAGACTGCCGCACTTGTGTCTACGATGAACTCTTCGCCAGTTTTGAAATCAAGAAGGTGCAGAAGTTCGTTGGGCTGTTTGGCCGGGTCATGCAAACAAGTAGGCTGGTGATTGCGACCGGCATTGTCTGTTTGGTTCTCTATGTGAAAAATTCGGCGTGGACGAAAAGAGTCGACAGGGATGTCGGATTGTAGTTGGCTTCTTCCCTGTAGCGCCGTTGATGCCGTTGATGTGCAGAAAGTACGGTCTTCTACTTCCTGCGCCAGACGTTTCCCGATACTGATGCACCCTTGTGCCTGCGGTCTGTTGTCCTCTCCGTCAGCTGTGGAAATTGACACTCATTCGGAAATTCTTCGGAACGACAAAAAACAAACTTGGCAAGCATAAAAAGCTTCTGGTGGTTATAACACCAGTTCTTTGGAGCATATTTATTAAAGGATTGCGGAGATCTCGATTGCCGCCTACCATTATAATTTGACTTGGAATAGCTCACTATCTGCGTCGCAGACAGGCACTTCGATATCTATCATCGGACCTGACATTCTAACAATCTTACGGGATCTTAAAAGCATAAATTTATAAGCAATATGAAAATATATAAATATACTTTAACGAAACGCTTACTCACAAAAAGCTTCCACAGTTGAATGAGCGCAGAACAAAAGCACGTCACAGTAACTGCTTCCAAAAATCTGCAATTGAGCCTGTCGAGTACGTACGGTACCGTTTTGTACGTAGAAAAGATGAACAGAGGCTCCGTTGGCCTTTTAATGCCAATGTATTATTATTATATCCCAAAAAAATTCAACAAAAATCCACGAATATATACCCAACAAAATTCCCAGAAGACCACGATTAGGGTAAATAAAACGCAAATGTTAATCTATTTTTATCCCAAATAAATGAAAAAAAGAAGTCAAATATATTTTTACCAAAAAAAATCAGAACAATAATCAATATCCTGGCGCGGTCGCCAATTTTGTAAACGCCCCGGCTTCAAGTAAATGCCGTACGACATTACAAACTCGGTTAAGGTGCTCTGAATAGAGATTTGTTACTGATAGGTGGGCCCTTAAGAGGGCCTGGTCGTGCGTTCTCCTGAATTATTCAGAGTGTGAAGATGTCCTAGAGCCTTGGGTGGACTCTGGGTATTGTTGCTCTCATTTTAGAGTTGTAATCATCATGCTTAAATAGCATGCCATTGTAATATATGTATACTTGCACACTATTATTAAATGGCAAGTTTTGCTTTTTTCTCATTGGTGCAACGTAAATAAAATTGAATTTAATTTACGCAATATGTCGGCTATTAATTTGTGTCGTTACAAATTAATGGCCGACATATTGCGTAAATTAAATTAAATTTTATTTACGTTGCACCAATGAGAAAAAAGCGAAACTTGCCGTTTACGTTCTGTCGGCTGTCAATACCGACGCTGGTGATTTGATTGTTTCACCAACAATTGGCTACATCCGTGACTCATCTTGTTGCGGTACAATCCAGCGAGACGAGGCAATTAATTGCAGAACCTGAACGACGTTATCCACATCGTGATTACAACTCTACAATGGGAGCAACAACAAACAGAGTCCACCCAAGGCTCTAGGACATCTTCACACTCTGAATAATTAAGGAGAATACATGATCAGGCCCTCTTAAGGGCCCCCTATCAGTAAAAAATCTCTATTCAGAGCACCTTAACCGAGTTTGTAATGTCGAACGGAATTTACTTGAAGCCGGGGCGTTTACAGTAAACGCCCAAGCTTCAAGTTGTAACGACACAAGGAATTGACAGACGTCTCGCTACAACTACATTCGCCGTTGTTATTAACTGTCAACTCCGTGACACTCAGTGAACCTGCACTAACGTTATCCCTCCTGCAAACGGAATGGCGCGGTGACATTCACATTCAAAGATCGTATGCCGTCTCAGGGAAGGCTTACCAATTGTTTACTTCACGGATACGCAGCCCAAAAAGCCAGTTCTGCCGACCAGCATTCAGAGAAAGCCAAGCGACTGTCCGACTTCTCACAGATCGTTTCTGGGGTCACAGACTTAGGCAGAACGCTAAACGATGGGTCTCCGAGTGTGCTATTTGCCAGAAAAACAAGATCACACGGCACACTCGTTCTAAGTTGCAACATTTCCGAACTACTTCTAGCCTAGCCATCGTCCACATCGGCATAGTTCATCTGACAAAGGTTCAAGGTTTCAGCTACCTTCTAATTATGATCGATAGATTTACACGGTGGCCTGCGGCATTACCTCTTGGCACCATTTCTGCAGACGAAGTAACTAACGGTTTTATCTCTGCATGAATATCCAATTATGGTGTTCCCAATGAGGTCATCACGGACAGAGGCACTTGCTTCTCATCTGATCGTTTCAAAATCACCTTGCGGTACATGGGATGCATCTTACGCCAGACGACTGCCTACCATCCCCAAGCTAATGGTATGGTAGGGAGAATGCATAGGGAACTCAAAGCTGCTTTAGCATCCTCGTCCATTAATGGCAACTGGGTCAATGCACTACCTTTAGTTCTGCTTGCCATGCGTTCCCGTACTCGTGAATCCATTAAAACGTCTGCGTCACAACTCTTGTATGGCATGGATCTACGCCTGCCTAGTCAGCTCCCACGTCTACTACCGGCACAAGATGACCCACAAGACGAAGCTACCCGCCTTTGACTTCATTTCGGTAACATGTCCGAACAGCAGCCGAGACACACGCCTCGTCCAGTCTTCGTTCACCCGCAGCTCCACAGCTGCAAGAGAGTACTCGTTCGCAACAATAATGCTGTTGCACCACTACAACCAAAGTATCGCGGTCCTTATCCGATTCTGCTCAGACAACCCAAATACTTCATTATTATGCAAGGCGCAACACCGACATCAGTAAGCATAGACAGGTTGAAACCGTTTATCGAACCGCCTGATCTACACACGTCTCAGGCTCCGTCTGCCCACAATCTCAATAGCCTGCTTTGTATAACGCGTAATTGATATTTGTTTAACATTAACGTTATTACGTATCGAAATTTTTTAACCTTAAGTTATTTTTCGCATTTATCTCACGTGGCATAACCAGCTGTTCTTAGCTAACAATTGTGTAGCATTTTTGAACAGTTCTTTGGTATTATGCCGTTTCTGAAGCAATGTTCGTGTATTTTTTAATGTATTTCTCACACGTGACATCACACTGCCTATTTTGGTATGACCAGCTACTTGGAGCTAACGCTTTCGTGTAGCAACACTAAGTAGTTATCAGCTTCATATCATGGTACAGGCCATTTTCAATGAATATGTCAACTTCATCAATTGCACAAAGACCACTCTACAAATATCATGACCACAACGACGATCTAGCCTGCCTAGGTTTTAACTTAAACCTGGCAACTTCAGTGGCGATTTCCCGCGAAATCCTCACGCTGCGGCTCGCAAATCTTACACTGCTCTATTTTGCCTCACGCGGTATGACCCCCCACTAGAGTTAACAATTTGTGTAGCAATTCCTAGTGTTTATTTGGCATCATATCATTGTTGTAGCAACCAACAAGCATACTTAAGCCCAGCCATTATGGTACATTATTTTTTGGCTTAACTTGGTTCGAACTCTGTCATATATTTCTTATCTAGCCTCGCCGAGAGGAATTGTTTTCCTTTTTTTCGAGAGGAAAGTGATGTAGCGGCACAAGGAATTGCCGACATATTGCGTACATTAAATTCAATTAGATTTACGCTGCACCAATGAGAAAAAAGCGAAACTTTCCGTTAATCAATAATGTGCAAGTAGCCATATGTGGTCATTACATGGTCAATTAAGCACGGTGAATTCACCATGCAGTTCAGTTGTCGCGATTCCATTCTGCTGTGCGTCGGAGACACGCAAGCAGAACTATAGTTAGTGCATTGACCCAGTTGCTATTAAAAGACCAGGATTCTAAAACAGCTTTGAGTTCCCTATGCATTCTCTCTACCATAACGTTAGATTGAGGATGGTAGGCAGTCGTCTGGCGTAAGGTGCATCTAATATAACGCAAGGTGGTTTTAAAACGATCCGATGAGAAGCAAGTGCCTCTGTCAGTGATGACCTCATTGGGAACACCATAATTGGATATCCATGTAGAGATAAAACCGTTAGTTACATCGTCTGCGGAAATGGTGCCCAGAGGTAATGCCGCAGACCACCGTGTAAATCTATCTATCATAGTTAGAAGGTAGCTGAAATCTTGAACCTTTGTCAGATGAACTATGGCGAGGAGTTCTCGGCCGAAAATGTCGTATCTCGTTTCCACTGGTTGGAGAGTATGCGAATTGAAACTGATAGGCTTCCGAACTGCGTTGATTTCTTGTTCCAAAGTGGCTACAATGGCGAATTCAGAAGCATCTGTCGTGAGTAGAAATGGTCCTTGAAAATCTGGATGCGTTAGCATTGTCGCATTTTTTAACGAGTTGATGGCGAGTCGAAATAATTCCTCGTCTTTGGATGACCAAGTAATGATGGAATAATTACTAAGTCCTTTTTAATTCCGCAGGTGCCTGCACAAGGGATAAAGTTGTCTTGAAAGGTCCGAAAAGAACTTGCGATAGTAGTTTAGTACCCTCAGAATTTTTGCTAACAGTCTTCGGTGACTTGATATTCCTGATTGAATTCGCCTTTGACGGCCAAGGTTGAATATCTTGTGGCGTGATACGATGCCCCAAGAAGTCCACGGATGTAGTTGCAATCTGTGTCTTGTCACAGTTGATCTTGAGTCCGTGGTTGGATAAGCATGATAGGACATATCGTAGATACTTGGCATGAGATTCTAAGTCTGGACTGAATACCACCATTATGTCACGAGATATGACATACAAAAAGCAGAGTCGTCGCGAAGTATGTTGTCCATGAATCTTTGAAAAGTCTGTGTAGCACACTTAAGACCAAAAGGCATGTAAAGATATTCGAAAAGACCAAATGGAGTGATGACTGCAGTCTTTTCAATATCCTCTGGTGCTACCGGGATGTGATGGTAGGCTTGTCTGAGGTCAATCACTGAGAAGAAATTGCTGCCGTTGAGTTTTTCAAGTAAGGTGTTAATATTTGGAATAGGATATGCATCAGATTTTGTCACTGAATTTAGCTTACGGTAATCTCCACAGGCTCTGTACGATCCGTTTGATTTGGAGAATAGGTGCAGTGGTGACGCCCATGAACTTTTCGATGGTCTGATGATTCTCTCTTCCAAAAGCCTTGAGAATTCCTCTTGGGCAGCTTTCAGCTTAGCAGGGGCCAGTGGTCGCTTCTTGAGTGCAATAGGTTGTCCTTCTGTGACGATATGGTGCATCGTGTTGGAGACTCGTAGCTCTGACTTGTTAAGATCGAAAAGCGACTTGTATTTTTGAAGAGCTGCTGATATCTTTGCTGAATGATGCACTGGGGCTGGCTGAATGAGCAGTAACTCCAAACGCTCGGAGGCATGTGTCCAAAAACTTTGCTCAAGTCTGGTGGAGGGGTCGATGATCTTTTTGATTGGCAAGATCAACAATGAGCCTAAATTTTAAAAGGAAATCAAGGCCTATTATATTGTGTAAGACCTTGGCAATGATGAAATTGTGCGTAAATTCCTGCGTAAACCTAAGTTGAGTTTGCGATACCGACAGCCATAAGTAGGTATGAGCTCGCCTGTAGCTGTTGCGAGTAGAACGCCTAGTGACATCTCGGCCATTGAATCAACCTATGAGAACTGAGACTGCTGCATCTGTGTCTACGATGAATTCTTCACCGGTTCTGAAGTCAAGAAGGTGCAGAAGTTAGTTGGGTTGTTTGGCCGGGTCATGCCAACAAGTAGGTGGTGATTGTGACCGGCGTTGTCCGTTTGGCTCTCTATGTTGGAAATTCGACGTGGACGAAAAGAGTCGACAGAAATGTCGGATTGTAATTGATTTCTTCCCTGTGGCACCGTTGATTCCGTTGATGCGAAGAAAGTACTGTCTTCTACTTTCTGCGCCAGACGTTTCCCAATCGTAATGCACCACTGCGCCTGTGTTCTGTTGTCCTTTCCGTCAACTGTGGAAATTGACACTCATTCGGAAATTATTCCGAACGACAAAGCAGACTTGGTATGAATAAAAAACTTCTGGTGAATATAGCAACAGTTCTTTGAGGCGTATCTGTTAAAGGATTGTGGAGATCTCGATCGCCGCCTACCGTTAGAATTGGGCTTAGGAATGAATTTGGGTCGAGCATTCACTTGATTTAGCTCGGATTTCGTTATGGCCAATCCTTCTAGAGCTTTAGCCACTTTCGCTACTGTCCTCTCTAAAGAGGAGAGCCTATCATCTTGCGAGAGTGAACAAGAGGATGACGGATTCACCTTAGGTTCCAAAACCCCATATTCTTACTCATATCTCTCAGATAAGTCATCTATAGAGAGAGTGTAAGGAAGCTGTCTGGTGAATAGTTTTAATCATTGTGGGCCCCAGCAAGAATTCTACTTCATTTTGTAGGCCCAAAATGGGATTAGGTAGCTTCCTAATGGCCTCAAGCTTAGAATAAATCCGTCGCTGCAATTCAGAAGGTAGTTTAGCAAAAAACTTTGTCTGTTTTGATGACTGTCATAATCTGGATACGGAGAGAAAGTGGAGTCTACGCACATAAAGAATAATTCACTATCTCCATCCCAAACAGAAACATCAATATCCAAAATTGGATCTGACATTCTAACAATCTTACGGGATCTTAAAAGCATAAATTTATAAGCAAGATGAAATGTATAAATATACTTTAAACGAAACGCTTACCCACTAGCAGCTTCCACAGTTGAAAGAGAACCTTCCGCAGTTGAATCTGCCGAGCACGTCCAGTAAATGTTTGTACGTTGATACTAACAGCTTCCAAAATTGAAATCTTAAGCAGTGAAATCTGTCGAGCTAGTACGGTACAGTTTTGTACGTAGGGAAATTGAATAGAACATATACCAAAAAATTCCCCAGAAGACCACAAATTTAGAGAGAGCATATATACTCAACACATTCCCAGAAGACCACGACTTTAGATAGAACATATATACCAAGCAAAACTCCCAAAAGACTACGACTTTAGAGAGAACATATATACTCAACAAAATTCCCAGAAGACCATGACCAGAGTAAAAAATGTATTTGCAAATGTTAATCTATTTTTATCCCAAATAAATGAAAAAGAAAGTCAATTTTATTTATACCAATAAACAGAACAGTACTCTGTATCCTGGCAACGTTGCCAATTTTGTAAACGCCTCAGCTTCAGGTAAATGCCGTACGATGTTATAAACTCGGTTAGAGTGCCAAACAATAAAGGGCTAGTACTGTTGTGGGGCCATTAACAGGACCGGTCTTGCGTTCTCTGGCAAATGCCGAGAAGGTCCGTAAGTGTGATGTCGGAGACACGCACAGCAGAAGGCAATCGCGACAACTGAACTGCATGGTAAATTTACCGTGCTTAAATGATCATGTAAAAGCCATATATGGCTACTTGCACATTATTGGTTAATGGCAAGTTTCGCTCTTTTTCTCATTGGTGCGGCGTAAATCGAATTGAATTTAATTTATGCAATATGTCGGCAATTCCTTGTGTCGTTACAACTTGAAGTTGGGGCGTTTACAAATCTGTAATTCAAATATTTGCTGATTAATTGAATTGTCGGGACACTATTATTTTTTGTTTTTATAAATCATAATGATTGGTTGGCTTTTGTTTCTATTCATAGCAGTTAAGAAAAACTTTCAGTTTAATTTTTCAAAATAAAAATTAACTATTTTAGAATAAATTATGTAGAGCTGTTGAGGAAGTTAAATCCGCCGCCTTATGTAAAATAACATTGACTGATAAATTTAAACCACCATGGCTGATTGTAACGAATTTTATTTAAAAAGAATTTTTTCTTTTTATTTTCCAGAACATTCTTTGTTTAAATACTTGACTTTGAATTGTGCGCCATTTTAAGTTTTTCGAGTGTCTTGCTCCTTGACTGGTCTTATATATCTTGGTCTGCTGCATTTTAACATTTTTCTCTAGTAACTCGGTTTCATCTCGTCAAATATATTCCTCCATAAATTGCTTTTGTTTTACTGTAATATAATATTGGAAAGACACGTCTTAGAACAGGTAATTTGATAAATTCTGTTGTTCACGTATATCTCCTTCCAGATTATTTGTTCGGGAATTATCAAGATACAAAGTTCGCATTCCGATTGCCTAAAATCAAGTGTTGATTTAATTGGTAAACTAATTAACCATGGATAACGATATTAAATTGGAGGACACAAGTAGGTTAGTGCAGGATATTGCGGAATTGAACCTAGGATATGTAAACGGTAATATAAGCCTATCAGACTCTACTGTGAATTTTAGGACTTCAAGCGATCTGGCATCTATGGGGCTTTCAGATTCGAATAGGTTAGGGGCCTCAACAGAACTTCATTTTTTGTCGTGTTTGCTAAGAATATTCAAAAGTTAAATATGGATAGTCTATTTATTGAGGCTGGTGGTGATGTTAATGCTTCAGGTTCCGTTACATGGGAGTTTGATGGCAGCTTCGTAACAGCCTCAGTTTATGGCCCAGATGAAGCTAAAGCTTCTAAAGAACTTACTCATCGTGCTTTAATAGATGTTGAAATATCTCCAGAAGTTGGAATGCATAGCCCGTCAGAAACTGAGTTGGAAACTTATCTCATCAATCTGTTCGAAAGAGCGGTTGATATCAAAGAAATTCCGCATTGTGTGGTATGTAATCTTACGTTTTACTATGTTTCCGATTGTCTAACGTTTTAATTAAATATTGGTGTATCCAGTCTCGTTATTTCAATAGTTATGTTCGTTGGAATTATACTTGTTGATGTAGAGGCACTTTGGTCACTACCATAATAAATTTATTTAACATACCAAATTCGGATAACCGATATGGATGGATTGATAACAAAATTGATCAACAACTCAAGCCAAATTTCTTAAGTTCTATGTCAACTGTCTTGTATTTTCAAACTATGTTATCCACTTTGTTAAAATAAGATTTATTACAACAAAATGCGTATGCTCGCCGGCTCACTGATTACCACGTGAAAGTAGACTGTCCAACAAATATTATCAGTAGCGAATTTAAGATCCTTCCTTAAATATGAATAAGAATAATAATTTGTAGTCAAAATATCGTGCTGAAAATCAGATAATTCTACGTCAGGTAAAATCAACTATGTACCACACAACTCAAAATCTCAAAAACATTAAATAAATTCAACAAAGACACGCCATAATATTCCACAATTTAGACAAAGAATATACAAAAATAGTTACAATATTTTTTATAAACAATTATTTATGAAATCAGCGGCAACTTAAAATGTCCCAAAATAAATATTTCAACATAAGACTAAATCAGATTTTTATTAGCAAACTCTCTCAAGTCTGAAGAAGACTATAATGTAAAATTCCCCTTACGCAGAGTCGATCCGTCACCCGGTATCCTTTAATTGGTTAAATCAATAATTTCAACTCCATACTTCCCATATACAATTCGAACTCCATTAGGAAAAAAGGTAAAACACTTTTGTCAATCCAAAACGAGCAAACCTTTGAATAATCCCAACCTAACTATTTATACCAAGAGTGCGAATTTCATATAAACGCCAGTTGAATTATATCCATATTTAGGCAAAAGTAAAGAAAACATACAGGGGGAATTGGTACACATATCAACCAACCAAGCGTACACCGCTAAAACCAGATCTCAAGCATCCCTTTGAGAATGATCCCTACACGGACTAATACATACACACATGCACTTACAAATCAATTCGCAATATATATAAATGAAATACATATGTATATATTAGTATAAACGAAGCATTGCATAAGGAAGAAATGCAATTCATCCAGTTATGGTGTAACTTTGAGTAGTGACGTTCTACTTCTCCTGGCAGATGTATAAATTATCCTGAACAAATGAGTCAAAAATATAGTCGACCATCCAACTCACTCGAGAAAAAAATGGCAATTTAATACCATCATTACATGGAAGATCTGCTTTCACTGGTAAATACATTCATTATAGCAGTAGTGTGCGGCATTCTCAGAGGAGGGACCTAATTAACAACCTAGTAATTCGAATCATTATGATCGGCTATGTACACAAGATCAAAGAACTAGTCTACCTGAGGAGGCTTTTGTTAACAAACATACATTCGGAGCGGTTCACAGATTTCAAACTTAAGCCACGTCTGAGTCCTACTACGGTGGATGCCGTTAAAAGGTTTCCTAAATTTACTAACTAGAGGCGACTTACCGACCTCAATTATCACGCGATGGTTAAATCTACTTATTTAGGAGAACTTTCCTATTACAAAAGTTAACATCACATTCAGCACACAAAAATAGTGTAGTTAAATGCCGTTGATTAATTTCTAATTCTAACCAAATCCCTTAGGACGGTACCGTCCTATTATCCCACATTCCTCACCCAAATATATAGTGGTTAAAGGGCATAATACCGGCTCCTACTGATGAGTCGCCAGAAAGCACGAAACAAATGTGCATGCTGTCTTTGGTTTATCCTTCTGGTCACAAGTGAACTAATTTGTCACTAGGTTCGCAACACCTAATACATACTTGCACCTATTAGTGTAGTGTGCGGCAGGGTGGCTCAGTGGTTAGAGCACCAGATTCCGTAGCAGACGTGCCCAGGTTAGAGCCCTGTCCGCGGCAAATTCTGGCATGTACATGATCAGTTCCCAATAAGTACGAAACCGTTCTACTGGATGAATTGTATTTTCTACATTATACAATTCTTAGTTTATACTGACATGTAAGTAATTAATGGGTCAGGTGCTTATATCAAGATCGCAAACTTGACTATAATAATTGTTATCACCGCCCGCGCAACCAATGTTCGTTTGATTATCATAATTAACGGTAAGATCTCTTCGTGTACAAATTAACTGACGAGGTGCCGTTAATCGTCAGTTCAGGACCGAAGGTTTTTAAATTTTTGCAGCGGTATGCAAAAAGATCGTCAAAACACTAGTTTCATCGATCTCATGTTTTATTAATCTCCAGTTACAGAATCTGTGCATTGATTTAATTTAGAATTTTCATTAGAAATTTCAGAATTAGATGCACAAAAATAAGAATAAATCGTTTATTTACAAAGAAATCAATAGTGGATATTTCATAAATTACTTCGTTTTGATGTAATAATATTCAGCGATGCAGTTTATCTTGGCTAGTTTTCATTGGCTTCAGTACCGAATATATTGTAACACGCGGCTCCGTGTTACAACCCAATGATGTTCGATACAGTGCTCTTTAAGGTCAAATAATCTAAATCTGTTCTTATACCATATTCCTCTTTACGGTGATTTTAGAAACAATCTCTGTTAGTTTCAAGCAGTTTTAATCGATATTTCTCGAACTGCAATTTTATTTGTAATTAATAGGGTTTTATAGAAATAGACAGAACCGCGCACGATACGGATGAAACACGCAGTGGACTATTGTGTCTCAGTGAACTTATTTCGCTTAGTTGTAGAAGTTACGCATTGGAATTACTGTGTAAGAGTATCCGAACTTCAGAGATCAATGGATTAATATAATAACCTGAGGATAAAACACTGAACTAAATATTTGTGAGTTTTTTGTCATTGAAGTCGTTATACGGATTATACAGAACATTTTTCTTTATAACATAAATCATTTTACTATGGTCAGATTATCATGTATTTTCAATCATTTGACTATATTCATTCCAATCCAGACATTTGTGTAAGAATAATTTCTTGTGCGCAAAACAATTTTCTTTATAAACATAAATCATTTTAACTTTTGTCGTCTAGAAGACGGAAAATTTAGTTTAACTGTGAATAGTGTTTAAGACCTATTTTGCATAAAATCTGTTTTTGCAGCTGACCAACATATATTCAATTTGAACTAACTGTGAATTATATTTCTATTTGCAACATTATATCTAATATATGTATGAAACCAAGTTTCGGTTTTCTCATATCAGCCATCCAAAAAGGATCAGAGACTGATTAGGTGCGCGGGTAGTAATAATATCCACCATCGATATGTAGGACAGGTATAGAATCACGAACTAGATAGCAAACCGGGAAAATACCCCTACATAAATGGTACCCGGTTCGTCGAACTCACAGCCAGTAAGGAATTAATGAACAGCTAGATTTTGAGAAATTCAAGTACTTTGGATGAAGGCCACTCCACACGTTATTGCCTCGGAAACGGCTGCACATTCCCGCGCACAGACGCGACTTTCAAGTGAGCGCGGACACCCTCAACAACTCAGGAGGATCCGCCCATGGAAGATTCGGAAGACGGGTGGGGTCAGCCTCTTCGGCGGCAGTAGAGGCTGAGCACCCCAAGATTGTTGGTCGCTCCACGTCCGATGGCTCGAAGCACGTTGCTTTCGCGGTAGAGCGCAATCAAACTATTGTCTTTAGAGCGACAGCTCCAGTCAAGTCATGCTTCAAACACCCAAATGCCAGCAACCAGTCTCATCGTCAGTTGCCACTATCAACATCTTTTCCCATCCGTGACGCAACCTTTGGCGAATTAGTTCTCATAGACACTGGATCAGATGTAAGCTTACTACGCCACAATTATCTCGAACCCACCAACCCAGTCGGCACCAGCAGTCTGACCTGCGCCAATGGCTCCAACATAGCGACGTTTGGGATACGTGTAAAACAATCTCGTTCTCCAAATCAAAAAGATGTTTCAAATATTCGTTCATCATCGCCAACACGACAAGAAACATCATTAGACGTGACTTTATCGAACATTTCGACCTTACCATCCGTCCAAGAACGCGAGAGATAGAGGAGCCAGTATCAGTGTTGACAGAACCAAAATCAGTCGTTACACGGTATGGCAGAGCAATAACACCTCCTGTAAGGTTAGCCCCCTTCATTGTGTACTAAATTTCATTGTCGGGGAGGGGGCTGTGTATGTAACACGCGGCTCCGTGTTACAAACCAACGATGTTCGATACAGTGCTCTTTAAGGTCAAATAATCTAAATCTGTTCTTATACAATATTTCTCTTAACTGTGATTTTAGAAACAATCTCTGTTAGTTTCAAGCAGTTTTAATCGATATTTCTTGAACTGCAATTTTATTTGTAATTAATAGGGTTTTTATGAAATAGACAGAACCGCGCGCGATACGGATGAAACACGCGGTGGACTATTGTGTCACAGTGAACTTATTTCGCTTAGTTGGATAATTTACGCATTGGATTTACTGTTCACATTATAGTAGGCCTATCCGAACTTCAGAGAACAATGGATTAATATAATGGCATGAGTTAAAACCATAGCAAGCAGTGAACTAAAAATTTGTGAGTTTTTGTCATTGAAGTCTTTAAACGGTTTACATAATCTTTTTCAGTGATAACTTTTAACGATGACTTTTTTCATATCATCATGTATTTTAAATCGATGGTATAAATACAGTTCAATTCAGACATTTGTATGCGAATAACTGATTTTGCATAAAACATTTCTCTTTGTAAACATAAATCATTTTAACTTTTGTCGTCTAGAAGACGGACAATTTAGTTTAACTGTGAATGGTGCTTAAGGCCTACTCTTGCATTAAAATCTGTTTTATTGTCGACCTACACATGGTCAGTGTGGACTAACTGTGAATTATATTTCTATTTGCAACATTATATCTAATATATGTATGAAACTAAGTTTCGGTTTTCTCATATCAACCATCCGAAAAGGATCAGAGACTCATTAGGTGCACGGGTAGTAATAATATCCACCATTGTTATGTAGGACGGGTATAAAATCACGGACTAGATAGCAACCCCGGAAAATACCCATACAATATAACTTGGCAAAATGATGTCACCTACAAATATGAAATACTATTTAAAGAAATTAAACGAGTCTGCTTTATTATAAAACGCGTTCCCCGGTTCTTCTGAAACCTTACGTATTGAAGATATGCCAATTTGCATGAACATCTGTGTTATTGCTTATTTATTAATTCCTTAGTGTGCGCAAAATAAGCGTTGGTTTTGGCATAACCTCTTTGTAGAACAGAGCTGAAAAAGCTAAATATTTCGTTACTGCTTGTTGTGAATTTAATGAGGCTGACATAACTGACGATTTAAGCTTAAGATCTGCTTTGTCTATCGGGCCAGCTTTTTTTCACTTTTATATGTAATTGGTTAGAAATGTTTTTGCCTGGTTGCAAGTGAAGCTTAACTTATTTGGATTATCCGAATGAATATTTTCTATTTTTACGTTTTGAAGCTGCGTCTTCGTATTCACATTATTTCAGGTGACACGTTAAATCCGTGTACAATTACGGCTGCGACAAATGCAAGTCTCCTTGCGATAATGAATGCGAAGTTGCAAATGCACGCTGCCCTAGTATCGTTGACTGTACGAATTTCTTCTTCGGATGATCAAATTAATAAAAAAAATGTGGATAGTGTCTCTAATGACATAGAAATACTTGAAGTATCTAAAGATTCCGACAAGCATACGCCTGGTTCTATTTGTGAGTAACTAAACTAATTTTCATTATAGATGTATGTAAATATTGTCTTTTTATGAATTTGACATGTTAACTACTTGTTGTGGATTTGACCGCATTTTTCTTGTGCGGGACAATTGATAGCACTCATAGGTCGGTAAAATCTTGAATTTTTCTTATTTTCAAGTTATTTAATTTTTGGCCTCAATTGATGGGTTCTCACTTGTTCCTTCTTCTTTCAGCCTTTAAGATTTTCCAACAATGGAAAATCTTGTTCCAACGTCATTTTCAGACAATCAGCTAATTGAAGGCTTAAAGAAGAAGTGAGAACCCATCAATTGAGGCCAAAAATTACATCACCTGAAAATGAGAAAAATTCAAGATTTTACCGACCTATGAGTGCAATCAATTGTCCCGCACAAGAAAAATTCGGTCAAATCCACAACAAGAAGGACAGCACTGCGCAATCGAATGCATCTTTTAAAATGTTAACAACTTATTGAACACAAACTATTCCTAGGCCAGAGTAACATGCGAGGTTGTCTACTGCAAAGTCCGGATTTATAAGACAATCTCGATTTTCAATTAGAGCCTGTGTGATATTATTTTAATAACGATTATATTGCCATTTAATTTATTCTTAAATAAGAAGGAAAAGTGATCGTCGTCACGGAAAACAACATCCAACCACGTGAATATTGGCTACAATTTTCTTTTAGTTCAGATATTACCATTATCTACTCATTAATCAGCTAAAAAATATTTAACATCAGCCTTGCAAGACAATTCAACAATCATTGATTGCGCATGTGGTGATAAAATTTATTTGAATCAAGGTTGTGAACTTGGTATGAACACCAATTCTATTATATACACATGTTTTAGTATACATTAGCCAGTTTCTAAGGTAGCAGAAGTAATTCATTCAGTACGTCTGTTTCGTCTTTATCAAGAACTCGTTTAGTGCAGTCCAGAATTTTGCTTTAGACGGAGCTCCAACCAGGGAACAGTTTCTTCAGTCTGACTATGCACTGCACCACGCTGCCGTATTGATAATATCTGCTTGCGTCGGGGTTCGCCCGAGGAGTAAAGGTGAGATAGACCAATCAAACTGTATCACGATATTACCAAAACAATACTTGTTTAATTTGGTCATTTTTCTGACTGTTGGTCTAGTTAGTTTCTTTCCTTCAAGAAATCTATTAAGGATGATGCTATTGACCACATGTGCTGTATCACAAAGCAGGCTGATAATGCCTATTGCTTTGACATCCTCTATGAGGATGAAAGCTGATCAACCTTTATGGTAAATGCTTTATTTTGTATCTCCTTATATGATTGAGTCGTCGATTTTTTGCGATAAATTCGGTTTTAAACAGCTGACATTCCGTGAAGATTGTAAATAGTGCTTCAAATTTATTAATGTTAAAGTACAAATGTAAACATGTCTTTCCAGAGATTGTTACGCTTGGAGTCTACTTTTATTTGCCAGCATACAATGTTTACCAGTCTAGATCCGATCCTTTTTTGCATCATTCGCGTAGTTGCATCATTATCAAAAGGCAAACACAGTCTTATTACCAAATTTGGTCAATTTAAGTACAGCCTGTTACCACGGTTCAGATTGTTGGAATTAAATATTTAAGTTCACAACAGCCAGATTCTGGCTAAAAGCAATTCTTGAATGTCTCTTTTCCTAATGACAGATATTATCGACCAAATTATTATTTCTTTCGTTTATTGTTGAAATCCCTACCTATTTATAACAGTTTTACAAAGAATCCCTCGCGGTTATTAGAACTGATTCTCTTTGCAAAATCAATCATTAATGAAGCAAAATTTTGTAGCATTCCTGTCAGGCTTTAGTAGCATTATCCGTCAGCCGTAGGGCTGGTTTCTTAACTAGAAATAATAACGGGGATGAATCACATGTTAATGAGGTATGTCTACTAGATACTTGCATATATATTAGTTCTCCGCAACAAACAGAATTTAACTGTTGTATATTGAAACCATAGTTTTAGTACTATGTACCGACTTGAATCCATGGTTTTCGTACCATGTACATTTTTGGTACTACAATGTTGGTTTCGGTTACGAACAAAATAGTGGTAGTGTTAGTATCCTTTACAGACTCGTTATATGAATATATATATATATATATATATATATATATATATATATATATATATATATATATATTATATAGAGTGAGTTATCGTTAAAGTCGCATAGTCGAGACTGTACGATGTTAGCTACTCCACTGCAGGTTTACACATTCGTCAAGGTGGTGGTTCCGTCCTATTATCCCACATTCCTTACCCAAATATATAGTAGTTAAAGGGCGTAATACCAGCTCCTACTGATGAGTCGCCAGTAAGCACGAAACGAAAGTGCATGAGATTATACTTTCCGTTCATGCTGCCTTTGGTTTATCCTTCTGGTCACAACTGAACTAATTTGTTACTAGGTTTGCAAAACCAAATACATAATTGCATATATATTAGTTCTCCGCAACAAACAGTATTTAACGTTTATATATTGAAACCATAGTGTTAGTACCATGTACCGACTTGAAACCATAGTGTTAGTACCATGTTCCTTTTCGGTACTTTAATGTTGGTATCGGTTACTAACACAATAGTGATAGTGCTAGTATCGTTTACAGACACGTTATATATATATATATATATATATATATATATATATATATATATATATATATTATTATAGGGTGAGTTAGCGTTGAAGTCGAGACTATACGACGTTAGCTACTCTACCGCAGGTTTACACATTCGTTTAGGAGATTATATCGTCCTATTATGCCACATTCCTTACCCAAATATATAGTGGTTAAAGGGCGTAATACCAGCTCCTTCTGACGAATCGCCAGTAAGATTGAAACGAATGTGCATGAGATTATACTTTCCGTTCATGCTGTCTTGTGTTTATCCTTCTGGTCACAACTGAACTTATTTGTTACTAGGTTCGCAACACATATTACATAATTGCATATGTATTAGTTCTCCAAAACAAACAGTATGTAACTGTTATATTGAAGGGGGATTTTTGCGGGGTAGCTATCTAGTTCGTGATGCTGTTCCATTCCTACATAGACCTGGTAGCTGCTGTTGAGATCCGTGCATATGATTAGTGGCCGACCTTATTCCGATGGGTGATGTGAGTAGGTTAAGTCGAATTATCATACGTATATTGTACACAATGTTGCAAAGAAAAATAATCACAGTTAGTCCAAATTGACCGGGCTCTATACAGCAAGAAAATGATATATTTTCAACAAAATTGAATGTCTTATACACAAGTAATTATTAGTTCACAGTTAAACAAAACGGACTGTGCTCTAGACGGCAACAAAACGATATATTGTCAACACAACTAATAATCAATTCACAAACGTCTAGATCGTGATGAATACATGTAAATGATTGAAAATATATGATGACATAAATAAAGTCACTGGTAAATATTGTCACTGATAAAGACAGTCTTGAAAAAACATCACAAATAATTAATTCACTGTTTGCTATGGTTTTAACTTATTTAATTATAATAATCCATTGAACTATAGAATTTGTGAATGTGATTGAGGAACATCTGATGTCTTGATGCGTGAAATCATATCTGAATGCAAAGAAAAAACTATCGATCCACATATGCACTATAATCCTCCGCATGTTCCCAGCGTATTGCACGCGTGTGCGTATATTTATTAAACAAAACCCTATTAATTACATTTAAAATTGCAGTGCAAGATATCTGAATTAAAACTGCTTGATACTAACAGAGATTGTTTCTAAAATCACTGTTAAGAGAAATATTGTGTAAAAACAGTGTTAGATTATTTGACCTTAAAGAGCACTATATTTTGCCAAAGTTAAACATCGTTGGGTTGTAACGCGGAGCCGCGTGTTACATACATCCAGCACGACAATGAAAATTAGTACTTAATGAGGGGGGCTAACCTTACAGGAGGTGTTATTGCTCTGCCGTAATTTGTAACCACTGATGTGGGCTCTGTCGTCACTCATTCTGGTTCCTCTATATCTCGCGGCGGTGTGACGGCGTCAATTGGATCGGTTGCTGGTTAGATGTTGGGCATTAGTCCGTAGTCAGCAAAACAGTCTGGAGGTGGAATTATCGTTTCTTCACCGCCTGATAGGTCAACATCTCAGCACAGCAAGTCATTTGGATCAACGTCGGCCGGGGATAATCTCTGTTTGGGGACAGCTTCAGTTTTGCCATTTATCTCCCAAATGATGTAATTCTGACGTTAACTAACACACGATAAAGACCGCGCTTTGGTTTAGCTAGAATCCTGTTATCCATATCGTTGTTGACGAAGAACCATTTGTAGCTATCAAAATCTTTGCGTTTATAAATTGGACCATGTTGCTGACGTGTAGGACAAATCGCCCGATTCTAAGCGTTATATTATAGGTAACTACGAAGTAGAAACAGATATGCCGGATCGTTCATCGTTGTCGCCGTTTCAGAGCATGATCGGACTAGTTCACCAGGCAGTCGTAAACATTCGCCAAATACCATTTCGGCGGAACTACATTTGATCGGCTCACGAGGTCTTGTACGCATTGAAAGGAGTACTTTCAGTAAAGCCGCAAGCCAATTTTCTTCTGGGCTGGCCTTGAGCGCCGCTTTCAGTTCCCGGTGTGGCCTTTCGACGAAACCAGTTGCTCTCGGATTGCGAGCCGCAGTCACGGAGTGTTTGACACCATAGTGTTTCAGTAGGGCTGAGAACACTTCGCCGAGGAACTGTGCGCCACGATCGGTTGCCACTTCAACTGGAGCATTAAACGAAGCAAACCAATTGAGCTCTAAAGCAAAACTGACAGTGTCTTGCTTCATGTCTGTCAGTGGTATGGCCTCATAACATCGATTGGTGAGGTCACGTATTGACAATAGATATCGAATATTGTTCACGGCAGGTAAGGTTACCAGATCAACGTGTATGTGCGTGAACCGGACTTTGGGCACTTGTGGCGCCGTTTTTGTGTCTCGCCACTTTGCATTTCTGGCATTCTAGACATCGTGTTGACCACTTCTTGAAATCTCGCCGCATGCCAGGCCTAAAATACGTTCTGGATAGAATTTTCACTGAGGCTTCGCAAGAGGGATGTCTCATTGAATGGTAAACCTCGAAGATCTTGTGACGGAGTGTTTTGGTTATCCAGATAGGTGTGGAAATGTAGGATCGACCGGTAGATTGCGAATAACTCTTTCCCTAATGTATCATATCGAGTCTCGCGAGGTTGTAGTTTTTGCGAGTAGAAGGCGATAGGCCGGTGTGTCCCATTGATGGACTGTTGAAGTACTGCGCCTATGGCTACGTCGAATGCGTCCATTATCAATTCAAAAGATTGAGACCAATCAGGAGAATCTAGAATTGTCGCTTTGCATAAGGCCCTTTTGGCATCCTCGTAAGCCTGCATGTCGTCCACGTTGAGCTGAATCCGTTGTGATTTATTGACAAAACGGCTTTCTGGCACGAGATATGTGTGAATAGGTGCCAAAATCTTGGCAAGGCAGGGTACGAATCGAGAGTAGTAGTTCATCTTGCTCAAGAATCGTCGTAATGCTCGAACGGTGGTTGGAGGCTGTAGATTTTGAATAGCACGAACCTTAGCAGGTATAGGTGTCATGCCTTTCTCGGAAATTTGATGACCGAGGAATTCAATTAATTTTTGTGCAAAGACACATATGTTGCCAAGAAGTAGGAGGCCATAGTCTGCTAGACGTGTGAGTAGAATATCAATATGCTGTATATGTTCGGACATTGAGTTTGAGAATACCAGGATGTCGTCTAATTAGGGAATTACAAATGGTAGACCATCTAGTATTTCGTCCATAACGAGTTGGAAGGTTTGCAAGGCATTCTTGAGGCCGAAAGGCATATAATGATATTAGTGAGTGCAATATATAATACGGAGTCTTTGTCCATCGGTACTTGATAGTAGGCTTTCACTAGATCAAGTTTTGAATACACAGCATGACCAATAGCAGATCTGAGTAGGTCAGCTGGATTTGGCGGGATGTACGAATCAGACTGTGTGCAAGAATTGAGAATAAGATAATCCCCGCACACCCTGAATGTTGCTGGTTCACTCTTTGGTACTACTACCACAGGTGACGCATAAGGTGAGCTGGATCGTGTACAGATGCCTTGTTGACGTAGCATGGCGAATTCTTACTCGGCGGTCTTATGTTTGTGTGGTGCCAATTGACGTGCTCGTGGCGGATGAGAAAGTGGTTTCGATAAGATGATACGATGGGCTGTGATGGCACGCTTCCTCTTGAGATCAGGTATAAAGGAGATAGGTTTGAAGGTCTCTTCATGTCGTTTTAGAACATAGTCCAGTTGCGGTACATGAGGAACTGGAGGAAATAGCTGTATCGATGAGACTGCTTCGGCGCGAGTTGTATGTTTTAGCGCTGATGAAAGCAACTGTTTGTCTGCAGTGCGTATCTCTAGTGTACTTGGACGAATGTCAAGGTCGAAGTTTTCGAGAAAGTCGCGTCCAATGATGTTTCTTGTCGTATTGGCAATGATGAAAGAATACTTGAAACAATGTTTTGAGTTGGAGCACGAGATTCTGTGTACTCGTAACCCAAACGTCGCTATACTGGAGCCATTGGCGCAGGTAAGATTGCTGGTGTCGACTGGGTGGATAGGTTCGAAATAATTGTGGCGTAGTAAGCTTACATCTGATCCAGTGTCTATGAGAAAAAATTCGCCAGAGTTTGCGTCACGGATGAGAAAGTTTATCGATAGTGGCAACTGACTATGGGACTGGTTGCTGGCATTTAAGCGTTTTAAGCATGACTTGACTGGAGCCGTCGCTGTAAATACAATAGTTTAATTGTGCTCTACCGCAAAAGCAACGTGCTTTGAGCCATCAGCCGTAGAGCGGCCAACGATCTTGTGGTGATCAGCCTCTGCGGCCGCTGAGGAGGCTGACCCTAGCAGTTTTCCGAAACTTCCATGGGCGGATCCTCCTAAATTGTTGAAGGTGACCGCGCCCATTTAAACGTCGCGTCTGTGTGCGAGAATGTGCAGCCGTTTCTGAGGCAATAGCGTGTGGAGTGGCCATAGCTGCGGTGATTCGGACACCACTCCGCCGGTAACTGTGGAACTGTGGCCCGGCCTCTCTTGCGCTATTCCGGGACGGTGGTCGACGCTGGTCACGCCTGCTCTGATCGCGTCTATTATGGACGGCATCGACTGAGACCGAATTAGGCCTGAGAGTGAGGTTCTCGAGCAGGCTGATGAGGCGCTCATTCGTGACATTTGTTCCGGCTGATGATGCGGTGGATTGGGATTTGGACAGTCGTGAAGTGATGTAACCTTTCTCTGGAGCAGATGAGCTGTACTGGTGTTTCTTCGACCACTTGTCTAGACGTGCCGGCAGAACGTCGTTTTGCACTTCGACGGATTTGCGCAGGAATGTGGCCATCTCTTGGAGTACCGGAGGGAGCTTCCGTATGAATAGTCGCATTAAGATTTTGTTTGACAGGTTGAATTCCAAGGCTTTCTGCTCCATTTCCCTAAATAGCTCAGAAGGCGTGCAGCTACCTAGGGATATCTGGCTCATCAATTCCGTAAGCCTATCTTCTCGATCTGGTGTCAAGCGCTGCTTGACGGTGCGTTGCAGGCTCTGCCATGGCTGCGTACATGTTCCCACAGTGTATTGATGCAGAATATATTTTGGTCCGCGTCTGAAAGACATTGGGATTGTCTCCCAAGCCCTCAAAAATATTGAACCCTCGTCTGTTATATTGGACACCTTGGCCAGTAAAGTAACATCGTCGACCCACTCGTCACGTTAGTCTGGATCGAATTGGCATATTTTGTACTGTGTCCATGTGTTGGTGCGGCATGTTGCTGGGCTTACCACCGGGATTCCTGCATTTTCTGAACTGGACGTCATCTTATGTGTGTGAGTGTTGTCGAGAATAGATGACAGTGTTACATCGTACTCAACCGTCGTCGTGAGGCTGTCTTCGAGCATTGTGATCTTGAGAGTGTGTTTTTCTGTGATATGTGTCTTAGAATTTACTTTCCTTTGTGGTATTCATCCAAAGTGCTTGAAGTTCTCAAAATGTAGATGCTGAATAATTCTTTGCTGGCTGTGAGTTCGACATAACGGGGCACCATTTATGTAGGGGGGATTTTCGGGGTAGCTATCTAGTTCGTGATGCTGTACCATTCCTACATAGACCTGGTAGCTGTTGTTGAGATCCGTGCTTATGATTAGTACCCGACCTTATTCCAATGGGAGATGTAAGTAGACTAAGTCAAATTATCATATGTATATTGTACACAATGTTGCAAAGAAAAATAATCACAGTTAGTCCAAATTGACCGGGCTCTATACAGCAAGAAAATGATATATTGTCAACAAAATTGAATGTCTTATACACAAGTAATTATCAGTTCACAGTTAAACAAAACGGACTGTGCTCTAGACGGCAACAAAACGATATATTGTCAACACAAGCAATAATCAATTTACAAACGTGTAAATCGTGATGAATACATGTAAATGATTGAAAATATATGATGATATAAATAAAATCACTGGTAAATATTATCACTGATAAAAACAGTCTTGAAAAAACATCACAAATAATTAATCCACTGTTTGCTATGGTTTTAACTTATTTAATTATAATAATCCATTGAACTATAGAATTTGTGAATGTGATTGAGGAACATCTGATGTCCTGATGCGTGAAATCATATCTGAATGCAAAGAAAAACTATCGATCCACATATGCACTATAATCCACCGCATGTTCCTGCGTATTGCGCGCGGGTGTGTATATTTATTAAACAAAACCCTATTAATTACAATTAAAATTGCAGTTCAAGAAATCTCAATTAAAACTGCTTGAAACTAACAGAGATTGTTTCTAAAATCACAGTTAAGAGAAATATTGTGTAAAAACAGAGTTAGATTATTTGACCTTAATGAGCACTATATTTGTTAAAAATAAACATCTTTGGGTTGGAACGCGGTGCCGCGTGTTACAATATAATGAATTTAATGATATCATGCTTACCGCGAATGTGATAACTGATATCGATCAAGGCCAGAGTGTATGGATTCAGTGGAATAATAGGTGTTCAGAAATAGTTGTAATTCACAATTTCGGTGTGCTATAACATACACTGATATCCATCATGTTAGAAACATGTACCGACTTCGAATCAATAGTGTTGGTGCCATGTACATTTTCTATATTTTAATATTGGTATCGGTTACTAACACAATAGTCATAGTGTTAGTACGCTTTACAGAGTCGGTATATATATTATATAGAGTGAGTTAGCGTTGATGACTCTTTGTCGAGATTATACTACGTTAGCTACTCCACTGCAGGTTTACACATTCGTCTAGGAGATAATATCGTCCTATTATCCCACATTTCTTACCGAAATATATAGTGGTTAAAGGGCATAATACCGACTCCTACTGATGAGGCGCCAGTAAGCACGAAACGAATGTGCACGCGATTATCCTTTACGTTCCTGCTGTCTTTGGTTTATTCTTCTGGTCACAACTGAACTTATTTGATACTAGGTTCGCAACACATAATACATACTTGCATATATATTAGTTCTCCACAACAAACAGTATTTAACTGTTATATATTGAATTGAATGATGTCATGCTTACCGCGAAATGTGATAACTAATACCGATCAAGGCCATAGTTTATGGATTCACTGGAGTAACAGGTGTTCAGAGATAGTTGTTATTCTCTATTTTGGTGTAATATAGCATACATTGATATACATCATGTTAGTACCATGAACCGACTTGAATCCAGAGTGTCAGTACTACGTACCGACTTGAAACCATAGTGTTAGTACCATGTAGCTTTTCGGTACTATAATGTTGGTATCGGTTACTAACACAATAGTGATAGTGTTAGTATCGTTTACAGACTCGTTATATATATATATATATATATATATATATATATATATATTATAGAGTGAGTTATCGTTGAAGTCGTATAGTCGAGATATACGATGTTAGCTACTCTCCTGCAGGTTTACACATTCGTCAAGATTAATGTTTCGTCCTATTATCCCACATTCCTCACCCAAATATAGAATATTTAAAGTGCGTAACACCAGCTCCTAATGATGAGTTGCCAGTAAGCACGAAACGAATGTGCATGAGATTATACTTTCCGTTCATGCTGTCTTTGTTTTATCCTTCTGGTCACAACTGAACTAATTTGTTACTTGGTTCGCAACACCTAATACATACTGTCGTATGCATTAGATCTCCGCAGCAAACAATATGTAACTATTATACATTTAATTTAATGATATCATGCTTACCGCGAAATGTGATAATAGATATCGATCAAGGCCAAAATGTATGGATTCACTGGAATAACAGGTGTTCAGAAATAAATATAATTCTCAATTTTGGTGTACTGTAGCGTACATTGATATACATCATGTTAGTACCATGAACCGACTTGAAACCAGAGTGTCAGTACTTCGTACCGACTTGAAACCATAGTGTTAGTACCATGTAGCTTTCTGGTATTATAATGTTGATATCAGTTACTAACACAATAGTCATAGTGTTCGTATCCTTTACAGACTCGGTATATATATTTTATAGAGTGAATTAGCGTTGAAGTCGCATTGTCGACGTTAGCTTCACTACTGCAGGTTTACGCATTCGTCTAGGAGATTGTATCGTCCTATTATCCCACATTCCTCGCCCAAATATATAGTGGTTAAAGGGCGTAATACCGGCTCCTACTGATGAGTCGCCAGTAAGCACGAAACGAATGTGCATGAGATTATACTTTTCGTTCATGCTGTCTTTGGTTTATCCTTCTGGTCACAACTGAACTAATTTGTTACTAGGTTCGCAACACCTACTACTTACTTATATATGTATTAGTTCTCCGCAAGAAACAGTATGTAAGCTTTACATTTGCTGGAAAGCTGCTCCGTCCGATGTCACGCAAAATCACAGACAGATTATTTAATGACCAGAGGAGTAACATCACAATAAACAAAAAGTAACGATTTAAATCAATATAGAATCATTTCGTTTCACAAAACAAAGGCTGGACACTTTCTGAGTGTAGTTAATTACTCTTTGGAACTCAACTGTAATTTGCTCAGCATAACATCATTATAAGCATATTTGATCTGAGCAAATTAATAGATCTCAATTTTCGGGAATTCTATGCACAACACCAAAACGAATTAAAGAGGTGGGTAGACGACATATCCTCATTAGCTGCAAGTGTCAAATATTCGAAATATATATCCGGAACGCTATATTTCAGCATGGACCGCCAAACTAATTCTACTTTACAGCAATAACTCACCAAAATTCATTGATTATCCAGTGCCACATAACCATTAAATGCATGGTTATGTCTTAGCTGTAAAAGAGCACGAGGCCACCTTTTGCTAGAGATGCCTTCATAAATAATTATACTAAACCTTATCTTACAATTAGATTGAAATACTTGTAAATAAACGAAAATAAATCTCATTCACGATGTGCTACAGAGTTCTCAAGAGCAATTTCCCGATTAAAAATCAGGATAACAGACGTGCATTCAGTAAAATAACGCTTAAGTTATGAAGAATTTAGTTTCGGCACTGAGGTAGTATTGCATCTCATCTCTGCCCTGAGCACATACATGCTAACATGGCCTATTATCCATCTTATGAGCGAATTTAAATTAGTGACAGAAATATTGTTGATAATTTAGTTTGCTCATGGCATTGAAATAGCCCAGATTAATTTTAAAATGTCCGATTTTCATTTTTAAAATGTTTGTCAAAAACCTAGTGTCATTTAGTGTTCAAACATTATGTCAGCTAGCTCAAATGCTCGTCTTTACTTCGCTACTTTGTCCTTGGCCGATGGTAATTTAACTTAGTGACAAAGTATTGTTCATGATTTAGTTCGTGCATAGCATTAAAACCACCTACGTTACTAATATAATTTACGATACAAAAGGGCAAGTACATGCAATTGCCAGGCAGGAGATTATGCTGCTCCTCGCCAATATTGACATGAAATGAGGAAATTGTTGAATTAAACCTTTAACGCTATCAGAAAGATTACATATGCTAATGAAAGACACATCCGAATTATTATTTTAAATTTATTTAATGTTTATCAACAGAAAATCCATTACCTGACCTGCGTTTTGACTAACGCAGTTGTTTCGGCTGCCTTTATCGGCAGCCGAAAGAGAAACAGAGAGAGAGAGAGAGAAAGAGAGAGAGAGAAGGCATACATAGTTACCATGAGTAAATTTATTAGGGTAAAACTGAGAAATGAGGCAACTAAACCACTCCAAAACACCATTATGGCCAAGTGAGCATTCGAGTAAGGCATTTTGCTGCATTCTATTGCTTGTTATACATACATTACATGTTACCACAACGCAGCTTCTGAAATCTACAAAATAACTGGATGAATTGCATTTCTACCTTATACAATGAGTCGTTTAAACTGATGTATACATATAAAGTCTATTTATATATATCCTGATTTCTATTTAATTAAGTGATACCAACTAGTTTGATTTTTAGTTTTACGTTTATTTATTGATTGTGGCCTATTGAGAGTTGATATATATATATATATATAATATATATATATATATATATATATATATATATATATATATATATATATATATATATATATATATATGGAAAAGGAAAGAAAACAACGGTACACATATCAACCAAAAAAGTGAATACCGTGAAAACTCAATCCGTCATTACAAGAATAAACAGATTTCAAGCATCGCTCTGTATATCAAGGAGAATGATCCATACACGCACTCAGAAATACGGATATGCACTCATAAATCAACTCACAATAGGCCAGATTGACGAAGGGTTTTTAACAAAGGTCTGTTTGACCTTATGTTGAAATATTCATTTTTGGATATTTAAAATTAACGCTGATTTCATAAACAAATTTGTTTTAAAAAATATATTTTTTTGAAATTTTCTTCGTTTAAATTTTTAAATATTATGACTAGCGAATTCTATTGCCCTCTCACTCTAGCAGATTTCTTCCAGATTTTTAAAGCGTCTTCCCTCAGCCAGAAATATCGGGAACGCCTACTCCTTGCTATCTTTCTTCCTCTATGGTTCACCCGTCACTTACGAGTTATTTCTTTCGTTCATAAGATCACAGCTAGCCTATCACTATTTAACTTCACTCACCCAGGTCACCAATATGCCACACGCCATAGAAACTCTTCAATCCTATCTAGCCACACCCCCATTATAATAAGTATTCTTCCAAGCCACAAATGTATTCAACGCTCTTCCCGCGGAACTAAAGCTCCTTTCCCATCACTAATTTAGAAAGACTGTTTAAAATCACTTCTTTAACAAATTTCTAGTCGAGACATATGATTGAAAGCAAAACTGATTCCTCCTTAACTCATAACACTTCTTTCTATCCCTAGGCAATAACGTCAATCTCGAATCAGGACTCATCGATACCATTTCTATTCTCGTTTTCATTCTACCATATTCAAATATTGATTGCTATGCCACAATCTGCTCTACTAAATCTCTCCTTTTTGTTTCAGCAAACAATCTGAAACGCAAAAGACTTCTGGACCATCTACAGTTCATCGGACGCTGGTTCCTCTACGCTTTCCATCAGCCGCAACCTCGCTCAACTGAAGACAATGATCCTTGTACGCGACACTGGCGTGCAGACTCTTTTCTATCTAGTCGATCCTCCTAGTCCAATGAAATCTCCATTCCATCAGAACGATCTATCACGAAGTTGATGAAAGGCCTTCGCTTTCTCAAGCTCCCTCTTTCCCTATGGTTTTATACTTTGGTAGCCACAATTACATTCAACTTTACATATCCTACTTTTGATTAGTACCTCATCATTTCAATTGTTGGGCCTATTGGCCTTTGTTACCAAATACATTTATTATTATTTAGTCCTTCTGAGATTTTAATTTGAGTGGTATGTTTTGTCCTTACATGATTTCCAGCATGATATTGTGACAATAAAGTATTAAAGTGACCACAAATTATTATTCTTGTTAACATTTCGGGAAGGATCTCAAATTCGACTCAGGAGATAATTGTTGGATATTCGTTTTTCACATGGCAACCATGGAGACAGTGAGCATAAATCTTATTTTAACATAATATATAACAATATTAAGTCAGAAGATACACGGCAATTAACTATAAAGCTTAAGAAATTTAGCTGAAGAGGAGTCGAGGTATTTAATTTATTTTGAATATGATAATCATTCAACACATATTGGACATCCGAGTCTGGCATTATAGGGGCTCCAATGGAAGTGACCAAAGTGCCTCTACATATTCAAATATAATTACAACGAACTTAATTATTAAAATAATGAAACCGGATATAAAAATTTTTGATTAGAACGTTAAGCAAGCGGAAAAATAGTCAAGTTTGAAATAATGTACGATTAAATACTAAGAAATGCGGAATTGCTTTGATATCAACAGCCCTTTTCAACAGATCGATAAGATAAGTTTGCAACTCCGTTTCTGACGGCCATGCATTCTAACTTCTGGAGAAATTTCAACATCTATCGAAGCACGACGAATAAGATGATTAGAAGATTTAGTTTCATCTGGGCCATAAACTGAGACTGTTACGAAGCTGCCTTCAAACGCACATGTACTGGAACCTGAAGCATTAGCATCAGACCCAGCTTCCATATATAGATTATCCATGGTTAACTGTTTAATTTTAAACACAACAAAAGTGACACTACATAAAATATTATGAAATATTTAATTTTTTTTCTAAAATATAAATATATAAATTTTAATGTATTTTGCTTAACTGTTATGAAAAGCAAAATTACCAACAAATTATGTAGCTTTAGAAAAACGCATAAATAATAAAGTCCATTCAGCTCAATTAATCAGCATAAAATTGAAGTTTAGACTTGATATTGTAAAAGCCCCAGCTTCAAGTAAATGACATACGACGCTACAAAGTCAGTTAGGAGCTGTAAACGCCCCAGCTTAAAGTAAATACCGTACGACGTTACAAAGTCAGTTTGATTGCCAATAAAACTAAGTTAATATTGTTGAGGACCCTTAACAGAGCCGGTCTTGCGTTCTCTGGCAAATGCCGAGAAGGTCAGTCAGTGTAGCAGTGTCCAGAAGTACTTCTAGACACTTGAGACCAGCTCGGGTTGACTTGGGTTGCGGTTCCTTCTGTTGTTTCGCTGAAATCCTGCTTAGTAAACTCTTTGAAGTGCTGCAGTCACTGGCTCGTCTCTCTATTTGTGCAGCAGCAAGATTGGCGTGACTGAAATTGCCAAAGTGTGTGAAGCAAGCCCAAATATAAGGGTATTTGACAATAGCAGACAGTAGGTCGGAGAAACGAACTGCAGAAACGAACGCGAAAACTGACTTGCATAGTAAATTCGCCGTGCTTAAATAGCCTTGATTGGCTACTTGCACACAATTGGTTAACAGCAAGTTTCGCTTTTTTCTCATTATTGCAGCGTAAATTGAATTGAATTTAATTTACGCAATATGTCGGCGAATTGCTTTGTGTCGTAACACCACTTTTCTCTCTGCAAAAAAAGAAAAAAATATTCCTCTCGGCGAGGCTAGAAAAAAAAATGCATGACAGAGTTCGAACCAAGTCAAGCAAAAAATAATGTTCCATATATGCTGGGCTGACGTATGCTTGTTGGTTGCTTTAACAATGATATGATGCCAAGTAACCACTAGGAATTGTTACACAAATTGTTAGCTCTAGTGGTCGGTCATACCGCGTGAGGCAAATAGAACAGTGTAGGAGTTGGGAGCCGCAGCGTGAGGATTTCAAGGTAGAACGCCCCTGAAGTTGCCAGGTTTAAGTAAAAACCTAGGCAGGCTGGATCGTCGTCAATGTGTTTGTATACGACCAAAGGAGCTAGTGTGTGCTCGACGTTGTGGTCATGATATTTGTATAGTGGTTTCTGTGCAACTGATAAAGTTCAGATATGCATTGGAAGTGGCCTTTAACATGATATGAGGCTGATAACTACTTAGTGTTGCTACATAAAAACGTTAGCTCTAAGTAGCTGGTCATACCAAAATAGGCAGTGTGAGCTCAGGTGTGAGCCATACATTATAATGTAAAAATATATACATAAAAAATATGTACTCGAACATTGCCTCAGAGATGGCATAATACCAAAGAACTATTTAAAAATGCTACACAATTGTTAGCTAAGAACAGTTGGTTATGCCACGTGAGATAAGTGCGAAAAATAACACGAATCAAGTGAATTCATAGGTCACGTTGCGTGACATAGGGCGCAAGTGGTGCGCTTAAAGTTAAAAATTTTGATACGTAAAATAACGAAAAATTAATGTTAAAAAATATCAATCACGCGTTATGCAAAGCAAGCTATTGCTAGGTTGAGATTGTAGGCAGATGGAGCCTGAGATGCGTGTAGAAGATTGAATGCTTTCAGAATCAGGCGGTTTCATAAACGGTTTCTACCTGTCTATGCTTACTGATGTCGGTGTCGCGTCTTGCATAATAATGAAGTATTTGGGTTGTCTGAGCAAAATCGGGTAAGGACCGGGATACTTTGGTTGTAGTGGTGCAACAGCAGTGTCGTTGCGAACGAGTACTCTCTTTCAACTGTGGAGCAGCGGGTGAACAAAAACTGGACGAGGTGTACGTCTCGGCTGCTGTTAAGACATGTTACCGAAATGAAGTTGGAGGCGGGTAGCTTTGTCTTGTGGGTCATCGTTTGCGAGTAGTAAACCTGGGAGCTGACTAGGCAGGCGTAGATCCATGCCATACAAGAGTTGTGACGCAGACGTTTTAATGGATTCACAAATGCGGGAACGCATGTCAAGCAGAACAAAAGGTAGTGAATCTACCCAGTTGCCATTAATGGACGAGGATGCTAAAGTAGCTCTGAGTTCCATATGCATTCTCTCTACCATACCGTTAGATTGGGGATGGTAGGCAGTCGTTTGGTGTAATGTGCATCCCATGTGTTGCAACGTAGAACGAATGTGCCGTGTGATCTTGTTGTTCTGGCAAATAGCACTCGGAGACACATCGTTTAGCGTTCTGCCTAAGCCTGTGACTCCAGAAACGATCTGTGAGAAATTTAGTGAATTGAGTCGAAATTTTTTCTCTGAATGCTGGTCGGCGGAACTGGCTTTTTGGGCTGCGTACTCTTAAAGTAAACAATTGGTAAGCCTTCCCAGAGACGGCATATGAACTTGGTTGGGTGACGCGCTACTGATCTTTGAATGCGAATGTCACCGCGCCATTTCGTTTGCAGGAGGGATAACGTTAGAGTAGGTTCACTGAGTGTCACGGAGTTGACAGTAAATGACAACGGCAAGGGTGGTTTTAGCGAGACATCTTGCCTGGAAAGGGCCTCTGCAATTACGTTTTGTTCGCTCTTGACAGGAAAGATGTCAAATTGCCATTCGCTTAGATTTAAAAACTGTCTTTCCACTCTGGCAGGGTACTTGGCGACAGTTGATTTTGCATTCCGAACTGCGCTAACTAATGGTGCGTGAACTGTGAAAACAACAAATCTGCTACTTCCAATGATGCTGATAAAATGGCGCATTGCTTCGTGGATGGCGAGCAGTTGTTGACCGAAAGTGCCGTATCTCGTTTCTACTGGTAGAAAAGTACGCGAGAAGAAACTGATAGGCTTCCGATCTCCGTCAATCTCTTTATCCAAAGTGGCTCCAATATCGAATTCAGAAGCATCTTTCGTGAGTAGAGATGGTCGTTGAAAATCTGGATACGTTACCATTGTAGCATTTGCTCACGAGCTAATGGCGAGTCAAGGTATTTCCTCGTCTTCAGATTACCCAGTAATGATGGACTTCATGTTAAGTATTTTTGATTTCGCAGGTGCGTACACAAAGGATAAAGTTGCCTTGAAAGGCGGAGAAGGAACTTGCGACAGTAGTTTAGGACTCCTAAAATTTTCTGAAACTCGCTAACTGTCTTCGGTGACATGATATTCCTTATTGAAGTCGTCTTTGACGGAAAATGTTGAATACCCTTTGGCGCGATACGATGCCCTAAGAAGTCTACGGATGTAGTTGCAATCTGCGTCTTGTCACAGTTGATCTTGAGTCCGTGGTTGGATAAGCGTGAGAGGACATTTCGTGATGTTTCGCATAAGGTTCTAGATCTGGACTGAAAACCATAATGTCATCGAGATATGACATACAATAAGCAGAGTCGTCGCGAAGTATGTTGTCCATGAATATTTGAAATGTCTGTGTAGCACACTTAAGTCCAAAAGGCATGTAAAGGTATTCGAAAAGGCCAAATGGAGTGATGACAGCAGTTTTCTCGATATCCTCTGGTGCTACAGGGATGTGATGGTAGGCTTGTCTAAGGTCAATTACTGAGAAGAAATTGCTGCTGTTGAGTTTTTCAAGTAAAGTGTTGATATTTGGAATAGGATATGCATCAGATTTTGTCACTGGATTTAGCTTACGGTAGTCTCCACAGGCTCTGTACGATCCGTTTGATTTAGAGACTAAGTGCAGTGGTGACGCCCATGAACTTTTTGATGGTCTGATGATTCCCTCTTCCAAAAGCCTTTAGAATTCTTCTTGGGCAGCTTTCAGCTTAGCAGGAGCCAGTGGTCGCTTTTTGAGTGCAATAGGTTGTTCTTCTGTGACGATATGATGCATCGTGTTGGAGACTCGTAGCTCTGACTTGTTCAGATCGAAAAGCGATTTGTATTTTCGAAGAGCTGCTGATATCTCTGCTGAATGATGCACTGGGGTTGGCTGAATGACCTGTAATTCCAAACGCTCGGAGGCAAGTGTCCAAAAACTTTGCTCAAGTCCGGTGGAGGGGTCGATGATCTTTTGATTGGCAAGATCAACAATGAGCCGAAATTTTAGAAGGAAATCAAGGCCTATTATATAATGTGAGACCTTGGCAATGATGAAGTTGTGGGAAAATTCACGTCGTAGACCTATGTTGAGTGTGCGGTATTGGCAGCCATAAGTAGGTATGGGCTCGCCTGTAGCTGTTGCGAGAAGAACGCCTAGCGACATCTCGGCCATTGAATCACCCTTGAGAAATGAGACTGCTGCACCTGTGTCTACGATGAATTCTTCGCTAGTTTTGAAATCAAGAATATGAAGAAGTTTGTGCAAACAAGTAGGCTGGTGATTGCGACTGACATTGCCCGTTTGTCTAGCTGTGTGGCAAATTCGGCGTGGACGAAAAGAGTCGATAGGAATGTCGGATTGTAAATGATTTCTTCCTTGTTGCGCCGTTGATGCCGTTGATGCACAGAAAGTACGGTCTTCTACTTTCTGCACCATACGTTTCCCGATCCTGGTGCACCACTGCGCCTGTGTTCTGTTTTCTTTCCCGTCAACTGTGGAAATTGACATTCATTCGGAAATTCTTCGGAACGACAGAGACAGACTTGACATGAATAAAAAAACTTCTGGTGATTATAGCACCAGTTCTTTGGGGCATATCTGTTATAGATTTGCGGGGATCTTGATCATCGCTTCCGTTAAAATGTGTTTTGGGCATAAAATTTGGTCGAGCATTCACCTGATTTAGCCCAGATTTCGCTATGGCCAATCCTTCTAGAACTTTAGCCATGTTCGCTACTGTCCTGTCTAAAGAGGAGAGCCTATCATCCTGCGGGGCGGACAAAAGGATGACGTATTCAACTTAGGCTCCAAAACCCTAAATTCTATCTCACATCTCTCTGATAAGTCATCTATAGAGAGAGTGTTGGGGAGCTGTCTGGCGAATAATTTAATTGATTGTGGATTATTGTTATTAAAAACAACATTAGCTCCATGGTCAAAAATATTGGTTTTATATCAACGTTTCCGTAAATCCCTTAAAATCTCGATGGGGCCAAGGTTTGGCATGTCTAACTGCGCGTATTTATTTATTATCTGTTCGGTTTCTGTGGGCCCCAGCAAGGATTCTACTTCATTTTTTAGGCCTAAATTGGGATTAGGTAGCTTCCTAATGGCCTCAAGCTTCGGATAAATCCATCGCTGCAATTCAGAAAGTAATTTATCAAAAACCTTTGTCAGTTTTTGATGACTGTCATAATCTTGAAACAGGGAGCATGCGGAGTCTAAGCGCATAAGGAATAGTTCGCTATCTCAATCACAAACAGGATTATCATTATCTAAAATTAGACCTGACATACTAATATTCTTACGGGGTCTTAAAAGCATAAGTTTATAAGCAAGATGAAAATTTATATAGAAAGACTTTAAACGAAAAGCTTACCCACTAACAGCTTCGACTGTTGAAACAGAATCATCGCAGTTGAATCTGTTGAGCACGTCAGTTCTACTTTTTCGTACAGTCAATTTTCGTCCACAGATCACCAAGATGTACAGCTTTGTACGTAGGAAAATTGAATAGAAAACGTTCCTTCTAAATCTATATATACCCAACAAAATTCCCCAGAAGACCACGACTTTAGAGAGATTAACAAATAGAGTAAAAACGTATACGCAAATGTTAATTTATTTCATCCCCAAATGAATGAAAAAGTAAGTCAAATTTATTTATAACAAAAGTTTTCTGATGACTAAAAATACAATACAGTACTATGTATCCTGGCGCGGTCGCCAATTTTGTAAACACCCAGTTTCAAGTAAATGTCGTGCGACGTTACAAAGTCAGTTAGAATGCCAGGAAAAATAAGTTAGTACTGTTGGAGGCCCTTAACAGGGCCGGTCTTGCGTTCTCTGTCAAATGCCGAGAAGGTCAGTCAGTGTAGCAGTGTCCAGAAGTACTACTAGACACTTGAGACCAGCTCGGGTTCACTTGGGTTGTGGTTGCTTCTGTTGTGGCGTTGAAATCCCGCTGAGTAAACATGTTGAAATTCTTCTGTTACTGGCCTGTCTCTCCAGTTGTACAGCAACAAGACTGGTGTGACTGAATTTGCCAATCTGTGTGAAGCAGGCCCAAAAATCAAGGTGTGAAGTCCTAAAATTCACAGTAGAGTCTGATATGCTTATATTATTGCTTGTGTCATTTAAGTTCAAGTCCGCTATGTCCTGCACTGACATGCATGTGTCCTCATACTTAATATCGGTATCAATGATCAAATGTTATAATAATTAAATTGACACTTACTTATGGCAAAAGGAAGGTGAGATTTAGAAAGCTACAGTCCCAGCAATAATCTGTTTTGATGTGTACGTGACCCACAAATAAAACAATTATACCTGTTCCAAGGCTCCTCCTCAGTGCTATATTATATCAGAACACAAGGCAAGTATTGGAAGATTATATTGAAAATTGTTGTAATCGTTTATAATGGAAAGAAATGTTAAAATGCAACAGACCAAAAGTTTAGAACCAGACAGGAAGCGAGATACTCAAAACTGAAAACAGCGCACCATTTTAAAAATCAAGTATTTAAACAAAGAATGTTCTGGAAAATAAAAAGAAAAAATTCTTTTTAAATAAAGTTGTTACAATCAGCTATGGTGGTTTAAATTTATCATTCAAGGTCATTTTATATTAGGCGGAGGATTCAACATCCTCCACAACTTGCACACTATTGGTTAACGGCAAGTTTCGCTTTTAAATCATTGGTGCAGCGTAAATTGAATTGAATTTAATTTACACAATACATAAGCGAATTGCTTTGTGTCGTTACAGAGCCAAGAATGGATACGTTTGCACTGTTGTGAGGCCAATATTAGGGCCGGTATTGTGTTGTCAGGTGTGGAGGTTAATTAAATTATTGGACATAAATTAACTCCTCATATAAAAATAAATCAAATTTTATTTTTGGAAATTTGATGTTATCGCTGGTTTCGTAAAATAATATTGTAATTTTTTTGTTCATATTGTCGAAGTTTTTGACTTGTCTTGTTGAATGTTTATAAGAGAGTTTTATCTGAGTTGCTGAGTTGCACAAGCGGAATACTGCGTGGTTCCATCTGAGTTCACTTTGCTAATAAATCATTGTAATCCACATTCATCAATCGTTCTTAATACACATATTTGGGAAGGATCTCTAATTTGCTTTAGATAATTGACGTGGATATTTGTTTTCAAGGACACCACCGTATCGTTGTGTCACCTGGAGTTATCAGCGCATCCCGGTAAGCTTAATTAATATAATATATAAATTGCAAGAAATTTAATCATTATATTATGGCTGGTTTTTCAAATTTTGAGGATACAGAGCAGTTAGCAACTGGACTTAAGGAATGTAATTTAAAATAAAGTTCAAAGGAACTTAAGTGTTCCAAATTAGATAACGCATATATGAATTATCCGGCTCTGGCATCTCAGAGGCACTCTTATGGTAGAGACCAAAGGGCCTCTAAACCGGCAAATGCCAAGAAAGTCACACCAATGTTGTTGCTGCTGCACAATTAGTGAGAAGGAGAAACATCTATTTAGTGGACCTCTACGTATGACAGTCACCACAGTGTTGTCTCAGATCTTCAACTAGACAATTCTGATCCTTCAAACAGCCTCACGCCTCTGATTTCAACGCCACAAGAGAAGGAACACCAGCCAGTCAACCAGAGCCAGTCTCAAGTGCCTAGGAGTACTTCAAGACATCGCTACATTACCTAACTTTCCTGGCATACGTTGGAGAACACAATTCAGGCCCTAATAAGGGCCACCAACACTATTTATTCTCAGCCTCCACGGCACCTAAACTGGTTTATAAGGTCGTACGACACTTACTTGGAGCTTGGGCGTTTAGAAGATTGTACATGCTACGTCTGCAAATAAATACCGTGTGATGTTACAAAAAAATTTTTATAGTCGTGGAAGCTGAGTTAGAGTTACTGTAGGTGACCTCTATTAGAGCCGGAATTGCGTTCTCCGGCAAATGCTGAGAAAGTTAGGTAGTGTTGAAGTGTCTAGAAGTACTCCTAAACACTTAAGGCCAGCTCTGGTTGACTGGCTGGTGTTCTTTCGTTGTTGAGTCGCAACAAGAGGGTGATTTGTTGTGTGAAATCTCAGAATGGTCTTGTTGAATATCTGCGGCAACACGTGGAGGCTGGTGCAAGTAGAGGTCCAGAAAATAGACGATTGATTCGTATGACTAGTTATGAAACAACAATATTGGCGTGACTAATATCCTGGTGACTAGATGACACAGGGTAAATGATACTGGCCCAGAATTCAGCGTTGGTAAATAATCAATATAACGCGAAACAGCAAGCACACCAAGTGCACAACTGGAGAAGTCAAACGTGCTAATGATAAGCATGGTAAGTGCACCGTGCTTATATAGTTTTGAAAACGAAAGCTTGAATGCCATTGATCAACGGCAAATTTAGCTTATTCTAATTGATCCGGTGTTAATTAAATTTGAATTTCATTTAGACAAAATGTCGACGAATTGTTTTGATCCGTTACATCACTTTTCTCTCAGAGAAAATATTCAACTCAGCGAGGCTCAAAAGGTATTGTAGGGCAGAATTTGAACCCATTTAAGCAACTGGCTATTATTCTGCCCATAGCTAATAAAATTTTTTTTTAATGTACCGTAAATGCTGGGTTGAAATATGCCTTTGGTTACTTCAGAATTGATATGATGGTTAATAATCACAAGGAATTGCTGCTCAAATTGTTGAGTTTAGCGGACGGTCATACGGCGTAAGGCAAAACAGAGTAGTGTGAGGTTTTGAGAGCCGCTTTGTGAGGATTGTAAAGTAGATTTTCACTGAAGTTGCCAGGTTTAAGATGAAACCTGGGCTGTCTGATTCGCCATCAATGTGTATTAATATAACCAAAGGAGCTAGTGTGTGCTCGAAATTGTGGTCATGATATTCGTAGAGTATTTACTGTGCAACTGATGAAGTTGTGATATGTGTTGAAAGTCGCCTGTACCATGGTATGAACCTGATGACTACTTAGTGTTGCTACATAAGGCGTTAGCTATAAGTAACTTGTCACACCAAAATAGACAGTGTGAGTTCAGTTGTGAGTCATAGATTGCAACAGTAAAATTTACAAAATAAATATACATGAAAATCAAATGGTAACGGAAAAAAAATTTACTCGAACCTTGCCACAGAGATTGCATTATACCAAAGAATTGTTCAAAAAATTTATATACTTAAAATTACCTGATCTGCATTTTGACTAACGCAGCTTTCATTGTTCCAGTAGTTTTCTTTTTCAAATATATTTCAGCCCAACTTATCGATAGCTTTCATCAGTCAAAATGTACCTCACAAATTTAAAAAAACGAAAATAATGAAGCAAACGCGTTGCTTCCTCTAGCCATAATATTTATAATTCAGACTGACCATTCATTAGATATTCGCGTGTCACATGTGTGTGTATGTGAATTTTTATAATTGTTATTTTCATTGAACTAATGGAGACTAGAGTGGCTGAATAAGAATTTATCATTTGCATGCGTTAGCTATTAGCTTTATATACTCAATTTAAAATTACGTAACTGAGATTGCCCTTAAACTTTGTGGTGGGGGGGGGACCAATAATTCAGAAATAGTCGTCAGAAAAACATGCCACTAGTGATAAAACTAGAAATCCGAAAAACCATTGCACATGTTAAATTTCAATTCCTACCACTTAGGTTTCACTCAAAATAGACCAGTTAATAACAGTTATTTTCATACCATTAAATAGACGCACAGCAGACATGTGCATGTGTATGTGTATACACAAATAAAAATCTTCGTTAAAATATAATTGATACATATGTATGTTCATCTAAATGAAACTGCAGTCAATAGACATTAATTTACCCTTTGTACATGTCAGAAAATTATTACTTCTAAATATTGAATTATTAAAATAATCTCAATAAGAAGGGTGGGGGTGCACGACAGAAAATAAGGACTCAAATCACTAAGAGCTTTAAATTCAAACGAGTAGTCAGAGATGAAATTTAGAAAGACTATATTCTTAATAATTGATCATTCATTACTTGAACAATAAGCCCGGTAATTAGCCAATCTTAATCCGATGTTCTTAATCTTTTACTGGAGCTAGCTTCAGTTTCCAATTTATGCAATAGCCTTTTTCTGCCATTAGTTAATGCGTTATTCCAAATCGAATCTAACGATTTTTCAAAAACTCTTTCATTCATAATATTATCTCTAGATTTAATTTTTATAGATTCCCTAATCAATCTCGTCACCCTATTACGACTACATATTGCTATGCGTTTGCATTCATCGCAGTTGATAGTAGGCCCAGTCTGAAACCAAAAATGTACCTACGTTTCTTGGATGACATATTAATGATCTGGAACCATGGAGATAATGAAATGGTAAATATTTTAAATTTAGCTTACCGAATGAGCGAACTCCAATTTACCTTAGAAAGGGAATCATCAGGAGCATTACCATTTTTGGATGTCAAATTGATTAGAATTGGTTAGAAATTAGGAAGAGATATTTATAGGAAGGATACTTATTCAGGAATCCTTCATAATTTCAAGTCCAATCATTCGTATCTTATAGAAGTCGGTATCTTAAAGTCATTAACATTAAGAAGTCCTAAGTTAACATATATAAAGCATAGGAAGATAGAATTAGGTAGACTACGCAATGTATACAAGGCTAATGGTTACCCTCTTCATTTAATAGATGCAACAAAGGTGGATGTCGGGAAAAAAGTTAATCCAAGTTTGCGGTACATAAAAGCAGATAAGGAGAGGGAAGGGTAACGCGCGGCTCCGCGTTACACTCCAACGAGTATTAATTTCATTTGGACCGGTTTTCCTTAGGGTCACATATAAAAAGTATGGTTTTAGACAATCATTCTCTTAACTGTGATTTTAGAAACAATCTCTGTTAGTTTCAACCGGTTTTAATTTAAATTTCTGCAATTTTATTTGTAATTAATAGGGTTTTGTTTAATATTAATACACACCCACGCGTAATACGCAGGCAGCATGCAGTGGATTATAGTGTATAACGCTCAAAACCAGGATTTATATTTTGTGTGTTTTTAATCGTTAATACATGAACAGAAACTACACTACCAAGACATTCTGGATTTATTTATTGTGTTTATTATGACTTTGCTTTTGTGTCCAGATATTAGTTTTGTTTTAACAATATTTTATGATGTTTCCGTCTAGAACACGGTTAAACAAATCCTGAACCACAAAACACAGCGAGCCACTCTCACGAGTTCACAATTCTTGAAGGCAGGCACTCGATGACGCGTGTTGACGATGTAACACTGCCATCTTTACTCGACAGCGTACACCCACAAGATGAAGTCCAGCTCGGGAAATGCAATAAGGCCGGTGGCGGGCCCAGCAACAAATAGCACCACCACATGGACCCAGTACAAGATATGTCAATTAGATCCAGACAACTTTGACGAGTGGATCGACGATTTTACTTTATTGGCCAAGGTGTCCAATATAATAGAATAGGGTCACATCTTTTTGAGGGCTTGGGAAACCATTCCAAATTCTTTCAGACGCGGACTGAAAGACATTCTACATCAATACACTGAGGGCCCATGTTCGCAGCCATGGCAGAGACTGCAACGCGCCGTAAAGCAGCGCCTGACACTGGATCGGGAAGATAGGTTTACAGATTTGGTGAGCTATATGTCCCTAGGTAGACGCACGCCTTCCGAGCTATTTAGGGAGATGGAGCTGAAAGCCACTGAATTTCACCTCTCCAGTAAAATATTGATGCGATTGTTCATTCAGAAGCTTCCTCCGGCAATTGCAAGAAATGGCCACATTCATGCGCGAATCTTTTGAAATGCAAAACGACGTACTCCCGGCACGTCTAGACAAGTGGTGGAAGAAACACTACTGCAGCTCACCTGCTTTAGAGACAGGTTGCATCACATCACGACTGTCCGTGCCTCAGTCTCCAGTATCGTCAGTTCAAACTAAGGTTATCAATGAGCGCCTCAACAGCTGGCTCGAGAGCCTCACCGTGAGTCCAGATTCGGCCTTGGTCAATGACGTTGACTACAGATGCAATCAAAACAGGCGTGATTAGCGTCGACCACCGTTCCGAAACAGCACAAAATGTCGAAGTCCAGAGGCCGTGCCACAGTTCGAGAGCTTCCGGTGGAGTGGTGTCCGAATCATCGTAGCCATGGCTACTCCACGCGCTATTGCCTCAGAAATGGCTGCCGATTCCCGCGCACAGACGCTACGTTAAAATGGGTGCGGTCATCTTTAAGAAGTCAGGATGATCCGCCCATGAATGTTTCGTAAAACGTCCGGGGTCAGCAAGCTCCGTGGCAGTAGAGGCTGAACACCCCAAAATTTTTTGTCGCCCGATGTCTTCTGGCTCGAAGCACGTTTCTTTTGCGGTAGAGCGCAATCAAACCATTTTCTTTACAGCGACAGCTTCAGTCAAATCATGCTTCAAACGCCCAAAGACCTGTAACAAGCCTCATCGTCATTTGCCAGTATCAACATATTTCCTTATCCGTGACGCAAACTCTCATGAATTATTCCTCATAGACACTGGTTCAGACGTCAGCTAAGTCTGCTAAAATTATTTTGAACCCACCCACCCAGTCAACACTAACCAACTTACCTGCGCCAATGGTTCAAGTATAGCGACGTTGGGGTACGAGTACACATAATCTCGTTCTCCAACTCAAAACGATATTTCATTTATCCCTTCATCATTGCCAACACGACAAGAAACATCATTGGACTTCCTCGAAAATGTTAACCTAACTTTACGTCCAAAAACACAAGAGATGCACACAGCTGACAATCGGTTGTTATCATCAGCGCTCAAACACATGACTCACGCCAAAGCAGTCTCATTTGTTCAGCTTGTTCCTGCATTTCCTCATGTTCTAAAGCGACATGAAGAGATGTAATCCCGATCTGAAGAGAAAGCGTGCCATCCCAGCTCATCGCATCATTTTTTTGAAGCCACTTGCTTATCCTCCCAGAGCACGTCCATTGGCACCACACAATCATAAGGCCGCCAAGCAAGAATTCACCATGCTACAAGGCATCTGTGCACGATCCAGCTCACTATTTGTGTCGCCTGTGGTTGTGTCACCAAAGAGTCAACCTGGAACATTCAGAGTGTGCGGGGATTATCGCATTTTCAATTCTTGCACACAATCTGAATTGTACATCCCACCAAATCCAGCTGACCCACTCAGATCTGCTATCGTTCATGCTGTGTACTCAAAACTCCACCTATTGAAAGCTTACTTTCAAGTACTCATGGAAAAAGACTCCATTTCGTATACTGCATTCAGATTCACTGGAGGTGGCACACACGAATATCATTATGTCTTTCGGTCTTTGGAACGCATCTCAAACATTTCAACGCGTTATGGACGAAATACTAAATGGTCAAACATTTGTTATTCCATACTTAGTCGACATTCTGGTATTCTCAAACTCAATGTCCGAACATATACAGCATATTGACATTCTACTCGCACGTCTAGCAGACTATGGTCTCCGCTTTTATGACAACAAATGTGTCTTTGCGCAAACATCATTTAAATTCTTCTGTCATCAAATTTCCCAGAAAGGTATCACACCTCTACATTCCAAGGTTCGTGCCATTCAAGATCTACAGCCTCCAACCACCATTCGAGCGTTACGACGGTTCTTGGGCAAGATGAACTTCTATTCTCGATTCGTTCCTAGCATTGTCAAGATTCTGGCACCTCTTCAAATATGTCTCGTGCCAGAAAGCCGTTTTGTCAAAAAATCGCGACTGATTCAGCTTAAGGATGACGACATTCAGACTCACGTAAAAGGGCCAGAAAACTTATTTGCAGACTCCCTGAGCTGTCCTGCAGAGCTTTGATCCTCTATCCTGTGTCCTTCACCTATAAGTACTCAGGAATTGCAAGCAGTACAGCAAAATTACCCACTGTTCTTCGATTTTGACCTATCAGGCAACGAAGAGATGATAATTTAATTTCTAGACAGCTGACGTCCAACATATCACCAGCAACAAAGCCATCTGAAGTCGTCACGCCGCTGCGAGATATAGATGAACCAGAGTCAATGTCAGCAGAGCCAACGTCAGCGTTTACTCTTTACGGCAGAGCCATGAAAACTCTCGTATGTTTAGCCACCTTCACTGTGTACTAACTTCTATTGTCGGAGGGTATAAGTAACGCGCGGCTCCGCGTTACAACCTAATGAGTATCAATTTTACCAGGTTTGGATTTCCTTAGGGTTACATATACGAATTCTGGTTTTACAAATCTTTCTCCTAATTGTGATTTTAGAAACAATCTCCGTTAGTTTTATATTTTGTGTGTTTTTAATCGTTTATTAATGAACAGAAACTACATTGCCAAGACATTCTGGATTTATTTATCGTGTTTCTTATGATTTTGCTTTTGTGCCTAGATTTTAACTTTGTTTTAAAAATATTTTATTTTGTTGCCGTCTAGAGCACAGTTAATTTTGACTAACAGTGAATTTTAATTTACTTTGCAACCTTGTTCAAAATACACGCATGATAATTCGAAAGGTTATGGTATTGCTGAACTCTATATTAAGTAGGAAAATGAAATCAGTAGCTTTAAAATACAATATAAGGACCATTTTAAAATAGTCCCTTACACTATGCACTATACTTCCTAACCAAAATAAAAGACTGAACCATAAGAAAAATCAGGAGTGTATGAGATCCCATGCAATGATTGTAGTCTCAAGTATGTGGGTGAGATCCTGTGTCCAATCAAAGTAAGAATAGGTAAAATTATAACTGCGTGTATGTATGGACATATTGCTCAATCTGATCTTGCTCGTTATGCTGTTGAGACTGGGCATACTAACAACTGGGATGAATGCAAACACATAGCAATATGTAGTCGTAATAGGGTGACAGGATTGATTAGAGAATCTATCGAACTTAAATCTAGAGATAATATTATGAGTGAAAAAGCTGTTGAAAAATTGTTAGGTTCGATTTGGAATACCGCATTAGTTAATGGCAGGAAAAGACTATTGCATGAATTGGAAACTTAAGCTAACTCCAGTAAAAGATTAAGAACATCGGAATAAAGACTGACTAATTACTGGGCTTATTGTTCAAGTAATGAATAATCAATTATTAAGAATAAAGTCTTTCTAAATTTCATCTCTGACTACTCGTTTGATTTTAAAACGTTTAGTGATTTGAACCCTAATTTTGTGTCGTGCACCCCCATCCTACCTATTGAGATTATTCTAATAATACAATATTTAGAAGTAATATGTTGTCTGACATATAAAACAGGGTAAATTAATGTCTATTGACTGCAGTTTCATTTAGATGTACATACATGTGTATCAATTATATTTTAACTATGTCTTTTATTGATGTATACACATACACATGCACATGCCTGCTGTGCGCCTATTTAATGGTATGAAAATAACTGTTGTTATCTAGTCTATCTTGAGCGCAACTTAAGTGGTTTGAATTGAAATTTAACATGTGAATTGGTCTTTCAGACCTCCAGTTTTATCACTAGTGGCATGCCTTTCTGACGACTATTTCTGAATTATTGGTCTCCCCCCAGAAAGGTTGAGGGCAATCTCAGTTACGTCATTTTACAGTGAGTATATAAAACGAATAGTTAACGCATGCAAATGATAAATTCTTATTCAGCCACTCTAGTCTCAATTAGTTCAATGAAAATAACAGTTATGAAAATTCACATACACACATCTGACACGCGAATATCAAATGAAAGGTCAGTCTGAAGTATAAATATTATGGCTATAGGAAATAACGCGTTTGCTTCATTAGTTTCGCTTTTTAATCTTTTGAGTTACATTTTGACTAATGAAGGCTATCGGTAAGTTTAGCCGAAATATTTCAAGAAAAGAAAACTACTGGAACAATGGAAGCTGCGGTGGTCAAAATGCAGATCAGGTAATTTCAATTAATCAGGTTCGAAGATACAATCTTCATTCAAGAAACATTTGGCATGGAATTATATCTGCATCGATGTTATAAATTTGTTAGCTAAGAACTGTTGGTTATATCCGGTGACGCAAATGAATGTGAGAAATGTGAATGTTTCATGCGGATCCATAACATTCACGTCGCGTGACATAGGGCGTAAGGGGTGCGCATAAAGTTAAACATTAGATACATAAATAACGAAAAATGAATGTAAAAAAATTATCAGTTATGCGTTATGCAAAGAAATTAATTTTTAGAATGAGATTGTAGACAGATAGAGCCTGAGACGCGCGTAGAAGATTGTAGGTTACCAGGATCAATCGGTGCGATAAACGGTTTCAATTTTTTTATGCTTACTGATGTAGGTGTCGTACCGTGCATGATAATGAAGTATTTCGGCTTTCTGAGTTAAATCGTGTAAAGACCGCGAAATTTTGGTTGTAGTGAGGCAACAGCAATGTCGTTGCGAATGAGTACTCTCTTGCAGCTGTAGAGCTGCGGGTGAACAAAGACTGGACGGGGCGTATGTTTCGGCCGCTGTTCAGATATGTTACCGAAATGAAGTCGGAGGCGGGGAGCTTTGTCTTGTGGGTCATCATTTGCGGGTAGTACACATGGCAGCTAACTAGGCAGGCGTAGATCTACGTCATACAGAATTTGTGATGCAGACGTTTAAATAGATTCGCTTGTACGGGAACGCATGACAAGTAGAACTAAAGGTAGGGCATTCACCCAGTTGCCATTAATTGATGAGGATGCTAAAGCTGCCTTGAGTTCCCTATGCATTCTCTCTACCATAACGTTAGATTAGGGATGGTATTCGTTTGTCCGGCTTAAGTAGCATCCCATGAACTGCAAGGTAGTTTTGAAATGATCCGATGAGAAGCAAGTGCCTCTATCAGTGATGACCTCAATATAAACACCATAATGGGCTATCCATGCAGAGGTAAAACCGTTAGAGACTATGCCTGACAAGAGGTAAAGCCGCAGGCCAACCTGTAAATCTATCAATCATAGTTAAAAGGTAGCTGAAACCTTGAATCTTTGTCAGATTAACTATGTTGATGTGTACGATGGCGAGTTGTGATATGGTTCGGATATGTTGCAACTTATAACGAGTGAGTCGTGTGAACTTATTTTTCTGGCAAATGGCACACTCCGAGACGCACCGCTTAGTGTTCTGCCTGAGCCTGTGACCCTAAAAAAGATCTGTAAGAAGTTTGACAGTCTCCTTACTCCCTGGGTAAAACATTTAGGGAATTGAGACGAAAAAGTTTCTCTTAAAACTGGTCAGCTGAACTGGCTTGTTGGGCTGCCTACCCCGTGAAGTAAACAATGGGAAAACGAACTTGGTGGGGTGACGAGCTATTGATATTTGAATGTAAGTGTCACCGCACTGTTTTGTTTGCCGGAAAGATGGCGTTAGTGCAGGTTTCCTGAGAGTCACAGATTTGACAGTGAATTGCAACGGAAAAGATGTTTGTAGCAAAATGTCTGGCCTGGAAAGTGCGTCTGCAATGAAGTTTTGTTTATCCTTGATATGAAAGATATCGAATTGTCATCTGCTTAGACGTGACAGCTGTCTTTCTACTCTGGCAGGGTACTTCGGTGACAGTCGAAGTCGCGTTTCAAAGTACGCTCACTAATGGTGCATTATCTGTAAATACACCAAATCTGCTGCTGCTAATGATGTTGATCAAGTGGCGCACTGCGTCGTGGATGACGAGGAGTTCTCGACCGAAGTGTCATATCTTGTTTCTTCTGGTTGGAGAGTACGCGGGTAAAAACTGATAAGCATCCAAACTCCGTCGATCGCTCGTTCCAAACTGCCCCCAATATCGAACGCAGAAGCATCTGTAGTGAGAAGGAAATGGCGTTAAAAACCTCGATGCTTTAGCTTTGTAGCATTTGCTAACGTGTTGATGGCGAGTAGAAGTAATTCTTTGTCTTCAGATGACCAAGAAATGATGGTGTTTTCGCTAAGTCCTTTTCGATTCCACAGGTGCCTTTAAAACAGATAAATTTGTCTTGATGGGACGGAAAAGAACTTGCAAGGTAGTTAAGAACTCTCAAATGTTTATGCAGCTCATATAAAGACTTTGGTGACTTGATATTCTTGATTGAATTTGCCTTGAACAGCAATGGTTGAATTCCTTGTGGCGAAATAAGATGCCCTAGGAAATCCCGTATATAGTTGCAAGATATGATATACAGTAAGCGGTGTTGTCGCGAATTATGTTGTCCATGAATATTCGAAATGTCTGAGTGGCGCACTTGAGACAAAAATGCATGTAGAGGTATTCGAATAGGCCAAATGATGTGATGACCACAGTCTTTACAATATCGTCCGGCGCAACCGGGATGTGATGGTAGGCTTGTCTGATGTCAATCACTGAGAAGTAATTACTACGGCTGAGTATTCCAAGTAAGGTGTTAATATTGGGAATAGGATATGCATCGGATTTGGTCACATAATTTAACTTGCGATAAACCCCACACACTCTGAAAAATCCGTTTGATTTGGAGGCTAAATGCAGTGGTGATGCCCCGTGAACTTTACGATGGTCTGATGATTCTCTTTTCTTATAATCTTTAAAATTCCTCTGGGGCAGCTTTCAGCTTAGCAGGTGCCAGTGGTCGTTACTTTAGTTCGATAGGTTGTTCTACTGTGACGAAATGGTAAATCGTGCTGGAGACTCGTAGCTCTGACTTGCTGAGATTGAACAGCGACTTGTGTTCTCGCAGAGCTGCTGATATATCTGCTGAATAATGCACTGGGTTTGGCTGAATGACCTGTAACTCCAAACGCTCAGAGGCAAGTGTTCAAAAACAGTGCTCAAGTCCGGTGGAGGGGTCGATGATCTTTTGATTGGCAAGATCAACAACGAGCCGATATTTCAACAGAAAATTGAGGCCTATTATGTTATGTGAGACATTGGCGACGATAAATTTGTGAGTAAATTCACGCCGTAAACTTATGTTGAGTGTGCGATGCTGGCAACCAAATGTGGGTATGAGCTCCTCTGTAGCTATTGCGAGAAGAACACCTAGAGACCACACGATCACGGAATAACTCTTGTGAACTGAAACTTCTGCACATGTATCTACGATGAATTCTTTGCCAGTTCTGAAATCGAGAAGATGCAGAAGTTCGTTAAGCTGCTTGGCCGGGTCATACAAACAAGCAGGCTGGTAATTGCAAATGACATTGTCAGTTTTACTGTCTATGTGGCATATTCTGCGATGACGAAAAGAGTAAAAAAACTGCAGCTGTAGGTAATTGAAAATTTATACGTGATAAAACATAAATTTTTTGTAGTTGATTGTGATCATCTAAGGTAGGAAACTGGCACCCGTTTGTTAATTTATACGAATAGTGCAAGCAATTTCGACAATTATAAAAATACTTTTGGCGATTAAAGCACCAATTTTTTGGAAAATATCAACCTAATGGCCGAGGTGGTCTCGATTTTCATTTCTTCTGATTAAGACCGTGTTGGTCCTTGGTTCTATTAGCATGTGTCCTGTCGATGACGATTCTTTGAGGAATGTTACTCAATTTTGAAATACATCTCTCCAATTTGAATAGCCTAGTATCATCAGATGTGAGACCGGCGGATGGACCCTGAGCTAAATAAGAATTTAGGGTATTCAGGTTTGGAAGTGAATTACAGAAAATTAAATGCATAAAAGACCTAAATGTATAAAGAAAAAAATTTAAAACTTACGTGCCCTATAAGAATGCCAATTATTATCTAAGCGCCTACTAAAATCTGCTTTCAAAGTTGTAACAGACAAGGTCTGCTTCAACGAACACAGAAAACTGACGGAATCTGCTTCCACAAAATCCGAATCTAAATCTGTGTCCACGAGCGATTTGACAGATTAAATGTGCTTTCAAAAAATCACAAATCAGCTTCCGCATGAAAAGATTGCGCGATTTAATGACGAAATCCGCAGTTTGGCATGGTTTGTAAGTTGGAGAGATGTTTTGAACGACAAAAAGAAAAACCCTCAAGAAATTTGCTTCGCAACCAAAAATACCTAAAATAACGGGCAATAAAGAGGATGGTTTGGTGTTCTACTGTCGATTTTGCCGTGTTCCCCAGGATAATAAAAAATAACACAGTTTATTGTATTTATGCCAAAGGATTTGTGATATAAAAACAAGTAAAAGTAAAGTACATTTCAAAGTATCCTGGTGCGGTCATCAATTTGTAAATAAATGCCGTGCAACGTCACAAAAAAGTTAAGAGCTGTAGATTATGAGAGACAGTAAGTGTTGGTGGCAATTTTTAGGATCGGTATTGCCTTCTCCAGCAAATGCAGAGAAAGTTTGGTGGTGTTGCAATGTCTTTAATTACTCCTACACACTCGAGGCTGGCTCTGGTTGACTGGATGGTGTTCCTTCGTTATGGAGTCGAAACCAGAGGGGCGAGTTGCTGTTTGAAGGCTCATATGGGAAATTACCAATTGATATACTAACGATAGTAGCTAAACCGTTGCCAAAGGTAAGTAAGCCAACGTGCGCCAGTGATTATACTCTAATCTCTATTATCCCTTCGTTTTTGAAGATAATAGAAAGCTTGATACTAGATCATTTAGAACGTAAGTTGCCGGCTGATTTTGATATATATCAACATGGCTTTACGAAAGATAGATCGACAACTACTAATATGCTCTCTATATGGAAACATGTAATTACATTAGATGACTATATCTTTTGATGCTATTTTGAATGCGATTAATTTATTGAATATTTATCCAAATATTTTTAGATTACTTAGATACTATTTATATAATCGAAGAATGAGTATACAAGTAAATGATTTGATATCAAAACCGAAAAGAGTAACAAGTGGAATTCTACCAGGATAAAGTTTGGGGCCAATGTTATTTAAAATGGTATTTGCATATGTGGAAACTAAGATTCTTAACGGTCGAGTTTGCAACTTCGCTAATGATTTAAAAATAATGTTTCCAATTGATCCAAAAATGTCGAATTCTCCAAAAATAATGTGACACTAGATTTGTATGATTTAAGTAGATATTTGTTAACACTAGTGTTGAGAATAAACAGTAAAAGACGAGAGCTTTAAAGATAGGTAACAGAACAGAATTTAATTATGTTTATTTTCATGATGCTGAGATTAATGATGTTTTTGAGATTAAACTTATGGAAGAAATTAAGGATTTAGGCATATCTATTCATTGTACTGCTTCTGCTGAGAGACATATTGAAAGGATAGTAGGCAGTGCCAAGAACAGATGGGCACTAATAAATAGAAATATAATATCGAATGAAATAAAATTTAAAATGTTTATAATATGGATTAGACCGATACTAGAATATGCTGCCGCTACTTGGAATCCATTAAAAAAGGGTTTGTCTAATAAGATAGAAGCTTTACAAAGAAAAGTTGTGAAACAAATTAGTCCTATCTCCTGCACTATATACGCCTTTAGATTACAGTTTGTATCACTGCAAACTTTATGGTTTCGGAGGATGTGCTATTGCCTAAAGGTTTTCCATTTTAACCAGTGGACTGGTGCCTACATGAATCCGATAAGAAAGAGTCATGAAGTTGGAACTAGATCTTGACATTTTGCAATATCTCCTCCTTTGGTGGGGAATGTTGCGAGCAAGTTATTCTCTTTTTCGAAAATCTACAAAATTTAAAACTAATTGGCAAAGGGGCCTAGAGAAACGCCTCCATCTAAGATGTCTTTTAAATTTTTATCTACTGAACTATAAAAAGTCTACAATCCTGCTGATATTTTTAATTTTGATTATGATAATAATTTCTCATAAAAGACAAGGATAATTGTTATCAGCAGCATAAATTCTTGGGATTTTTATCTCCAAGTTTTATATTATTCAAATTTAAATGTTATGCATTATATTATCATGTTAGTCAACAATACATACAACATATTGCTAGACATGATTTTCATTTTATTTGTATAATGTTACACTCGGATTATACCTTAATTTTTCCAATTTTTGATGAGGAATCTATCACTCTTTACAGCTGAAATTTCTGATGTTGTTATATTGTACAGTACAACTAGTGATTTTAAACGATCCGTTTTTGTGCTCAGTGCTGTCTTTCTTGTTGTGGATTTGACCGCATTTTTCTAGTGCGGCACAATTGATAGCACTCATAGGTCCATTTTCAGATGATGTAATTTTTGGCCTCAATTGATGGGTTCTCACCTGTCCCTTCTTCTTTAAGCCATCAATTAGCTGATTGTCTGAAAATGACGTTGGAACAAGATTTTCCATTGTACTGTTTCCAAATTTTCGAACCCGAATTTCCAGGTTCATCTTCAGGGTCGACACAATACGCACAGGAGTAAAACACAACTTGTGGCAAATGAAGATGATACTGGAAATTCGGGTTCGAAAATTTGGAAAAAGAACAATGGAAAATCTTTTTCCAACGTCATTTTCAGACAATCAGCTAATTGATGGCTTAAAGATGAAGGGACAAGTGAGAACCCATCAATTGAGTCCAAAAATTACATCATCTGAAAATGGACCTATGAGTGCTATCAATTGTCCCGCACAAGAAAAATGCGGTCAAATCCACAACTAGTGATATTTACTTATCTACATGAGACTAATTACACATATTTATTTGATGTTATATATTTTTATATTGTAAATTAGCAATATTATTATTTGATGGAACATGTGTGGTTTGAATCCAAATAAAGATATTCTATTCTATTCTATATTTTTCTTGTTGAAGATCTGCGGCAGCACCATGGAGGCTAGCACATGTAGAATTGAGATTAATATATAATCAATCCGAATAACTAGTTGGGCAGTGGCAAGAAGATTGGCGTGACTGAAATCCAAGTGAATAGATGACACGGCGTGACAGACGCAAATCCAGAATTCAGCGTAGGCAAATAGTCCGTATGACGTGTGAGAGCAATCACACGTGGTGCACAGCAAAAGATATCAAACGTGCTAATGACAAGCATGATAAATACACCTTGCTTATATAGTTTTGTAAGCGTAAGCTTGCACGCCATTAGTTAACATTAAATTTCGCTTGTTTTAATTGGTACCGAATAAATTAAATTTGAATTTTATTTAAGCAACATGTCGGCGAATTGTTTTGAACCGTTACAAATACATACCAATTTAAAAGACATCTTAGCTAGAGGCGTTTCTCTAAGCCCCTTTGGCAATTGATTGAAATTTTTTTTAAATTTTCGAAAAAAAGAATAACTTTCTCACAACATGTCTCACCAAGGGAGGAAAAATCGCCAAATGTCTAGATCTAGTTCCAACTTCATTGATCTTTATTATTGGATTCATATATGCACCAGTCAACTAGTTCAAGTGGAATACTTTTATGCAATAGCACATCCTCCGAAACCTTAAGGTTTGCAGCAATACAAACTGTAATCTACTGGCGTATATAGTGCAGGAATCAGGGCCAATATGTTTCAAAACCTTTCTTTGTTCAGCTTCTAGCTTATTTGACAAACCCCTTTTCAATAGATTCCAAGTAGCGGCAGCATATTCCACTACCGGTCTAATCCAAATTATATACATTTGTAATTTTATATCGTTCGGTAAGATATTTCCATTTATTTGTGCACTGCTATCTATCTTTTCAATACGACTATCAGCAGATGCATTGAACTTGATTGTTATTCCTAAATCCTTAATTTTGGTGCTAAAGTTTGATCTCAAAAACTTCTTTAATCACAGCATCATTAGAATAAACATAATTAAATTCTGTTTTATTACATATTTGATTCTATCGTCTTTTTACCGTTTCGTTTCAGCCCTAGTTTTACTAAATACCTACTTAGGTCATATAAATCTAGTGTGACATTATTTTTTGGGTCTATTGGAAAGATTATTTTGAAATCATCATCGGCCATTAAGGATCTTAGTTTCCAAATGTGCAAATACGATTTTAAGTAAAATTAGCCACAAACGTGATCCATGTGGAATTCCACTAGTTATTTTTTGCGGTTTTGATCATAAATCATTTACACGAATACTCATTCTTCTATTATATAAATAGTATCTGAGTAATCTAAAAATATTCGGATCAATATTCAATAAATTAATCACCTTCCAAATAGTATATGAAGATATAAAGCCAAAAGCTTGTGAGACAATTAATGCATGTAACTTTTTCTCATTTAGTGTAATTACTGTTTCCACGCCAAAGACCTATTAGTAATTGTTGATCTCTCTTTTGTAAAGCCATGTTGACTTGTATCAAAATCAACCAGCAACATGCATTCTATATGACCTAGTATCAGTTATTCTCTTATCTTCAAAAATGAAGGGATAATAGAGATTAGTCTATAATCATTGGTGTACATTGGCTTAATACCTTTGGCAACGGTTTAGCTACTATCGTTAGAATAGCGATTGGTATTGTCCCATTCTTCAAAATTCTGTTTATAAATGGCATAGTAACTAAGAGCTGTTCAAAAATGCTAAACAATGTTTTGTTAAGTACAGCTGGTGAGACAAAATGAGACAAGTGAGTAAAAGTAAAGTAATGAATCATATGGATCAATGGAGATCACGTTATGTGAAATAGGGCGCAAGTGGTGCGCAATAAGTTAATATTTGATAAGTAGAATAACGAAAAATTAAAAATGAAAATAAATTATCAGTTACATGCAATGCAAAGAAATTTATTACTATGTCGAGATTGGAGGTATGTGGAGCCTGAAACATGTAGAATATTGTATGTCGCCAGGATCAGGCGGTTTGAGGAAAGGTTTCAACCTGTCTATGCTTACCGATGTAGGTGTTGCAACTTGCATGATTATGAAATATTTAGGCTGTCTGAACAAAATCGGGTAAGGACCGCGATACTTTGGTTGCAATGGTTCAACAACAGCTTCGTTAAGAAAGAGTACTCTCTTGCAGCTTTTGAGCGGTGGATGAACAATAATTGATCGAGAAGTATGTCTCGACAGCTGTGCAGACATGTTACCGCTATGCAAACGAAAGCGAGAAGCTTTGAATTGTTGGTCAACCTCTGCGGGTAGATTACATTGAAGTTGACTAGGCAGGCGTACGTTTATTCCATACAAGATTTCTGACGTAGAAGTTCTAATAGAATAACATAATAGGGGAACTCTTAAGATGTAGAACAAATGATAATGTTTCGACCAAGTTGTCATTGATGGACAAAGATTTTTAAGCTGCTTTGATTTCCTTATGAATTCTTTCTACAATACAATTAGATTGGGGGTTATAGGCAGTCACAGGGTGCAAAGTGCATCCCATACACCTCAATGAAGTTTTGAAACGATCGGATGAGAAGCATGTAACTCTATCTGTAATTACCCCGTTGGGAGCACGATACTGTGATATTCATGCAGTGATAAAACCATTAGTGACATCATTTGCAGATATGGTGTTAAGTGGTAAGGCAGCAGGTCATCAGGTAAATCTATGAATGATAGTTAAAAGGTTGCTAAAACAATGAAGCAGTGGCAGATAAACGATGTCGTTGTAGACGATGGCTAGACGTGAAGTAGTTGTGAAGTGTTACAACTTAGAACGAGTGTGCCATGTGATCTTGTATTTTAGCATATAGCACAATCGGAGACACATCACTTAGCGTACTTCCTAAGCCTGTTACCCGATTGACGACCTGTAAGAAGTTTGAGAGTCGCTTTACCCCTTGCGTGAAAAATGGAGTGGATGGATTAGAAAACGTTTCTCTGAAGAATGGTTGACAGTACTGGCTTGTTGGGCTGCTTACCCTTGAAGTAAAAAATAGGTAAACCTTCCCAGAATCGGCATACGATCTTAGTATGGTCGAGAGCTACTGATCTTTGAATATGTTTGTAGAAAGGATGGTGCTGGTGTACGTTCACTGAGTGTCACGGAGATGACGGGGAATAGCGAGGTCGAAGGTGGTTGTAGCCAAACATCTGGCCTGGAAAGTGCGACTAGAATTATGTATTATTGGCCCTTAACATTAAAGATGTCGAAATGTCATTCGCATAAACGTGACAACTGCCTTTGTACACTGGCAGGAGACTTTGCAATAGTTGAAGTCGCGCTTCCTATTACGCTAATTTATCGTACATGAACTGTAAAATCAACAAATCTGCTGCTGCTCATCATGGTGATAAAGTGGTTAACTGCAGCATGGATGCTGAGGAATTCTAAAATGAAAGTTTCGTATCTAGTTCCTACTAGTTGCAGAGTACGCGAGTTAAAACTAACAGGCTACCAAACTCGCTCGATCTCTTGTTTCAAAGTGGCACCAATGGCACATTCAGAAACATTGTGTGTGAGTAGAAATATTCGCAGGAAGTCTGAATGAGATGGCCCTGTGGAAATTGTAGGAAATCCACGGATGTAGTTGTAATCTGCGTCTTGTCACAATTGGTCTTAATTCCGTGATTTAATAAGAGTGAGAGGATATTTCGTATATGTTTGACATGAGAATATAGATCTGGAATGAAGACAATTATGTCAACAAGATAAGAAATACAGTAAGCGGTGTCTGCGCGAAGTTTATCGTCCATGAAACTGAAATATCTGAGTAGCACACTTTCGGAATGTGATAGTAGGCTTGTCTGAGGTCAATTTCTGAAAAATCATTGTAACCACTCAGTTTTTTAAGGTAGGTATTTATATTAGGTATGGGATATGCGTCGAATTTGATCACAGAATTAAGCTTGCGATAACCTCCACGGGGTCTGTATGATCCGTCTTAATTGGAAACCAAGTGCAATGGCGTTGGCCATGAACTTTTTGATGGTCTAATGATTCCATTTTCCAATAGTTTGAAAAATCTTATTTGGCAGCTTTAAGTTTAGCAGGAGTAGTGGTCTCTTCTTGAGAGCGATGGATTTTCCTGATGTGATTATATGGTGCATCGTTTTGAGACTCGTAGCTCTGACTAGCAAAAATCGAACAAGGACCTGTGTTCTCAAGGAACTGTTGATTTCTCTGTTGAATGCTGCGCGGGGTTTGTCTGTATGACCTGTAACTCCAAATGTACGAGTCAAATGCCCAAAAACTTTGCTCAAGTCCAATGGAGGGGTCAATGATATTTTGATTAGCAAGAGTAAAAATAGGCCGATTTTTCAACAGGAAATCAAAGCCTATTCTTGTGTGTGAGACCTTGGCGACAATAAAGTTGTGAGGAAATTCACGTCGTAAACGTATATTGAGCGTGCAATGCCGGAAGCCATAGAAGAATGGGCATCCCGTAGCTTTTGAGAATAGAACATCTAGAGACAGCACAACCATAGAATCCCTTGAGAATTGAAACTGCCTTACCTATGTCCTCCATGAATTTTCTCTGGTTCTGAAATCAAGAAGATGCAGAAGTTCATTGGGTTGCTTGGCTGGGCCATATAGGCTAATGAACTGGTCATAGCAAATGAAATTATCGGTTTTGCTGTCTATGAGACATATTCTGCGTAGACGAAAATTGTCAACATAAACTGCAGCAATAGGCGTTAGAAAATTGAGCTCTTTTGTGCGTAAAATGTATAAACTGTTTCCTTGTTCATTGTGGTCATCTAACAGCGGAAACTGGCATCAGTATGGTAAATTCTTCGAACAATGCAGGTAATTATGACAATTAAAGAATAACATTTGCTGATTATCGCACCAATTTTTTTGAGAATATTGACTGAATAATCAAGGTGATCTCGAATGTCATTTATATCGATTTGTACTGTGTTGATCCGCTGTTCTGTTAGCATTTGTCGTTTTATGACGATTCTTGAAGCATTTTGCTCAAACATCTCTCCAAAGTGGATAGCATAACATCATCAGAAGTGAAAGCGACGGATGGATACTGAGCTAAACTAGAATTAAGTATATTCATGTTTTGGAAGTTACTTACAGGAAATTAAAATGCATAAAGGGACTTGAATATATATAGAAAAAAGTAAAACATACGTACACTGTAAATATTGAAAATTAATAAACAAGCGCTTACCAAAATCTGTTTCCACTGTTATAATATCAATTTAGCGCAGAATATGGTACCAAAGCACGTAGACGAGAAAAGTTGAGCGTTAAAAAGGCCGAAAACTTTGACTAAGAATGATCCCTTGATCAGATGTGCTACCATCGGTTATTAATATAAACCCAAATTTCCCGCCAAAAAACAAAATTTACCATGTTTAAATTATTGCGCAAAGATTTGTATTATCAAAACTAGTTTTAATAGCAGTACTGCTCTCCTATTCTGGTGTGCTCGCCAATTTGTAAACGTCCAGGTTGGAAGTATGGGACGTGCAACCTTACTAAGAAAACTAAGAAGAAATTGGAAAGCAACTACTGTTGGTGGGCCTTAACAGAGCTAATGAAGAGCTCACCGGCAATTGCCGTGAAAGTTTAAATATGTTGCAATAGCGATAGTGTGTAGATGTCCTTCTAGATACTAGCTCTGTCCTTCTGTTCGTTGGCTGGTTTTTTTGTGAAGATGCACCGGAATAAGTAGAATTTTCGATGTGGGATGTGTGAGTTTCTGTTCAAAGTCTTAGAATTGTGTTGTTGAAGATCTATCTTAACACCGAGGTGGCTGGCACGCGTATAAATTCGTTTAATAGATGATCGATTTCGTATGGCAGGTTGTGCAGCAACACGTTTGGCATGAGTGAAGACTATGCGACAATATTATGCAGCATGGTAAACACAAGTCCTGAAATCGGCGTAGGTAGACAGTCAAGAAGAGAAAGTGACAGCAATCTTACGTAACGAGCAGAGCAGAAAGTGTGTTGCGTGATAATTGCGTCATGTTGCTTTAGATGCGCAGTCGCACCTAATTGGTCAACAGCTATTTCACGCATGTTAATTGGTTTATCGTATTAAAATTTGAATTTGATTTTGGCAATATGTCGGCGAATTTATCTGAACCGTTATATATATAATTAAGTGCAAGCCACAGTACTTGCTATCCGGTTTTCTTTTTGTCATCTTAGTAACGAGGTACGGCACTTAAATCCAGCCGGGGCGTTTACAAATTGGCGAACGTGCCAGCATCAGTGACCAGTACTGCTGTTATAACTTTTTTTGATCTTACAAATATTTGAGCAAAAGTTTAAAATTAATTTATTTTTTTGGACGGGAATTTTAAACCGACGGTAGCACATCTGACCAGCAGATCATCCTGTTCTTTCAATCATGTTTGCGAATATTTCTGACTCAATGTCTTCTGTGATTAAATAGTTCAAAATTTTTGGCACCCACGTGCTTGTGTCCCACATACTTCGGAAAATTTTTGTTCAAACAGTGGAAGCAGATTTTGGTAAGTGTTCAGTTATATGTTTGTAATTTTTACAGGGCACGTATATTTAATATATATATATATATATATATATATATATATATATATATAAGTACCTTTATGCATTTTAATATCATGAATCACTACCAAATGTAAATATCCTGAATTATAAGTTAACTTAGATTTTTTCCGCCGGCCTCACACCTGATGACGTTAAACTATCCACTTTAGTGAATTCCTTGAAAGAATGGTCATAGAAGCGAAAAATGCTAATAAAATCAGTATGAACGACAATCGGGCCCACCTCGATCAATCAATAGGTATTCTCTAAAAAATGGTGCTTTAATAACCAATTATACTTCTATAATTGTCCAATTTGCATTGTATAGAGAATTTATCAGTCGGTTGTCAGTTTCCTTCCTTGGATGACCACAATCAATAAAAAGACAACAGTTTATATTCTTCCCGCACAAACTTTCAAAAGCATATAGCTGCAGTTTATATTGAGTCTTTTCGTCTACGCAGGATATGCCACAAAGCCAGCAAAGCCAATAATGTCATTTGCAATGACCAGCCTATTTGCTTTTATGACCCGGCCAAGCAGCCCATTGAAATTCTGCATCTTCTAGATTTCATAAACGGAGAGAATTCATCATAGACACAGGTGAAATTATTTATTTTCTCAAGATTGATTCCATGGCCGAGATGTCTTTAGGTGTTCTACTCGCAACAGCTACGTGGGAGCCCATTCTACTTATGGTTGCCCGCATCGCAATCTTAAAATACGTTTACGACATGAATTTTCTCAAAACCTCATCGCCGCCAAGGTCTCACACTACATAAAATGTCTTAATTTACTTTTGAAATATCGACTCGTTGTTGATACTGCTAATCAAAAGTTAATTGACCCCTCCGTTTGACTTGGGCAAAGCCATAACAAGTGCATTATTTGACTAACATATCAACAGCTCTCTGAGAACACAAATCGTTGTTCGATCTCAGCAAGTCCGAGTTACGAATTTTCAATACGATGCACTATATTGTCACAAAGGCACAAACTATCGCATTCAAAAAGAGACCGCTACACCCGTTATACTAAAAACTGCATAAGAGGAGTTTTGATGACTATTGGAAGAGGAAATCGTCAGACCATCGAAAAGTTCATGGGCTTCATCATCACTCTTTACCTCAAAATTAATCGGATCAAACAGAACCTGTGGAGATTATCGCAAGTTCAACTTTGTCACCAACTCCGACGCATATTCCGTTCTTATTTAAACTCCTTGCTTGAAAAAACTCAGTGGTAGCAATAAGTTTTCATTGATTGATCTCAGGCAAGCCTACCATCACATCCTGTTAGTGCCGAAAGATATTTAATAGACTGTGGTCATCACCTTTTGGCCTTTTTTAATAACTTTACATAAATTTTGTCGCACATGTGTTTCTGAGTCATTTCACAGTTTAATGAACAACAAACTCCGCGATGACTCCGCTTACTATATGTCATATCTTGATAGCGTAATAGTTTTCAAACCAGAGCCAGACTGTCACACCAAGCAATTACAAAATATGACCTCAAACTTATTAAATCACAGACTCGAGATCAATTGTGACAAGACGCGTATTGCATGTAAATCCGTGGATTTCATAGGGCAACGTATAACTCCTCTAGGAATTCAAACATTGCTGCCGAAGTTAAATTTAATCAAGAATAATAAGCCACAAAAGACATTAAATGAATAACAGAAAATTTTGGGAGTTCGTAGTTACTTTCGCACGTGCGTAATCAAAAAGTACTATGTAAAAGCTCGACCATTTATTAATCGTCTGAAGACGAGGAATTACTCCGACTTGCCATCAACTCGTTAGCAAATGCCACAATGCTGTGGGCACTTTGGAACAAGAGATCGAGGGAGTTAGTTTTAACTCGCGTAATCTGCAATCAGTAGGAACCAGATAAGACATTTTCGCTCGAGAACTCCTCGCCATCCATGATGCAGTTCACCACTTCATCAGCATCATGGGCAGCCGCAGATTTATTGCTTTTACAAATCATGCACCATTAGTTAGCGTACTTCGAAAGGCGACATCAACTGTCGCAAATTACCCTGACAGAGTAGAAAAACAGCTGTCACGTCTGAGCGAATGGCAATTTGACATATTGTAGGGGTTTTTTGCGGGGTTGGTATCTGGTTAGTGAATTTTATACCCGTCCTACATATCAATGGTGGCTATTATTACTACCCGTGCGCCTAATCAGTCTCTGATCATTTTCGGATGGTTGATGTGAGAAGGCAAAAACATCTGGCCATACGTATATTAGATATAATGTTGCAAATAGCAATATAATTCACAGATAGTCCAAATTGAATATATGTTAGTCAGCTGTCAAAGCAGATTTTTATGGAAAAATAGGTCTTAAACACTATTCGCAGTTAAACTAAATTGTCCGTCTTCTAGACGGCAAGAATTAAAATGATTTATGTTTATAAAGTAACATGTTTCTCACACAAGCAGTTATTCTTACACAAATGTCTGGATCGTAATGAGAATAGTCAAACGATTAAAAATACATGACAATATGAACATAGTAAAATGATTTATGTTTATAGAGAAAAATGTTCTGTATAATCCGTATAAAGACTTCAATGACAAAAAAACTAACAAATATTTAGTTCAGTGTTTTATCCTCAGGTTATTATATTAATCCATTATTCTCTGAAGTTCGGATAGTTAAACACTGTAAATCCAATGTGAAACTTCTGCAACTAAGCGAAATAAGTTCACTGAGACACAATAGTCCACCGCGTGTTTTATCCGTTTTTGTGCGCGGTTCTGTTTCTTTAATAAAAACACTATTAATTACAAATAAAATTGCAGTTCAAGAAATATCGATTAAAACTGCTTGAGACTAAAAGAGATTGTTCCTAAGAGAAATATTGTTTAAGGACAGAGTTAGAATATTTGACCTTAAAGAGCGCAGCGTTTGTAAAAATTGACCTTCGTTGGGTTGTAACACGGAGCCGCGTTTTACAATATTTCATTTTAAGGGCAAACAAATCATTAGTGCAGTCACGATTTGAAGACCAGATGTCTCGCTACAACCACATTAGACTTCGCCATCCCCGGTCGTTTCCGTGACACTCAGTGAACCTGCACTAGCACTATCCCTCTTACAAACAGAATAGCGTGGTGACACTCATATTCGAAGATAAGTAGATCTTTACCCCACCAAGATTGTTTGCCGACGCTGAGAAGGCTTACCCATTGATTACTGAATTGGTACGCAGTCCAACAAACAATTTCTGCCAACCAGCCCTCAGAGACTGGTTTTCGATTTCATCCACTCAATTTCTCACCAAAGTGGTAAGGCGACTGTCAAACTTATTAATGATTGTTTCTGTAGTCAAAGACTCAAGCAGAACGCTAACCGATAGGTCTACGAGTGTGTTATTTGCCAACACACTTAGTATAATTTAAAACATTTCTCAACTACTTCACGAATTGCCATTGTTCACATCGATATAGTTTACCTGATACCTCTTCAAGGTTTTAGCTACCTTTTAACTATTATTTTAAGATTTACCAGATGACCTGCAGCTTTATGTCTTGGGGCCATTGCTGCAGACGAAGTCACTATTGGTTTTTTTCTGCATGAATAGCACGTTATGGTTTTCCCAAAGAGGTACTTGCTTCTCATCCGATCGGTTTAAAACTACCTTGCGAGTTATGCGATGCACATTTTACCAGACGACTGTCTACCACAAACAATCTATTGCTATGACTGAAAGAATAAATAGGGAACTCAAAGCAGATTTAGAATCCTCGACCATCAATAGCAACTTGGTCGATGCATTACCATTTGTCCTACATATTATGAGTTCCCGTATACGTGATTCTATTAGAATGCCTGCGTCACAAATCTTGTATGGCATGAGCCTACGTCTGCTTAGTCAGCTCTCACGTTTAATACCCGCAGAGGATGACTCACAAGTCGAAGCTTCTCGCCTTCGACTACATTTTGGTAACATATCTGCCCTCTGCCGAGACATACTCCTCGGTCTGTCATTGTTCACTCGCCGTTCAACAGTTGAAAGAGAGTACTCGTTTGTAACGACGCTATTATCGCACCATTACAACCAAAAAACGCGGTCCTTACCCGATTTTGTTCCGAGTGCCGAAATATTTTATAATCATGCAAAGTGTGACACCTACATCAGTAAGCATAGATAGGTTGAAATCTTTTTTCAAACCGCCTGATTCTGGCGACATAATATCTTCGACATACGCTTCAGGTTCCATATGCCTACAATTTCAACGTAAAAATAAATTTCTTTGCATTACGTGTAAATAATATTTTATTTTCATATTAATTTTTCGTTATTCTATGTATCAAATATTAAATTTTAGCGCCCCTTTTGCACCCAATTTCATGTGACGAGATCTTCATTGATTTACGTGATTCATTATTTGTCTCACACATTTGCCTCACGTTGTATCACCAATTGTTCTTAGCTAACAGTTTGTGTAGCGACTGCGACCATTTCTTTTGTATTATCCCATTTCTGCGGCAATGTTCTGTACACCTTTGTATTTATGATTTGATATTCTTTTTATACATCATACTGTTGCACCATATGGCTCACGCCTGAACCCACACTTGCTTATTTTGGTATGACCGGATAATTAGAGCTACCGCCTTGTGTAGCAGCACTAAGTAGTCACCGGAATCATATCATAGTATAGGCCATCATCAGGTATATGCAACTTCATCAGCTAAATAGTACACATTAACTACCAATTTCATGACCACAACGTCGAGAACACTCTATCTCCTTTGGTCGTATCGAACTCTCATTGACAACGATCTTGCCGGTCCAGGTTACAATTTTAACCTGGCAACTTCAGTTGCGAACCACGTTGCAATTTTCAAGCTGCGGCTTTCAAAACCCATCACTACTCTTATTCGCTTCAGGCGGTACGACCCCCCAATAAAGCTAACAATCTTTTTGGCAATTAATAGTGTTCATATAACACCATATCATTGTTGGATTATTAACAAATATAAACCAGCCCAACATTACTATACATTTTCTGTTTACTATGGGAAGAATAATAACCAGTTTCCTAACTGGGATCGGAATCTGCCCTAAATTAATAATCAAACCTCGTCGAGAGGATTTTTTCCTTATACTTATTTTTATCAAAGTGGAAATTGATGTCACAGCTCAGATTAATTCGCCGACATATTGTCAAAATCAAATTCAACTTTTAATACGTTGAACCAATCAAAATGAGCCAATTTACGTTGACCAATTTCGTGCGACTGCGCATCTATATAAGCAAGATGCAACTACCATGCAACAAACTTTCTACTCTTCTCGCTTCGTGTGATTGCTGTCGCCTTTTTGTCTTGTCCGTCTTCCTATAACGACTTACGGACTTGCGTTTACCACTCTCTATCATATTGTCGAATAAGCTTCAGTCACATCAATCTACTTGTTGTTGCGTATCCAGCCAAACGTAATTGATCATTTATTACGTGTGCTAGCCACGTTGGTGTTGCTGTTGATGTTCAACAAGACAAGTCTAAGCCTTCGAACAGCAACTAACACATCCTGCTTCAACAATTCTTCAGTCACGTTAATCCAGTCATATCTAATCGATCGTATATTAATCGGATTTCTACGTGTGCCAATCATCTCCGTGATGCCGCAGATTTTCAACGAGAATAGTCAATGCCTTCAAACACCAACTAACACACACTTCTTCGTTAATCCTACCTGTTCATGTGCATTTGCTGAAAGGATCACCAGTCAATAATCAGGACACAAAAAGCTAGTGTCTAGAAGGACATCTTGATATCCACACGCTGCTAATACACACAAACCCTAACATCATTTGTCAGAGAATATCACCCAGGTCCTACTGAGGGCCACCAACAGTAACTGCTCTCCCAGAATCATTATTTTGTTTTTTATAGTAAAGCTGCACGGCTCTCTAGCTGGGGTGTTTCAGTGGTAAGCACACCAGAGTGTGAGAGCTGTGCTACTGGTGCAACTTACTGAGCCCACTTGTTTTTATATTAAAACTCATTAAACGAATATTTGTATTAATAATTTTGGACGGGAATTTTTTATGTACTTTAAACAATTGATGTCAGCATATCTAATGCGCGGATTTTTATGAGTGGATCATTCAGTCTTTTTCATCCTTCCTAATCTCTGACAAAAGTTAACAATTTCAATTTTTCAATCGGTCTGAATTTTTGTTACGTTTACGTGCTTTTTATATCATATTATGTGTTCAAGTTCTGGTGGTTGATGTTTAGTCCTGTATATCAATTTACCATCAGCACTTGATCAGAGATTGTCAATCGGTGGAAGCAGATTTCAAAAAGCGCTTTGTTATTAGCATTCAAATTTATAGGGCTCCTATATATTAAATTAATTTTTTTTAAATTTTGATTCTTGTAGAAGCTCTTTGGTCATTAATATGGGAGAGCATCTAAGACGCCAGGCTCGGATATCCCATATACACGGAATTTTCATCGAATTTAGAACAACCAAATTCATCATAACTTTTTCTTAAACTAGACTTCTTAAATTCTTCGGTTATAAAAAATATATTTATTATAACAAAGTGTGTGTACTGACTGTCTCACAGATTACCACAGAGAATTGTTCAGAAGTGAAAACCTTGAAAAAAATATCCACAATATTTACCTGAAGCGAATTTGAGATACTTCCCATTATATCAATAAGAATAATAATTTGAAGATAACTTCATTACACGCAACTCACAATCTCAAGAATACTGAATCATATAATCACCAAGACAAGTCAAATCTTCGAAAATATGCACAAGGAAAAATCTAAATAATTACACTATTAAAAAATTGTTTTATGATACAAGCCGCAACACCAAATGTCTGGAAAGAAAATATTGATTTATTTTTATATAAATTAATAAAGTTAATTGGCCTATTATTTACATACATTTGTCAGTATAAACTCAGTATTGCATAGTGTGTAAAATGCAATTCATCCAGTGGACATTTGCCATCTGAACGTTTCGAGTTACAGGTAATGCAGCTATCTACAATTGTTTGATCTCAGCAAGTCAGAACTACGTGTTTCCATCACGATGCACTATATTATCACATTAGTTCAACCAACCGTAATTAAGAAGAGACTTTTACCTTCATTTAAACTGAAAGCTGTCATAGGAGTGTTTTCGAGACAATTGGACGAGGACTTCGTGGGACCATCGAAAGGTTCATGGGCATCACCATGGCACTTGATCTCTAAATCAAACGGATCATATAGAGCCTTTTAGGTATTAATGAAAGCTCAATTTTGTGACCAACTATGATGCATGATTTATGAACATATGAACACATTGATTTGAAATATATAGTGGGTAAAGGGCCTAATACTGACTACTACTGATGAGTCATCAGCATGCACGAAACGAATATACACGAGATTATACTGTCTTTGTTTTATACTTTTAGTCATATTAGAACTAATTTGCTTCTAGGTGCGCAAAAACTAATACATAATTGCAAGCTGACAACATATCGAGGCAATTCCTTGTCATCAGGCGGTCAAGAAATAGCATTGTTTCTACGTAATCCCTTCCTAATCTTTAGGAGACTGCATAACGAATATGATTGCTTTAGTAGGTGGGAAATGCACTTACAATAATTATTTCAAAACATAAGATTTTCTGTAATTTCAGCAGAATATTGATTAAATTGGCCCCAAAATGTAATAGAATGCACTAGAAATTCAAGTGAGTTAGTAGAAATATGAACTTTAACGTAATGGATTTTGAGTTAGTATTCTGCTAAGTGTTATGTGAATTTTTTTAATGCTTGACATAAGAGTTCAGGTCGTGACTAAAGGTAATCTTTTATTCATGATATGAGTAGCTCATTTGCTAACAAAAGGAATGTAAAGGTATCCGAATTTGTTGCTACTAAAATATAATATTAGGTTTGTCTAAAGTTGATCACGGAGATATAACTACTACTTCTGAGTATTATAAGCAAGTACTTGCAATATGAATTTTCTATGCATCTTTCTTTTCACAAATTTCCTGTAAAAGTAAATTTTGATTGTCCGATAATGCCTTATTCCTGTAACCGTGGAGACGCTTCTTTAGTAACTTTGAGTTTGAAAATAAATAAGGGCCATTCTTAAGTGCGAAATGTTGTTCTGTTGTGTTAATGTGATGCATTGGTGTCGTAGCATATAATTCAGATTTGCTGAGATCAAACAAGGATTTATGTTCTCTACAGTATGATGCACCAGAGATGGTTGAATATCATGCCACACCTTACGCTCCGAAAATAATGTCAATAAAAGTCTGATTGATGAGTGAATTCTCTTTTGATATGCTAGATCAAATATAGAATTTTGACATGAAATAAAGGTCTAGAATGTTTTGCGCGACCTTAGAATCGATGAAGATTTGAGAAATGTGACGTACACAACGTGGGTTTGAATAGGCTTTCTCCTAAAATTATCTCGAAATTAGAGTCACATTCAATAAATAAAACTCGTGCACATGAAATGATGATAAATTACCCTCGGGTTCTAAAATCATGAAAATGCAAAAATTCATTGGGTTCGAACGGATTCCACTATTGATGAATGCTGGTTAAGTGATCGCACACGTAGGTCAGTAACATATTGATTCCTTAACATTTTCAGATGCACAGTTTGTATTTTTTGTTTGATTTATCAGATCTCACTGGTCTCGTGACTCTGAATCCGCCCTTAAACTGCTTGTCCGTTGATGTCTTTTAATAAAGTTTTTCCGATTTTTAAAATTTATAATTCCATCTTCAGTGTTAATGCCTACACACATAGAAGACAACCAGTGGCAAATGCGATATCCTCATTCAAGACAGATCAATTTATATTTATTTACTTCAAAAGAATTTTTTGTCTGCCTCAATATCCGTGATGACACGTTTTCAAAAATTGTTGTTCCTGACGCGAAAAATGATCAACAAATTTCCATATTTTTACAATAATACTCAATTTCCAGTTTACTTAATCTCATCCTGTTTGGAATAGTTTATAGAGAGAAGGAGGTTAATAAAACTGTTGATAAAATATAGTTTTACTCTAACGTTTGGACAAGACCGAATATGGGGTCTAGAATAACTAATGGTATATCAGTTTATTAAACCTTTATTCATTTTCATATACTCCATAAATTTAATTTTTCATTTAAACATCTGTGTTAAAACCATTTATATATATATATATATATATATATATATGTTAATATATGGATATATTTAAATAAATAAATAAATTATGTATATAAGCAAAAAGGTGTGTTAATGTGATCCACTCTCAGTACATAATTAATCAGCAATAAATATTAAAATGTATACATATTTATTTGTTATATTTTTCAAAAATTTATACCCACATCTTATAATTAAATATCCATTAATATATACATCTACACTATAACTCTAGTATGTCTAAAGAATCATATAAGCAACCATGTGAGATCTTCCCAGATAATATATAATTATCTAAATTTACATTTTTTATATACATGTACACACCCTAAATAATATGCATATTATATAAGCAACCATGTGAGTTTCTCAATGAATATATATGTTCAATACACATTTGATAATATTTAAATGTCTAATTATATGCCTATATATTAAAACAATATATATATATATATATATATATATATATAAATCTATATATATATATATATATATATATATATATATATATATGTATATTTATCTATGTCAATATATGTATATATCAACAAGCAAGAAATTGTCATCGCCAACAAAATAATTGGTTTCAATTTTGACTCTACTTGGATAAAAAACATTATGAATTACAACAAAAGGTTCTTGGACTCGGAAACCTCCACCCTTGTATGAAGAAAATGAATTGCTTCATTGTTGTCACATACGGTCAGTTATAAATTGATGTTTGAAATTAATTTTTGAATTCTCCGAATAGTGTAAGTAATTTGGAAAGAAGTATAAAAATCTTGACGTTGCAGCATGTTTTATCAGCAAGAATCATTGTTGCTCTCAAAATTGCAATTGACACATAATGGCTCTACTTAAAATCTACTTTTTGATGTTCATCTTGATAACGACAATCAATTACACAAGTCTTTCACAGCCGCCTTCATCCCCAATGAGATGGTGGGACGTCAACTGCAAGGCTGTCGGGATTTAAATACAGTCGCTTCTACTCTGTTACTTCTTATATTAATGTCATTTTTAGGTAAACATTTTGAAAGCCTTCTTTAGGGCGCAACCGGTTAACTACTTTACCGTCTATAACGCTTTAGTGCATTCCGCCTTTCAGCGCTACATACACGTGACCGTATTTGATTAAATAATTAAATAAGTTATTATAAATTTTTATGTTTGACGTGGTTAATGTACAGATTTGAAGTGTAAATCTAAATGCGAACTACTGTACAAAATATTGTAAGGTGGCTAGGTAAGTAGTTACAATTTGAGGTCCTGAGTAAGACCCGCTGAAATGTTTACCTAAAAATGTCGTGTTTGTCAGATGTACAAGAGCAAAGGAGAGTGCATTGGAGTCTTGAAAGCCTTACGGTTTGAGCGCAGCTGTCTTGTTAATGTCCGTAAAAAATGGATGTTCACGGGGACATTATAAGAGGCCGGATGTGGCAAATACAATGTTGAGTTTCTCAGCGTATCTTGCTGATAATATTTGTGTTAGAATAAAGTAGCCAGCAGAAGTTTCGATCTGAGTAATAAATTATCATCCGGTAGCGCAGCAGCAAGAGTTAGCTTGAATCAGAACTCTGACGGCAATCGTGAGTAAATAGCGCGGTTACGCAGCGACCGCGGACAGAGACCGAGACTGTAAAACAAAAAAAATCACTAATGATATATGATAGCATTCAGCTGCCCAACCACCCACAGATTAATCGCATCTGAAGTTGCCCAGCTGCTATCTTTTCTGAAAGCACATTATAGCGTACTTGGTCTTGAACTCAATCCAAAAAAACTCATTTAATTTGATTTGGTCCAGATTACATTCGTTCTTCGGAGATTGCACACCTTAAAATTGACATCGTGATGACAGATTAGGTCAAGCATTTAGACGTCACATTTTTATATCACTGGACATCTAAAACAAATCACACCAATGTCTTAAATTAGGCTGTTTAATTTATTCCAAGACACAAAATACTACATTGAAGGTTAATTTATTTAAATTTTACGACCTTCACCTTGTATTCTACGCCACTGAATATTAATGTCCACATAATTTGACATCCAAAATTTCTCTAAATCAGATTTCATCGCGATCTCTGAAGCGCGATTTCCATCATGGTCATAACTAACATGATTGATCCTTTCCTTCTAATCTCTTACTCTTATAGTTTGATTACCATATAGAGATTATCTCCTTCATTCATAAAAACGAATTTTGCCACTGGTTGTCAAAATTCTCTTATCAACTTCATTCATATGTCGCGCGAATTTGTAAGTCAATCCATCAATAACCCTACATTCTTATTATTTTCAATTAGGTACCCGTGGAGATAAAACTTAATATAAATTTAAGAAAGTGATTAATCCACTCCCGTTGTCTTTAATGCCTACAGCGCCTGTCGGCATCTAGATATTTTAAAATTATATTATAGTAAATTAATTTTAGTCATAGTTCACATTATTTAACTACACGAGTCACTGTTATATCGTTGTGGCAGTACATTTATCACACATCCTATAACAGTCACATTTTTATTATTAACAATGTACAATTTATAATAATAGACAAACCCATTTAAACCTTGCCTCACTTTTCACTTGGAACTGGGCTATCTCAAAATTCTGTTGCCAAATAAAAAATATAATTATCATTCATTCTGTCGTTATTACAACTATAATTAATAATTCAGATAGATTAAAAATAAATTTTAATAATAGCAATTAGTAAGAGATCAAACATTATTTCACTGACTAACATTAAATGTAATCAAAATAAGTCCACAAGCTCTTAAAGGATGGAAGAAAGTCCAAAGAAAATGATAACTTTTATTTACAGTTAGATAAAACCGATAATAAAATTAAAATTGATTCGACGAAGTCGTTCTTGAGTTTAATTTGTAGTGCGCAGCAAATAAGACCTATGACATTGTAACTTTAACTTCTTTATAAACAGTAACAGAAATTTGTTATCATCTGTAAGTTTTTGTCAAGTTAATTACGAAAATTTGATTTAATAAATTAAAATATAAATTAGGAATATCGACTTATAACTTAATTCGTTTTCCTTTAGACTATTTGAATAATGTGCTCACTTTTACGAAAATTTTCAGTAATGGCATAATGTTATTTAGTATTTTAATAATTATGGTATGGCTGATGTCTAAAATTAGCAGTTAATTCAGTACCAATAATTATATAATAATCTTAAATATGCCTTAATTCTTGATGATGATTTGCGAATAACTAAATCATATGAACCCCATTTTATCACTAGAATTTAAATTATGTCAGCATTGACCACCAATAATATTTCATATATGTGAAAGTAGATCATAGCTCTAAATGAAAAAATAAGGATGTGCTTATAATCTTTAGAGATATCTGATATTTTCTATGCTCTTATGATGGCAACTACTTCCTTAGAGATTAGTCTGGGAATTTCTATGTTACTTAGCTTTAATGTTTTTAATACGAACATAATTAATCAAGTTAATAATATACAATGTTGTGTTAAGTGTTAACACCGAAGTTTTACGAATTTCTAGTTTGGGTTCGATACTATTCATAATCATACTTTAAACTGGCAGAACGCGGTCCCAAAAGGTATTATCTGTCACCTTGCTGATAATCTAAAAATTATTCTTATTATTTTAACAAAGAATTTTTATTTTTCTAAAAAGTAAAGAATATTATATGTTACAGACTTAAGTAGATATTTAATAATGTTCGGTTTGAATATTTATTAAATAACCCAAGCTTTAAAGTTGATCAAATGACGGAATTTAACGACATCCTTCGTCAGGTTGCTATTGATCAAACTGCAACAAAAAAGTCGATGACTTTTCATTAAAAATCCGTGTACAGCGTCTGCTGAGCAAAATATTGAAACGATTATGGGTCGTGTTAATAATAGACAAAAAGAAATTTATTATCCAAAAATATACAGCTACAAATGCATATTACTTGGATTTTGCCGATTAAATAATATGCAGCTGATATTTAAAACAAATTTAAAATATATTTGCCAAACATATATTTAGCTGTCAATAGGGAAGTTGGGAAATCTATAAGTCCTGTATCTTGCATTCAGAATAGTTCAGAAGGCTTTGCTACTCTCTAAACATATTTCAGCTAATAAACAAATGGAATGAATATAGAATAGAATAAAATAGAATAGAATAGAACAGAATAGAATAGAAGAGAATACAATAGAATAGAAGAGTATAGAATAGAACAGAATAGAGTAGAATAGAATAGAATAGAATGGAATAGAATAGAATAGAATAGAATAGAATAGAATAGAATAGAATAGAATAGAATAGAATAGAATAGAATAGAATAGAATAGAATAGAATAGAATAGAATAGAATAGAATAGAATAGAATAGAATAGAATAGAATAGAATAGAATAGAATAGAATAGAATAGAATAGAATAGAATAGAATAGAATAGAATAGAATAGAATAGAATAGAATAGAATAGAATAGAATAGAATAGAATAGAATAGAATAGAATAGAATAGAATAGAATAGAATAGAATAGAATAGAATAGAATAGAATAGAATAGAATAGAATAGAATAGAATAGAATAGAATAGAATAGAATAGAATAGAATAGAATAGAATAGAATAGAATAGAATAGAATAGAATAGAATAGAATAGAATAGAATAGAATAGAATAGAATAGAATAGAATAGAATAGAATAGAATAGAATAGAATAGAATAGAATAGAATAGAATAGAATAGAATAGAATAGAATAGAATAGAATAGAATAGAATAGAATAGAATAGAATAGAATAGAATAGAATAGAATAGAATAGAATAGAGATAGAATAGAATAGAATAGAATAGAATAGAATAGAATAGAATAGAATAGAATAGAATAGAATAGAATAGAATAGAATAGAATAGAATAGAATAGAATAGAATAGAATAGAATAGAATAGAATAGAATAGAATAGAATAGAATAGAATAGAATAGAATAGAATAGAATAGAATAGAATAGAATAGAATAGAATAGAATAGAATAGAATAGAATAGAATAGAATAGAATAGAATAGAATAGAATAGAAAAGAATAGAATAGAATAGAATAGAATAGAATAGAATAGAATAGAATAGAATAGAATAGAATAGAATAGAATAGAATAGAATAGAATAGAATAGAATAGAATAGAATAGAATAGAATAGAATAGAATAGAATAGAATAGAATAGAATAGAATAGAATAGAATAGAATAGAATAGAATAGAATAGAATAGAATAGAATAGAATAGAATAGAATAGAATAGAATAGAATAGAATAGAATAGAATAGAATAGAATAGAATAGAATAGAATAGAATAGAATAGAATAGAATAGAATAGAATAGAATAGAATAGAATAGAATAGAATAGAATAGAATAGAATAGAATAGAATAGAATAGAATAGAATAGAATAGAATAGAATAGAATAGAATAGAATAGAATAGAATAGAATAGAATAGAATAGAATAGAATAGAATAGAATAGAATAGAATAGTAGAATAGAATAGAATAGAATAGAATAGAATAGAATAGAATAGAATAGAATAGAATAGAATAGAATAGAATAGAATAGAATAGAATAGGAATAGAATAGAATAGAATAGAATAGAATAGAATAGAATAGAATAGAATAGAATAGAATAGAATAGAATAGAATAGAATAGAATAGAATAGAATAGAATAGAATAGAATAGAATAGAATAGAATAGAATAGAATAGAATAGAATAGAATAGAATAGAATAGAATAGAATAGAATAGAATAGAATAGAATAGAATAGAATAGAATAGAATAGAATAGAATAGAATAGAATAGAATAGAATAGAATAGAATAGAATAGAATAGAATAGAATAGAATAGAATAGAATAGAATAGAATAGAATAGAATAGAATAGAATAGAATAGAATAGAATAGAATAGAATAGAATAGAATAGAATAGAATAGAATAGAATAGAATAGAATAGAATAGAATAGAATAGAATAGAATAGAATAGAATAGAATAGAATAGAATAGAATAGAATAGAATAGAATAGAATAGAATAGAATAGAATAGAATAGAATAGAATAGAATAGAATAGAATAGAATAGAATAGAATAGAATAGAATAGAATAGAATAGAATAGAATAGAATAGAATAGAATAGAATAGAATAGAATAGAATAGAATAGAATAGGAATAGAATAGAATAGAATAGAATAGAATAGAATGAATAGAATAGAATAGAATAGAATAGAATAGAATAGAATAGAATAGAATAGAATAGAATAGAATAGAATAGAATAGAATAGAATAGAATAGAATAGAATAGAATGAATAGAATAGAATAGAATGAGAATAGAATAGAATAGAATAGAATAGAATAGAATAGAATAGAATAGAATAGAATAGAATAGAATAGAATAGAATAGAATAGAATAGAATAGAATAGAATAGAATAGAATAGAATAGAATAGAATAGAATAGAATAGAATAGAATAGAATAGAATAGAATAGAATAGAATAGAATAGAATAGAATAGAATAGAATAGAATAGAATAGAATAGAATAGAATAGAATAGAATAGAATAGAATAGAATAGAATAGAATAGAATAGAATAGAATAGAATAGAATAGAATAGAATAGAATAGAATAGAATAGAATAGAATAGAATAGAATAGAATAGAATAGAATAGAATAGAATAGAATAGAATAGAATAGAATAGAATAGAATAGAATAGAATAGAATAGAATAGAATAGAATAGAATAGAATAGAATAGAATAGAATAGAATAGAATAGAATAGAATAGAATAGAATAGAATAGAATAGAATAGAATAGAATAAGAATAGAATAGACATCCTAAATGTAGACGATTCTTTAAATAATTTTGGCAATTTATTTTAATTTTTTAAATTTTCGAAGACAAACCTTACCATTAAAAGAGTATGTATCACCAGAAGACCAGGTCTAGTTCTAACTCCATGATTCCTTCTTTTTGCATCCATACAGACACTAGTCGACGGGTTCAAATGGAAAACATTTATTCGATAGCCCATCCGCCGAAACCATAACGTTTGCAGTGATACAAACTGTAATCTACTGGCATATATATTGCAGGAGACAGGGCTAATTTGTTTCACAACTGCTCTTTGCACAGCTTCTATCTTGTTTTATAAGCCCCTTTTAATGGATTCCAAGTAGTGCCAACCTTTTCTTAGCACTGCTTACTATCCTTTTAATATGTTTCTCATCTTAAGATATTCATTAGATAGTTATTCCTTAATCCTTAATTTCTTGCTGAAGTTTGATCTCGAAAACAGCATTAATTGCCGCATCATGAAAATAAACATAATCAAATTCAATTCTATTACCTATTTTTAAAGCCCTAGTCTTTTTACTGTTTATTCGCAGCCCTAGTGTTATCAAATACCTACTTAGGTTATACAAATCTAGTGTCACATTATTTTTGGAAAAGTCGACATTTTTCGGATCAATGGGAAAGATTATTTTTAAATCGTCAGCAAATTACCATACTCGACCGTTACGGATCTTAGTTTCTAAATGTGTGAATAAGATTTTAAATAAAATTGACCCCAAACTTAGTCCTTGTGAAATTCCACTTGTTACTCGTTTCGATTTTGATTTCTCATCATTTACATGAATACCCATTCTTCAGTTAAATAAATAGTATCTGAGAAATCTAAAAATAATAGGATCAATATTTAATAAATTAATAGCGTCAGAAAAGCATCAAATGTTATAGAGTCAAAAGCCTTTGAGATATCTACAAATCTAGTGTAATTACAGGTTTCCACATAGAATGGTAAATCTATAATTTGTAACGCCGTGTTGACTTGTATCAAAATCAACCGGCAACATACATTGTAGATGATTTACTATCAGTCGTTTTATTTTAGGCGGTTTTGTAGCTAATGTAAGAGGTTCTGCGTGCTAGTTGTCTGTTTAGGGCGAAATTATCATCCTATATAATATCTGGTATCTGTTATTAGGATCCACGTTCAGGATTAATCCACGTCCCTTTCCCGAAGGGTGATGTGAGAAAACATCCATTTTCATCCGTTTATTGCATAAGGTGTAACTAAGCATGAATCAATTCACAGTTAAACAAAACGGACCGTGCTTTAGACTGCAACAAAACGATATGTTATCAACACAATTGAATGTCTTATACACAAGTAATTATCAATTCACAGTTAAACAAAACAGACCGTGCTCTAGACGGCAACAAAACCAAATATTGACAGCACAAGTAATAAAAAATTCACAAACGTCTGAATCGTGATGAATACATGTAAATGATTGAAAATATATGATGATATAAATACAGTCACTGGTAAATATACTCACTGATAAAAACAGTCTTAAAAAAACACCACAAATAATTAATCCACTGTTTGCTATGGTTTTAATTTATTTAATTATAATAATCCATTTGCACCATTCGTGTAGTTGCATCATCATCAAAAGGCAAACACCGTCTTATTACCAAATTTAGTTGTTTTAAGTACAGCCTGTTACCACGTTTCAGATTGTTGGAATTAAATATTGAAGTTCACAACAGCCAGATTCTGGCTAAAAGCAATACTTGAATGTCTCTATTTCTGATGACAGATATTATCGACTAAATTAGTATTTCTTTAGTTTATTGTTGAAATCCGATTAAGCACGAAACGAATGTGCATGAGATTATGCTTTCCGTTCATGCTGCCTTTGGTTTATACTTCTGGTCACAACTGAACTAATTTGTTACTAGGTTTGCAACACATAATACATACTTGCATATATATTAGTTTCCCGCAGCAAACAGTATTTAACACAATTGAATGTTATATGCACAAGCAATTATCAGGAACACAAACGTCTAAATCGTGATGAATACATGTAAATAATTAAAAATATATGATGATATAAATCCAGATTGATTAACAATTTAGTGTAAAGTCACTGGTAAATATTGTCACTGATAATTGATGGATAAAAACCATCATAAATAGCACCACAAATAATAATTTAACTGTTTGCTAGGTTTCGAATGATAAAATACAAAAATTCATTGAACTATAGAGTTTTGGATAAACGATTGAGAAACACCAGATGTCATGATTTGTGGAATCATAACTGAACTGTTCGCAGTCGTATAAAAACTGCTTAAGGCCAGTAAACTAAGTATACCTATGTTTGAACTCAGAGACAAATAAATCCACCGCATGTTCCCTGCGTATTGCGTGCGGGTGTGTATATTTATTTAACAAAACCCTTTTAATTAAAATTAAAATGGCAGTTAAAGAAATCTCAATTAAATCTGCTTGAAAATGATTTTTTCTAAAATCACAGTTAAGAGAAATATTGGGTAAAAACAGAGTTAGATTATTTGAACTTAATGAGCACTATATTTGTCAAAATTGAACATCGTTGGGTTGTAACGTGGAGCCGCGTGTTACATACACCCCCTGCCCCAGACAATGAAAACTAGTACACAATGAAGGGGACTAACCTTACAGGAGGTGTTATGGCTCTGCCGTAACAAGTAAACACTGATATCGGCTCTGTCGACACTGATTCTGGTTCCTCTATATCTCGCGGCGGCGTGAAGGCGGCAGTAGGCTCGGTTGTCGGTGAGATGTCGGGCGTCAGTCCGTGGTCAGCAAAACTGATTGTATGTGGAATCATCGTTTCTTTTCCGCCTGATAGGTCAACAATGCAGAACAGCGGGTCATTTGGATCAACGTCGGCCGGGGATAATCTCTGTTTAAGGACAGCTTCAGTTTTTCCATTTATCTTCAAAATGATGTAATTCTGACGTTGATCTAACACACGATAAGGACCGCGCTTCGGTTTAGCTAGAATCCTGTTATCCATGTCGTTTTTGACGTTGTTGGACCATGTTGCTGACGTGTAGGACAGATCGGCTGATTCTGAGCTTTATACTATAGGTAACTTCGAAGTGGAAACAGAAATTCCGGATCGTTCATCGTTATCGCAGTTTCAGAGCAGCCGTGGACATTCGCGAAATACCATTTCAGCGGCGCTGTATTTGATCGGCTCGCGAGGTCTTGTACGCATTTATAGGAGTACTTTCGGTAAAGCCGCAAGAAATTTTCTTCTGGGCTGGCCTTGAGTGCCGCTTTCAGTTCCCGGTGGGGCCTTTCGACGAAACCATTTTCTCTCGGATTGCGAGCCACGGTCACGGCGTGTTTGACACCATAGTATTTCAGTAGGGCTGCGAACTCTTCGCCGGGGAACTGTGCGCCACAATCGGTTGTCACTTCAGCTGGAGCACCAAACCGAGCAAACCAATTGAGCTCTAAAGCATAACTGACAGTGTCATGCTTCATGTCTGGCAATGGTATAGCCTCATACCATCAAGTGGTGCGATCCCGTTTTGACAGTAGATGTCGTATATTGTTCATGGCAGGTAAGGTTACCAGATCAACGTGTATGTGCGTGAACTGGACTTTGGGCACATGGATGACTTGTGGTGCCGTTTTGGTGTGTCTCGTCACTTTGCATTTCTGACATTCAAGACATTGCTTTGACCACTTCTTGACATCTCGCCGCATGCCAGGCCAAAAATACGTTCTGGATAGAATTTCCACTGATGCTTCGCTAGATGAATGGCTCATTGAACGGTAAACCTCGAAGATTTTGTGACGTAGTTTTTCAGGTATAAACGGCCGAGGGCCCACGCCAGTTATTTCACACTGCAGCAGAATTCCATCATAATCAAATTTTTTCAGGCGATTGACATCAAATGTCCGAAGTGATGGATCATCTTGCTGAGCTGCTTGCAATTCCTGAGTGCTTATAGGTGAAGGACACAATATTGAGGCACAGAGATCTGCAGGACGGCTTAGGGAGTCTGCGACCACATTTTCTGATCCTTTGACATGAGTGACTTCATATTCATACTCGTGTATTCGTGTAAGTTGTGAGTTGACACGTCGTGAATATAAATACTCTTTCTTTCCTCTGAGCATCGGGAGTAGAGAAAGATGGTCGGTGTAGATCTTGAACTTACGGCAATTCAGATAAATGTGGAAGTGTAGGATCGACCGGTAGATTGCGAGTAACTCTTTCCCTAATGTATCATATCGCGTCTCACGAGGTTGTACTTTTTGCGAGTGGAAGGTGATAGGTTGGTGTATGCCATTGATGGACTGTTGAAGTACTGCGCCTATGGCAACGTCGAATGCGTCCGTGATCAATTCAAAAGATTGAGACCAATCAGGAGAATGTAGCATGGTCGTAAGCCTGCATGTCGTCCACGTTGAGCTGAATCCATTGTGATTTCTTGACAAAACGGCTTTCTGGCACGAGATATTTGTGAAGAGGTGCCAGAATCTTGGCAGGGCAGGGTACGAATCGAGAATAGTAGATCAGCTTGCCCAAAAATCGTCGTAATGCTCAAACGGTGGTTGGAGGCTGTAGATCTTGAATGGCACGAACCTTAGCGGGTATAGGTGTCATGCCTTCCTCGGAAATTTGATGACCGAGGAATTCAATTGAATTTTGTGCAAAGACACATTTATTGCCATAAAGTCGGAGGTCATAGTCTTCTAGACGTGTGAGTAGAATGCCAATATGCCGTATATGTTAGAACATTGAGTTGGAGAATACCAGGATGTCGTCTAAGTAGGGAATTACAAATGGTAGACCATCTAGTATTTCGTTCATAACACGATGAAAAGTTTGAGGAGCATTCTTGATATCGAAAGGCATATAATGATATTCATGAGTGCCACCTCATGTGAATCTGAGTGTAGTAAAGGATACGGAGTCTTTGTCCATCGGTACTTCATAGTAGGCTTTCACTAGGTAGAATTTTGAGTACACAGCATGTCCGATAGCGGATCTGAGCAGATCAACTGGTTTTGGCAGGATGTACGAATCAGACTGTGTGCAAGAATTGAGAATATGATTATCTCCGTACACTCTGAATGTTCCGGGTTCACTCTTTGGTACTACTACCACAGGCGACGCATAAGGTGAGCTGGGTCGTACACAGATGCCTTGTTGACGTAGCATGGCGAATTCTTGCTCGGCGGCCTAATGTTTGTGTGGTGCCAATGGACGTGCTCGTGGAGGATGAGGAAGTGGTTTCGATAAGATAATACGATGGGCTGTGATGGCACGCTTCCTCTTGAGATCGGGCATGAAGGAGATAGGTTTGAAAATTTATTCATGACGTTTCAGAACATCGTCCAGTTGTGGCACATGAGGAACTGGAGTAATTAACATTATGAATGAGACTACTTTGGCACAAGTCGTATGTTTTAGCGCTTATGAAAGCAACTGATTGTCTGCAGTGCATATCTCTCGTGTTCTTGGACGGAAGGTAAGGTCGAAGTATTCGATAAAGTCACGTTCAATGATGTTTCTTGTCGTATTGGTAATGATGAAAGGATAATTGAAACATCTTTGTGATTTGGAGAACGAGATTCTGTGTACTCGTACCGCAAACGTCGCTATATTGGAGACATTGGCACAGGTAAGATTGCTGATTTCGACTGGGTGGGTAGGTTCGAAATAACTGTGGCGTAGTAAATTTACATCTGATCCAATGTCTATGAGAAATAATTCGCCAGTTATCGTCGCGGATGATAAAGGATGTCGATAGTGGCAATTGACAATGGGACTAGTTGCTGGCATTTAAGCGTTTGAAGCATAGCTTGACTGGAGTCGTCGCTGTAAATACAATAGTGTGATTGCACTCTACCGCGAAAGCAACGTGCTACGAGCCATCAGACGTGGAGCAGCCAACGATCTTGGGTTAATCAGCCTCTACTGCCGCAGAGGACGCTGTCCCCAGCAGATTTCCGAACACTCCATGGGTTGTCGAAGGTGACCGCGCCAACTTGAACTTCGTGTCTGTGCGCGGGAATGTGCAGCCATTTCTGAGGCAATAGCGTGTGGAGTGGCCATAGCTGCGGTGATTCGGACAACACTCCGTCGGTATCTGTGGAACTGTGGCCCGGCCTCTCGACGTCGACCTCCTGGCGCTATTTCGGGACGGTGGTCGACGCTGGTCACGCCTGCTCTGGTCGCGTCTATTATGGACGGCATCAACTGAGGCCGAATTTGGCCTGATGGTGAGGTTCTCGAGCAGGCTGATGAGGCGCTCATTGGTGACATTTGTTCCGGCTGATGATGCGGTGGATTGGGATTCGGTCAGTCGTGAGGTGATGTAATCTTTCACTGAGGCAGGTGAGCTTTAGTGGTATTTCTTCCACCAATTGTCTAGACGTACCGGCAGAACGTCGTATTGCACTTGGACGGATTCGCGCAGAAACGTGGCCATCTCCTGGAGTGCCGGAGGGAGTTTCTGTATGAATAGTCGGATTAAGATTTCCTTTGGCAGGTTGAATTCCAACGCTTTCTGCTCCATCTTCCTAAATAGCTCAGGAGGCGTGCGGCTTCTTAGGGACATCTGGCTCATCCATTCTATAAGCCTGTCTTCTCGATCTGATGTCAAACGCTGCTTGACGGCGCGTTGCAGGCTCTGCCACGGCTGCGCACATGTTCCCTCAGTGTATTTATGCAGGATGTCTTTAAGTCCGCGTCTGAAAGACATTTGGATTGTCTGCCAAGCCCTCAAAAATATTGAACCCTCGTCTGTTATATTGGACACCTTGGCCAATAAAATAACATTGTCAACACACTCGTCAAGATAGTCTGGATCAAATTGGCATATTTTGTACAGTATCCACGTGTAAGTGCGGCATGTTGCTGGGCTCACCACCGGGCTTCCTACATTTCCTGAACTGGACGTCATCTTATGTGTGTGAGTGTTGTCGAGAATAGATGGCAGTGTTACATCCTCTTCATCCGTCATCGTGCGGCTGTCTTCGAGCATTTTGATCTCGAGAGGGTGTTTTGCTGTGATTTGTGTCTTAGGATTTACTTTCTTTTGTGGTACAAATCCAAAGTGCTTGAAGTTCTCAAAAGCTAGATGCCGCTTAATTCTTTGTTGGCTGTGAGTTCGACGAAACGGAGCACCGCTTATGTAAGAGGTTTTGTACCTAATTTAATAGGTTTTGCAAGCTAGTTGTCTGTTTAGTGCGAAATTATCCTCCTATGTATTATCTGGTAGCTGTTATTAGGATCCGCGTTCAGGATAAATCCACGTCCCTTTCCCGAAGGGTGATGTGAGAAAACTCATCCATTTTCATCCGTTTATTGCAAAAGGCGTAGCTAGGCATGAATCAATTCACCGTTAAACAAAACGGACCGTGCTTTAGACGACAACAAAACGATATATTGTCAACACAATTGAATGTCTTATACACAAGTAATTATCAATTCACAGTCAAACAAAACGGACCGTGCTCTAGACGGCAACAAAACGATATATTGTCAACACAATTGAATGTCTTATACACAAGTAATTGTCAGGAACACAAACGTATGAATTGTAATAATTACATGTAGAAAATTGAAAATATATGATGATATAAACCAAGATTGATTAGCAATTTAGATTAAAGTCACTGGTAAATATTGTCACTGATAATTGATGGATAAAAATCGTGTAAAAACCGTCATAGAAAGCATCACAAATAATAATCCACTGTTTGCTAGGTTTTGAATGATAAAATACAAAAATCCATTGAACTATAGAGTTTTGGAAAAAAGATTGAGAAACACCTGATGTCATGATTAGTGAAATCATAACTGAACTGTTCGCAGTCGTATAAAAATTGTTAAGGCCAGTAAACTAAGTAAATCCAATGTTTGAACTCAGAGACATATAAATCCCCCGCATGTTCCCTGCATATTGCGCGCGAGTGTGTATATATTTATTAAACAAAACCCTCTTAATTACAATTATAATTGATGTTCAAGAAATATCAATTAAAACTGCTTGAAACTAAGAGACATTGTTTCTTAAATCACAGTTAAGAGAAATATTGGGTGAAAACAGAAATAGATCACTTGACCTTAAAGAGCACTATATTTGTCAAAATTGAACATCGTTGGGTTGTAACGCGAAGCCTCGTGTTACACTATTATTTTCGAAAATTAAGGGATAATAGAGATTAGTCTATAATCGTTGGCGCACGTTGGCTTACTTACCTTTGGCAACGGTTTAGCTACTCTCGTTAAAATATCGATTGGTGATTCCCAATCCTTCAAATATTCTATTTATATAATTGCAGAGCGCATTGATAAAAGTTAAAGGTAATTGAAGTAGGTTATCGATCAATATACCAAGGTGATCTTTTTGCTTCTTTGATTTTGTTTTTTACATTAATTTTACCAATACATCACTGTCGATAACAAGTCTTGGTTCCTGGTCACACGAAAGTTAGAATAGAATATCTTAATTTTGATTCAAACCACATATCTTCCATCAAAAAGATAATAATATTGAAAAATTTACATTATAAAAAAGTTATCACATCACATAAATGTGTGCAATTAGTCTCAAATATAAAAGTAAATCTTTCTAGTTATACTGCTCAATATTGTAACACGCGGCTCCGCGTTACAACCAAACGATGTTCGATTTTGACAAATACAGTGCTCTTTAAGGTCAAATAATCTAACTCGGTTCTTACACAATATTTCTCTTAACTGTGATTTTAGAAACAATCTCTGTTAGTTTCAAGCAGTTTTAATTGAGATTTCTTGAACTGCAATTTTATTTGTAATAAATAGGGTTGTTTATTAAATATATGCACCCGCGCACGATACCCATGGAACATGCGGTGGATTATTGTGTCACAGTGGATTTATTTCGCTCAGGTGGATTATTCGCAGTTTACGCAAGGGATTTACTGTTCACATTTAACTATGCCTATCCGAATTTCAGAGAACAATGGATTATTATAATGACATAAGTTAAAAACATAGAAAACAGTGAACTAATTATTTGTGAATTTCTATCATTGAAGTCTTTACACGAAGTTCATCCTTTTATTTTCAGTGACAACTTTTAGCAGTGACTATGTTCATATCATCATGTATTTTCAATCGGTTGCATATATTCATTTCAATTCAGACATTTGTGAAAGAATAATTGCTTGTGTGCAAAATATGCTACTTTATAAACAGCGTTCATTTTGCTACCATCTAGTACATGGACAATTTTGTTTAACTGTGACTTGTGCAGAAGACATTCATCTTTGTGAACAATGTTCTTATTTTTTGTCGTCTAGACTACGGACAATTTAGTTTGAATGTGACTGGTGTTTAAGACATTCATTTGTGTTAAAATTTAATTTTATTCCCGTCTAGAGCACGGTCAATTTGGATTACTTATGATTCCATAGGCAGTGTTTTTTACAATACATATGTGATCATTCGCATTTGTCTTCTCTCATCACCCATCGGGAAAAAGCCGGGGATTAATAATGTGCACGGATCTCCACAGCGGCTACCAAACTAATGTAGGGAATAATAAATCTCGCAAAAGTCCCCTACAATCTATCAACATCAGATAGTTCTGCTGCAATGTCACTGCATTCGTCATATCAATTTTGATATAGTTATTATGATATAGAATAGAATATCTTTATTTGAATTCAAACCACACATGTTCCATCAAATATATAATAATATTGGAAAATGTTCAATATAAAAAAGATATCGCATCACATAAATATGAGCAATTAGTCTCATATAAATAAGTAGTTCTCTCAAGTTATAATGTACAATATATCATTATCTGAAAATTCGGCTGTAATAATTTTTATGATATAGGAAAAATAACTGTCTTATTGATTAATCGCATGTGTAAAATAATCGATATCATAAATAGTTATAGATTCATCATCGAAATAGGATAAATTAAGGTATAATTGAGTTTAGCATTATGCAATAAACTATAATCATAACTAGAAATTGAGAATATGTATTGTTGAGTAACATGATGATATACTGTATATGAATTCAATTTTAATAATACAGAACTTAAAAATAAAAATCTAAAGGAAGTATATTGCTAGTCACTATTATCCTTGTCTTTTATTAAACCACGAGAAAGTATTATCCTAATCAAAATTTAAAATTTCAGCAGGATTGTAGATTTCTTCTAGTTCAGTACATAAAAAATTTAAAAAAACATCGTAGATGGAGGCGTTTCCCTAAGTCCGTTTGGCAATTGATTGCAATTTTTTAAATTTTAGAAAAGGAGAATAACTTCCATGCAACATTTCCTACCAAAGGAGGAGAGATTGCCAAATGTCCAGATCTAGTGCCAAATTCACGAATCTTTTTGGATTCAAATAGAATACAATAGAATAAAATATCTTAATTTGGATTAAAACTACACATGTTCCATCAAATCGATAATAATATTGGAAAATGTACAATGTAAAAAAGCTATCACATCACATAAATATGAGCAATTAGTCTCATATTGATAAGTAGTACTTTCTAATTATAATGTATTATATATGAACATCTGAAAATTCGGCTGTAATAATTATTATGATATCGGAAATAGAACGGTCTTATAAATTAATCGCATTTGTACAATTATCGATTATATAAGTAGTTATAGATTCATCATCGAAATTGGAAAAATTAAGGTATAATTGGAGTGTAGCATTATGCGAAAAATGATGACAATGACTAGCAATTGATTATGTGTATTATTGACTAACATGATGATATACTGCAGAACATTTTAATTTTAATAATACGGAACGTAAAAATAAAATTCTAAGGAGGGTATGTTGCTAATCACAATTATCCTTGTATTTAATTCAACCACGAGAAAGAATTTTTATAATCAAAATTAAAAAGATCAGCAAGATTGTTGATTCTTTCTAGTTCAGTATATAAAAATTTAAAAGACACCCTAAATGGAGACGATTCTTTAAATCCTTTTGGCAATTGATTTTAATTTTTTATATTTTCGAAAAAGAAAATAACTTCGCCTCAACATTCCCCATCAAAGAAGGAGAGATCACCAGACGACCAGATCTAGTTCTAACTTCATGATTATATTTTATTGCATTCATATTGGCACTAGTCCACTGGTTCAAATGGAAAACTTTTATGCAATAGCACTTCCGCCGAAACCATAACGTTTTCAGTGATAAAAACTGTAATCTACAGGCGCATATAGTGCAGGAGACAGGGCTTAATTGTTTCACAACATTTTCTTTGCACAGCTTCTATCTTGTTTATTAAGACCTTTTTTAATGAATTCCAAGTAGCGGCAGCACATTCCAGTATCGGTCTAATCCAAACTAAATGCATTTTAAATTTTATATCGTTCGATAAGATATTTCTATTTATTAGTGCCCATCATTTTTTGCCCCGCTTACAATCCTTTCACTATGTCTCTCATCTTAAGGTATACATTAAAGGATTATGCCTAAATCCTTAATTTCTTGCTGAAGTATGATCTCGAAAACATCAGTAATTGCAGCATCATTAAAATAAACATAATCAAATTCAGTTCTATTACCTATTTTTAAAGCCCTAGTCTTTTTACTGTTTATTCGCAGCCCTAGTGTTATCAAATACCTACTTAGGTTATACAAATCTAGTGTCACATTATTTTTGGAAAAGTCGACATTTTTCGGATCAATGGGAAAGATCATTTTTAAATCGTCAGCAAATTACAATACTCGACCGTTACGGATCTTAGTTTCTAAATGTGTGAATAAGATTTTAAATAAAATTGGCCCCAAACTTTATTTTTCTGGAGTTCCACCTGTTTTTCCTCTCGATTTTGATATCAAAACATTTACTTGAATACTCATTCTTCGATTATATAAATAGTATCTGAGTAATCTAAAAGTAATTGGATCAATATTTAATAAATTAATAGCGTCAAAAAAGCATCAAAAGAGATAGAGTCAAAAGCTTTTGAGATATCTATAAAAGCGATTAGTGCATCTAACTTTTCCTCATCAAGTGTAATTACATGATTCCACATAGAAAGCATATAAATAATGGTCGATCTATCTTTCGTAAAGTTATGTTGACTTGTATGAAAACCAAACGACAACATAAATTTGTTCTATTATCATTAAACATGAAGGGATAATGGAGATAAGTCTATAATCACTGGCACATTTTGGCTTACTTACCTTTGTCAGCGGTTTAGCTACTATCGTTAGAATATCGATTAGTAATTCCCCATTCCCTAAAAGTTCTATTTCTAAATTTGCAGAGCGCATTCATTAAAGTTAAAGGTATTTCAAGTAGGTTATCAATCAATATACCAAGGTGAAATTTTCGTTTTTTTTGTTTTATTTTTAAAATTAATGTTAGCAGTGCATCACTGTCGATAACAAGTCCTGGTTCCTGGTCAACCGAAAGATCATTTAGATACATGCAATTGCTTTCATTCTGTGGATTACATATCAAATTGCTAAATAATTCATCCAATTCACAGCACAGTTCACAATCAGTTTTATCCACGGGTAATATGAGCTTTAATTTTCCTTGGATTTACTGTAGTCTGTGAGGAGTTTGTATACTAGTCTAGGGTTACACTTCAGTTTACCCAAAATGATTCTTTCTGACCTTTGACGGATTATCAGCAGTAATGAATTAATTTCATTTTCAATCAAATCTAACCTCATTTTTTAAATACTATTGATAAGACTACACTTCATTATATTATAACATGCGGCTCCGCGTAACAACCCAAACATGTTCAATTTTGACAAATATGGTACTCTTTAAGGTCAAATAATCTAACTCTGTTCTTACACAATATCTCTCTTAGCAGTGATTTTATAAACAATCTCTATTAGTTTCAAGCAACTTGGAATAACTATGAACTTTACATGCTACGTTATTTACAATACATTTGTGATCATTCGTATTTGTCTTCTCACATCACCCATTGAGAAAAAAGCCGGGGATTGATCATGAGCACGGATCTCCATAGCCCCTACCAACTATATGTAGGAAGACAATAACCCCGAAAAAACTCTTACAATATTATCTTGTTTAATTCTTTGTTTACATTATTTCCTATCGATTCTTTTCGGTATAATGCCCATAAACGTAGATGCCGGAAATTTATCAGATAGAATCGTTTAACGAAAAGAAAAAAATCGTCAGTATTCATAATGTAAAAACTTTCATAATAAATCATTACGCTTAATTCTCTGAAAAGATTCCAGTTGATTCTGAAACATTGTGCGTGTGAATTCTCAAAATTAAGTTTCTGTGTTTTACTACTGAAGTTGTTGCATTTTAAAATAATTCGTTTATGATAAAATTCTTTTAAATGGTTTATAACATTGTAACGACACAAAGCAATTCGCCGACATATTACGTAAATTAAATTCAATTCAATTTATGCGGCACCAATGAGAAAAAAGTGAAATTTGCCGTTAACCAATGGTGTGCAATCAGTAAATCAAGGCTATTTATGTACGGCGAATTTACCATGCAAGTCAGTTGTCGCGTTTGCCTTCTGCTGTGCGTTACTCTTACATGCTGTCTGCTATTGCCACTTACAGAGTTTTGGACATGCTTCACACACATTGGCAATTTCAGTCACGCCAATCTCGTTGCTGTACATCTAGAGAGACGGAGTAACATATACAGTTGATCCTTTCAGTGAGCCAGTTACTGCAGAACTTCAACGAGATTACTCAGCTACACACACGCCACGGATGTCAACGCCACAACAGAAAAAACCACAACCCATGTCAACCAGAGCTGGTCTCAAGTGTCTAGGAGTACTTCTGGACACTGCTACACTAACTGACATTCTCGGCATTTGTCGGAGAACGCAAGACCAGCGCTAATAATGGCCCCCCATCAGTACTAACTCTGCCATCCTTGGCACCAAAAATAACTTTGCAACGTCGTACGGTATTTAATTGAAGCAGGGGCGTTTACAACATCATAACTGTGTGCGTTCAACGCTTCGACTTCTAAATATACATTTTCTAAGCATCTTGAACTTCTATTTGACTTCTTTATAATCTGCTTGAGATCATGATTAGAAAAAAGATTGATTATATTACAGTCATGCAACTTATTAAATCGCCATATCGCAACATTATAACCATAGCAGTCCAAAATAGATTGAAAAGAATCGGTAAATATTTGATCATCATATAAATTAGCACACAGCGTTTTGTAAACCGCGGTTGGGATCAGATTACCGAATTATATAGATAAAAAATCAATGACAGTATTATATTCGCTAGTATGTAACACTTTCGCATTTAATATAGATTTACTATAAATAAGTACTCGTCCACCTCTTTTATCCAGCAACTTGTCTTTTATAAATAGAGAATAATGAGGAATGTCAAATTCGTAATTTTCAATGTCCTTGTTGAGCCAAGTTTCAGATAAAATTATAAAATCAAAATCGTTACTTATTACAAAATTACACAGCAAATTTTTTTGTTCCAAAACCTCAAAAGTTGGCATAAAATAAAATATATGTAGTATACGACTTACCTATACTGTTTTCGGTATTTTATAATTTAACTTTTTTAGTTTCTTTATAATTATTTTGTTGATTATTGTAGCAATGTTTCTCTTCTCTCCGCAGTCCACAATATTCATTAATAATACACCGGTTTTTGTGATTTTAGAGTTAATTTATACGCTCTTTATGGTTGCATGTTCCGGATTTGATGAGCTTTAATTTTGATTCTTATTCAACATTTTTGCTGTTGACAGTTTCCTTTGGAGAAACGTCTTGTCTCTTCCAATGAAAATTTTAGAAAAATTAGGATACTTCGCTTTCTTCTTATTTATATCTTTAACTTGCACTTTCGTCGGAAGTTTTGACAATTTAACAACAAACGGCCCTGATATTTCAGATCGCTTGCCCACCCCGTAACATTTCGTTATATCAGCCTCTGTCGTGTCCCTGATTAAATCATTTAATTCCTCTACATTATTAAACGTGTAACAGGTACAAGATAAGGGAAAGTTTCGAACACTGCTATAGAGGAGAAGCTTCATTGCAAACTACTGTATTTAAAAAATATCTCAAATTAAAAATAAATTTCCAGTCAGGTTGAGATGTGCCTCCTAATAAGATATCTTTTAAATTTCTCTATACTGACATTGAAAAAAATGATCCTCGTGATCATTTAGCTTTTGTTTATGACAGGAATCAAAACATTCCATATAAAATTAAAGTAGCTATATATTTTAATGTTTTTTTCACCATTGGTTGTTTAAAAAATGATTATCTTAAATAAACTTATGTTAATAATTTTGGAACATTCTTTGCTTTTATATTTATGTTGTCCATCTATTTTGGTTGTTAGTGTTTGATTTCAGTTTTTTTTAAAATTTTTGTTTTTCCGCTAGGTGTTTTATCATAAAGTGTGCGGATGGCATTTTGTCCCATTGGTATTTCATCAATTAATTCTAAAAAGTACGTTCATAATATATTTGATTTATTCAAATTGTACATTCTTATTTTATTAAGGAATCGTAAATTTAATGAGAATATGAACTTCATTATATTTTTGTTACAGTGTTATCTTGAAATGTAGGATAATAATTGCAAAATATTAAGATATTGCGATAAAGTCTGCACTTTTTTTGAAACTGGATTGAACAAGGAACCTAAAGAAGTTTGTAAAAACGTTCATCTAACCAGTTTGTGATGTCAATTATGATAGGTTACTTGAAATATACTAGAAATAGATTTTATTCTTCAAATTGGGCGGGTAAGAACTTGGCGTTTTAGTGTGTTCATTATATAAACAGATACAAACTTCTGCAAATGGTTAGCGAAAATACCAGGAACCCTTATTTCATGTCCAGTGGAAGATGTGCAGTCAACGGGTGTGGCGTCATTAAAATTCCTGGATGTTTAATAAAATACTATATTAAATTATTCGCCCAATTCTAATGCGTATGCTTTAATGATATCTGGTCGGCAAATTATGAAATTATAATATGTGGAAAATAAAAAGAAGTTCACTGTGTTAAAAATTGAATAAAATTTCATTTGGAACGAGTGCACATGCTCAAGATTTTAATTTATGCAGGTGTAGACGTAAACATAGTTAGATCAGATATAGTGGACATTTTCTACTTCACATTTGATTATTAGCAGTCTTGCGCATCTTAGTCGAACAGGTTCCTAAGGGATCAAGTGGCTTTTTGTGATTTTAAAGCAGAAAACCTTCATTTTAGCAAAATTTTCTATTTTTTTAATGTGAAAGTTAATACAATTATATTCCAGGACCAAAGTTAAATGAATAGATACAACGATCTGAATTTTAAAAAAAAACTGACTGAATATGGGTGATTTTATTTCGCTAAAGACAACTATGTTTAGCCCAATTGATATCAGGTGGAATCGAAACGACAAAGGGATGTTTCGAATATTATAGTACAGGCAAAGTGGCGTAGCACATTGTACAGTTAAGTAAAGAGTATTTCTAACTACTGTATGATAACAAGTTTGATTTAAAGTGTACTGATAGAATAAGTCAAGTTCAAAGACTTATCCTAGCGATAAGAGTAATTTATAATATGATTTGAGCAAATCAAGACTGGTTTTTTGGTAATCTTGGAGATGAAATGGTTCACCAAACTCCGACCATGACAGGAAGTGGTAGGTCTAAGTTCTAATGGTGCTAAATTTTAAATTAATGTGACGGGTCTACAAGTAAAAATGGAATAATTTCATGGCTTTAATGTTACAAGTAAAAACCAAAATGTTTTCTTTGGAATAACCGGCAAAACGGACTGCATATGTCTAGGTCGTTGCTTTCCAAAGTTGACGGAACTAGTCAAGATATCAAGAAGCTACACCAATGAAGGTCTGAACGTACTGGGGTCGTAACTGATTGAACGTTCTGGCGTCGAGAATATCAATGAGAGAGAGAGCCGTATAAACAAGTTGCACCGAAAGAAATCTTGGCACCAGTGAGAGCAACACGCTTAGAAATTATGTTCTGTATACAAAGGCAAGGTGATTGCACCAATGTATAGTCAGTGAACGTATATGCAAAGTTAAAAAGCTCCTCAAATAAAAAGAAATCAAAAATTTATTAGGACGTTTGAAGTACAAACAACACTGTGTGTAAAGAAATTTAATATTTTTTGGTATAGAATTTATTTAAGTTTCTCTTGTCTATCTTTGTTAATTGTTCATGCTCGGTATAAGTTTTTACATTTTTGTTCTGCTGCGAGGTGCTTTGTTCTAGAAAGAGAGATTGGCTCGTTGGCTACCGACTTTGACTGCTTTTGAATTTTTAAACAAACATTTGCAAAATAACTCGTCTGTAGGAATTGAGTATTTTTATTTATTTGAACATTGGGAAACTAAAACGCAAATATATTTAATGGTTATTTAATTTCATTTTAAGGCGAATTCTATGTCAATAGTAGACTGGCGTAAGATTCAGGAGTACCTTCATCCAAATTTCCATGCATTCAGCTTTTGTTAATTTCTAGTATTGCTAGACATGGATATGTATTAATTGCGAGAATACAGGGTGAGACGAAAGAATGTACAGGAAATAGTATAGGGCGTTCAGCTGATCAGTGTTCGACGTCAATCTCGATGGACCATTTCAAATGCCGTAGAACAAGAAGTGGCACGTATTTCTATTGTGACAAAAAGTTATTATTATTATTTAACATTCTCGCATGTTGTGCTTTTTTGGTTGATACTGGTGCAGCAATATCGGTCGTGCTATCTAATTTACCCACTATATGTATAACAGATGAAAAATTTAGGTTTGTCTACGACCAATAATAAACATAGGGTCCGGCAAATTTTCCAGTTTCTTTGGGAAAACAGTGTGTTGTTTCATAGACTTTTGTGGTTGCAGATGTTCTGCATTGTATATCAATATTAGGTTTACATTTGAAACACGGATTCCTTATAGACACGGTCTAAGTTACATTGGTTGTTCCTGTCATGAAATCGAACTTTCGTACCTTCATGCGCATTGAATTACGTCTCATTTATATTGTAGGGGTACTTTTCGCTGTTGCTTTCTCGTTCCTGATTTTGTACCCCTACTACTTATCAATGGTTGCTATTATTACTACCCGAGAATTCAATCAGTCTGTCTTTTCAGATGGTTAATATTAGAATACCGAAGAAACGTTTCATGTATATATTACACCAATGTAGCACATAAATATAATTCACTGTTAATCTGGATTGAATGATTTGTATGGCAATAATATAGATTTTTTAATGTAAAATTATATCTTAAACACTAATCTCAGTTAGTCAAAATTGAATATATGTTTGTCAGCTGTAAAAATGGTCTTTATGCAAAAATATGATTTAAAATGTCATTCACAATTAAGCTTAAATTGTCCGTCTTCAGACGTCAAAAATAAAAGTGATTTAAGTTTATCATAGAAAATTGTTTTATGCTCAATCAGTTATTCGTGTACAAAGGTCTGGAATTGCTCAACATTTATGCCATCGATTTAAAACAAATGATACATGGAAAAAGTCATCGTTAAAGGTCACTATAAAAAGAATGTAAATCGTTTGGCGACTTCAATGACACAACTCACAAGTGTTAAGATCACCGTTTGTAACGATTCTATCTCAGTACATGATATTAATATATTGTTCTCTGAAGTTCGGATATCCAAATTTGTAAACTAATTGGAATAAGTTCACTATGACACAATAGTCCACCGCGTGTTTTTTTTTCGTTCCCAGCGCGGTTCTCTTTTTATAAAAACACTATTAATTACACATAAAGTTTTAGTTTAATAAATATCGATTAAAACTGCTTGAGACTAAAAAGGATTGTTCCTAACATAACAGCTAAGAGAAATATTGTTTAAGGACAGAGTTAGAATATTTGACCTTAAAGAGCACAGCGTTTGTTAAAATTGACCTCGTTGGGTTGTAACACGGAGCCGTGTGTTACATACACCCCCCCGACAATGAAAATTAGAACACCACGAAGGGGGCTAACCTCTCCAGGAAGTGTCATTGCTCTGCCGTACCGTGTAATGACTGATTTTGGCTCTGATAACACTGATTCTGGTTCTTCTACATTTCGCGGCGGCGTGACGGCTTCAGTTGGCTCGATTGCGCCAATGGGACGTCGGGCGTCAATCCGATGTTAGCAAGACTGTCTGGGGTGGCGCTCTCGTTTCTTTCACCGCCTGATAGGTCTACATCGCGAAACAGCGGGTCATCTGGATCAACGTCGGCTGAGGATAGTCTGTGCTTGGAGACCGCTTCAGCTTTGCTATTAATCTCCAGAATGATGTAATTCGATTGTCGATCTAACACACGGCGCGACCGCGCTTCGGTTTGGCTAAAATCCTGTTATCCATATCGTTGTTGATGAAGAACCATTTGCAGCTATCAAAATCTTTGCGTTAATAGATTGGGCCATGTTGTTGACGTGTAGGACAGATCGGCCGATTCTGAGCTTTATACTGTATAAAACTGCGAAGTGGAAACAGAAATGTCAGATCGTTCATCACACGTGTTTCAGAGCGTGATCGGACTAGTTCGCAAGGAAGCCAGACATTCGCCAAATACCATTTCTTGAAGGAGCTACATTTGATCGGCTCACGAGGTCTTGTACGCATTGATAGGAGTACTTTCGGTAGAGCTGCAAGCCAATTCTTCTTCTGGGCCAGCCTTGAGCGCCGCTTTCAGTTCTCGGTGTGGTCTTTCTGTCCATTTGCTCTCGGGTTGCCGCGGTCACGCCAAGAGTGTTTGACACAGTGATCAACGTGTATGTGTATAAATCGGACTTGGGCACTTGAATGACTGTGGCGCTGTTTTGGTGTGTCTCGTCACTTACTTCGACATTCTGTGGACATTGTATTGACCACATCTTGATATCTCGTCGCATGCCAGGCCAAAATACGTTCTGATAGAATTTCACTGATGCTTCGCCAGATGGGTATTCTTCCAATGAATGGTAGACTTCGAAGATCTTGGGTGACAGTTTTTTCAGGGTATAAACGGCCGAGGGACCACGTCAGTTATCGCACTGCAGTAGGTTCCGTCGTAATCAAGTGATTTCAGTCGATTGACATAAAATGTCCGAAGTGATATATCATCTTGCTGAGCCGTTTGCAATTCCTGAATGCTTATAGGTGAAGCGGATACAGTATTGAGGCACAAAGATCTGCAGGACGGCTTAGGGAGTCTGCGACCACATTTTCTGATCCTTTAACATGAGTGACTTCATAATCATACTCTGTTTATTCGTGTAAGTTGCGAGTTGACACGACGTGAATATAAATATTCTTTCTTTCCTTCAGCATCGGAAGTAGCGGAAGATGAAGTCAGTGTAGATCTTGAACTTTCGGAATATCCAGATAGGTGGCGAAGTGTAGGATCGACCTGCAGATTGCAAGTAATTCTTTTCCTAACGTATCATATCGCGTCTCGCGAGGTTGAAGTTTTTGCGAATAGAAAGCGATAGGCTGGTGTATTCCATTGATGGATTGTTGAAGTACTGCGCCTATGGCAACGTCGGATGCGTCCGTTATCAATTCAAAAGGTTGAGACCAATCCGGGGAATGTAACATGGTCGCTTTGCATAGGGCCCTTTGGCATCCTCGTAAGCCTGCATGTCGTCCACGTTGAGCTGAATCGGTTGTGATTTATTGACGAAACGGCTTTCTGGCACGAGATATTTGTGAAGAGGTGCTGTAATCTTGGCAAGGTGTGGCATAACCGAGAATAGTAGTTCATCTGTCACAAAATCGTCGTAATGCCCGAACGGTGGTTGGAGGCTTTGATCTTGAATAGCACCAACCTTAGTAGGCAGGTGTCATGCCTTCTTCGGAAATTTGATGACCAAGGAATTCAATTGATTTCTGTGCAAAGAATGCACATTGCCATGAAGTCGGAGGCCATATCTTCAGACGCAAGAAACAAATATCCCCAATATGTTGTATATGATCAGTCATTGAGTTGGAGAATACCAGGATGTCGTCTAGATATGGAATTACAAATGGTAAGCCATCTAGTATTTCGTCCATAACGCGTTGGAATGTTTCAGGGAGGCATTTTTGAGACCGAATGGCATAGGTATACCGTGCGTGCTACCTCCGGTGAATCTGAGTGCATACTGAGTCTTTGTCCATCGGTACTTGATAGTATGCTTTTACTACGAAAGCCTGAATACACAGCATGACCGATAGTGATCGAGAATGGCCGATTCGGCAGGATGTACGAATCAGACTGTGTGCAAGAATTGAGAATACGATAATCCCCGCACACTCTGAATGTCTCTGGTTCACTTTTTGGTACTACTACCACAGGCGATGCAAAAGGTGAGCTGGATCGTGCGCAGATGCCTTGTTGACGTAGTGTGGCGAATTCTTTGCTCGGCAGCCTTATGTCGGTGTGGTGCCAATGGACGTGCTCGTGGAGGATGAGGAAGTGTTTTCGACAGGATGATGGTGGGCTGTGATAGCCCGCTTCCTCTTGGAGGTCGGGCATGAAGGAACAGGCTTGAAAATTTCTTCATGACGTTTCAGAACCTCGTCCAGTTGTGGTACATGAGGAACTGAAGGAATAAGTTGTATGGATGCGACTGCTTCGGCGCGAGTCGTATGTTTTAACGCTGACGTAAGCAACTGATTACGCCTGCAGTAAGTGGTTTTCGTGTTCTTGGACGAATGGTCAGGTCGAAGCAAATGAGAAAATCACGTCCAATGATGTTCCGTGTCGTTTTTGGCGATGATGAACGGATAATTGAAACATTTTTTTGAGTTAGAGAACGAGATAGTGTGTACTTCGTACCCCAAACGTCGCTATGTTGGAACCATTGGCGCATGTCAGACTGCTGGTGTCGACTGGGTGGGTGGTTCGAAATAATTGTGGCGTAGTAAGCTCAGATCTGATCCAGTGTCTATGAGAAATAATTCGCCAGAGGTTGCGTCACGATGAGAAAAGAGTGCTGATAGTGGCAACTGACGACGAGACTGGTTGCTGGCATTTGGGTGTTTGAAGCATGACTTGACTGGAGCCGTCGCTGTAAATACAATAGTTTGATTGCTCTCTATTGCGAAAGCAACGTGCTTCGAGCCATCAGACGTGGAGCGGCTAACAATCTGGGGTGATCAGCCCTACTGCCGCCGCGGAGGCTGACCCCACCAGTTTTCCGACCCTTCTATGGGCGTATCCTGAACGGTTGTTGAGCGCACATCTGAACATCGCGTCTGTGCGCGGGAAAGTGCATGTTTCCCGAGGCAGTAACGTGTGGAGTGGCCATAGCTGCGATGATTCGGACACTACCCGCTGGTAACTGTGGCACTGTGGAATCTGGTCTCTCGACGCCGACTTCCTGGCGCTATTCCAGGTCGGTGATCGACGGTGGCGTCACGCCTGCTCTGGTCGCGTCTGTTTTGATGGCATCGACTTCGAGGCTAAATTTGGCCTTACGTTGAGGTTCCTGTTAGTAGGCTGCCGATGAGGCGTTCATCTGACATTTGTGTTCCGGCTGATGATGTGGCGGGTTGTGATTCGAACACTTTGGGGTGATGTGGACTTTCTCTGGGCCGGTAGGTTGTGGTGGTGTTTCTTCCACCACTTGTCTAGACGCCGGCAGAACGTCATCTTGTACTTCGAGGTATTTGCCCAAGAACGTGGCCATCTCTCGTAGTGCCGGTGGGAGATTCTGTATGAACAGTCGCATTACGATTTCCTTGGGCAGTTTGAATTCTTAAGGCTTTAGCATTTCCCCAAATAGCTCAGAAGGCGTGCGGCTACCTAGGGACATCTGGCTCATTAATTCTGTAAGCCCGTCTTCTCGACTGCCATGTCAAACGTTGCTTGATCGGCAAGGTTGCAGGCTCTGCCATGGCTGTGCACATGTGCCCTGCGTATTGGATGCAGTATATCTTTGAGTCTGTGTCTGAAAGACATTGACTGTCTCCCAAGCCCTCAGAAATATTGAGCCCTCGTCTGTTATATTGGACACCTTGGCCAGTAAAGACATCGTCGACCCAATGGCATCAAGGTATTCTGGATCAAATTGACATATTTTTTATACTGTGTCCATGTGGTGATGCGGTTTGCTTGCTGGGCTCACCTTCGGGCTTCCTGTATTTCCTGAACTGGCCCTCATCTTAAGTGTATGAGTGTTGTCGAGAACAGAGGGCAGTGTAACATCGTCCTCACCCGCCATCGTGCAGCTGTCTTAGAGCATTATAATCCCGAGAGGGTGTTTTCTGTATATGTGTCTCTAGAGTTAACTTATCTTGTAGTAGTCATCCAAATTGTTGAATTTCTTTAACTCTAGATATTTGTTAATTCTTTGCTGGCTGTGAGTTCGACGAACCGGGGACCATTATGTCGGGGTACTTTTCGCTATTGTTTTCTCGTTCCTGACTTTTGTACCTCTACTACTTATCAATGGTTGCTATTATTACTACCCGAGCATTCAATCAGTCTGTTCCTTTTCAGATGGTTAATATTAGAAGGCCGAAGAAAGGTTTCATGTATATATTTACACCAATGTAGCACATAAATATAATTCACTGTTAATCTGGATTGGAAGGATTTGTATGGCAATAATACAGATTTTAATAAATTATATCTTAAACACTAATCTCAGTTAGTCAAAATTGAAATATATGTTTGTCAGCTGGTAAAATGGTTTTTATGCAAAAATATGATTTAAATGTCATTCACAATTAAGTTAAATTGTCCGTCTTCAGACGTCAAAAATAAAAGGATTTAAGTTTATCATAGAAAATTGTTTTATGCTCAATCAGTTATTCGCGTACAAAGGTCTGAATTGCTCAATATTTATGCCATCGATTTAAAACAAATGATATGGAAAAAGTCATCGTTAAAGGTTATCACTATAAAGAATGTAAATCGTTTAAGGACTTCAACAGACACAACTCACAAGTGTTAAGATCACCGTTTGTAACGACTTCATCTCAGTACATGATATTAATATATTGTTCTCAGAAGTTCTGATAATCCAAATTTGTAAACTAATTGGAATAAGTTCACTATGACACAATAGTCCACCTGGTGTTTTTTTTTTCGTTCCCATGCGTTCTCTTCTTTTACAAAAACACTATTAATTACACATAAAATTTCAGTTTAAATATCGATTAAAACTGCTTGAGACTAAAAAGGATTTGCTCCTAACATCACAGCTATGAAATATTGTTTGGCACAGAGTTAGAATATTTGGTCTTGCATATACAGCGTTTGTAAAAATTGACCTTGTTGGGTTGTAACACGGAGCCGCGTGTTACAATATAATAAAGAACAACAAGCCTTTTAGCTACGCGAATCCAAGTGTATGTGAAATAGTCAGAAGTTCCTCAAATATAATCAAAGCCAAGATTTTTTATCTTATTAATGGATAAAGACTAACAATTTAACACCAAATCACAAAAAAATTCTCACCAGTCTTCAATAGATTAAAACTTTAGGTGAGGTAAATTTACGTGCAGCCAAGGTTACAACTGATTAGTTGATTGAGGCCGAAATTATTTGTCCTAATTCAAGTCCGTGGGCATCACTTATCTATATGCAGGCCAAACAACATTTAACGACTGGAGATTATTTGTGAGTATCGTGCTCCTAATCGTGTTAATATCTTGATCTTTACTTAATAAATAACGCATAGATTATAATAGAGAATGCGATTCAGTGAAAATTGTTTTACAATATTGGACTTTAAATTAGACTTATCTAATTCTGTCAGACAATGAAAGCGTAGCAGAAACATGTGTCATAACATCGTTTATGTTTTGTGAATATACTAGAATGCCCTTTTGGTCTATGCATCGCACTACAAGCGTTTAAAAGAATCATGAATGAGGTCTTGTAAAAGCTCAGGCACAAATACGCTTACATTGATAACATTATATACACTTTCGTTATTTAAGCTACTGTTTATACGATATCAAGTGAACTAAATCAAATTGGCGAATTTGGTGTTCTTATAAACATGGAAATATGTGTGTAGGCTCAACAGCAGATGAAAATTTTTGGGTACGTAAATAGGCAATGAGTTATTAGCAAAATAATAAAAATTTTATTAATAAAAAGCAGCGTTTTGTAGTTATTCTGAAACAAACGGCAACTTTACTAAGAAAAAGTGAACGAGGAGAAAGATTAAGAGGTTCTTTGGCAACTTTATATTGGTAGGTAATTTGTTTATTATTCAAATAATTTCAATTTTAAAGAAATTCCTGTTTCGTCCGTATTTGTTTACATTTACGTAACTGTAAACAAATGATCTTGTCATTGATCTTTCATGCATTGCCATTCATTTCATTTTCCAGGCTGCGCCTACTTCTGAACGATTTAAGCCGAACTCATTTATTTTATTTGCGTCATATTATAGTCCAATAAATTAATAACGTTGGATAATCAATTTCATGATATGAAATACTTATTAAATTTTTAATAATTTTCAACATAACATAGCAGATATCAAATATAATAAGATATTGAACACTAAAAGAGATATTTTTAATTTTGATATCATATATTATGCTTGCATCAAATAAATAAAACCTTATGCGATCCATTTCTAAATTGAAACTTTCTTTGTCGCAAGTAAACATTGTGGATGTCGTTTTATAGCGCCATCATTGAAAGATCGTCGATCCTATCAGCCAATTCACTCTGATATATTGAATCGGATGATTAATAAAGAACAAATTTACTAGGAATGGGCGACCTAGTGTACATTTCTGGCACACACATGACTTTGAATTTCATGGTTTTGCGACAGTGAAGCATCAGTGTATTGTATAGGGGTAACGCTGTATATTAGTTTTTGTATTGGTAACAGTATTACACTGACGGTTAAATTTTACACTATTAAAAACATTTCTAGAGTGCGTACTACAAAGTAATTACGCCACTTTCTTGGTATGTGAAGTTATTACTGCTATTTTATCTCTATGATGGTTTAACCACAAGCAAAGTTCATGGAACATATCCATGACAACGTAAAAGAAATCCAAAGATACTGGCGGTGTAATTGATAAGAACAACGGAATTTATTTCCAAATGCAATGATCTTGATGAATACACACATCACGATTTAAAATCTGTGTTATGTGCCTCTCGTGAAAAATCCGATTGACATTTGGCACTGCCATTGATGTTACTAGACATGCTTTTTGGCATCAAAACTGTATTCAATCATTAGATGTTCAATAACCTTCCTCTATAAACCACAACTTAGTGCAAATTTCATGACAAGCTTTGAATTAAGTGATGAGCAACACAAAAATACATCCAATTTTTCTAAATGTTCTTGGACCGTTATCAGTCACCACCAGTGGCCAATATATTTTTCATCAATTCCATTTAATAAATTCAAGTGCATTGGAATTATACGACCGTCCAGCAAAGGAATACAGTCGTAATTATCGAGTAGAGCAGCAATCATAAAGATGCGTTAATTGAATTTAGTAGCGCACATTTGATTTTTAATAATCGAATCTCCGACAAACTTGTGTTTTACAACAAAAGAGTGCACACTTTGGCAGTAAGTACATATTCACTGAGCACACTAGGGCACCAGTATGAAGTAAATACAAAGGAAAACATTAGTAGGAATATTTAAGAAGAGAAACCATGATCAAAACTTCAAAGTCATTTTTAAAATGAATTCAGGCTCCCTTTAATTTTGCAATCGGTAATGTGCCTTTTGTATTTTGGTAATCGATTTTGTTGTTAAATTTATATGAATAAAGAAATCACTAATTGTGATTCATTTGTAAATATACTGTTCATACATATCTTGGTAAATATGTTAAATGTGCATTTCAGATTGATCAATCGAATTTATTGAAAATATGTATTCTTGTCAAAAAATTCACTAAAAGATCAAATAGAAATATTAGTTTAAATGTGCATATTTGTTAGAATTTTGTGAACTAAAGTAAAGCAAATTCGTGGTTTCATATACATTCACAAACAAAACAATAAGTTGATAACAAAGAAAATTAGCATTAGTAAATCGTTTCAAGGTGTACATGATTAATAAAGCCTATAAGAGTGAGAACTAATGTATTTTAATATCAAACTGAGAATCACGGGACTAGTTCAATATACAATGAAATGTCAAAAAAACATTTTATTCAATAATTTTGATAGGTAACAGCATGAACATTTATCTTCACCTAATGAAATAATTTATTATCACCAGAGTCAAAGAACTAACTAATTTATAATTATTCGTTTACCTCAGTTCATCATAATTATCAACATGCACAGCCAAACAAAAGCCAAAACTGAATAACTTTTCACTGTCATATAACCATAAGAAGCGAACATTGTAATTCGTATTTTTCATGTTTATATGTGGACTGTAAATGATCACTATGTCGTCCATTTCTAGTGAGGATGGTTTGTATTCGGAGTTTCCAATCTCCTACATAGTATACCAACCAAAGCTTATGAGTGCCATCTGCCCAGATGCCAATGGCCATAGATTCCTTCAGCAGCCGAAACTTGCCCTTCATTTCTGGCACGCAGACACATTTAAAATTAAAAGTTACTGCGCGGTTAGACGAAACTTGAGGTTTCATCTGAAACGGGATGATGGCTGTGTCCCTATAGATCCGGCAAGGTTCGTGCTTGGGCCTCAGTTAATGTCAAGGAAACCTTTAATTCCATTTTAAATTGAAACTTTCTTTGCAATCACAGCAATTTTCAATTTCAATGCATAGAATTTTGTTGATAGACATTAGTGGATTAGCCGGTCAGTGGTTAGTATTTAATAAATAACTTAAATATTTAAGAAAATAAAAAAAGATACTCTATATTTAGTTATTAATTGGAGTTATATGCCAGAAATGATCGATAGTGACTATTGTGTAAAAAATTGGTAATAGCATTATATATGTCATGTTCAGGTGGTCAACTTAAAATTTATCAATTAAAAACATAAGTGAAAAAACAATAAGAGTCATATGGTGAAATACTTTAGCCGGAGACTTCATGAGCTAAGAGATTGTGAATTTATATATTTAACCACTCATTTCAAAAATGTTTTCAGCAAACTGCACAAACAATTTTTCAAATGATAATAATGGAAAGTTATTTCAATTTATTGTAAACGAGTTCCTTAATGTATATCGATCGATGCACTCGTCCTTTAGTTAATTCCATATTTTATGGTCATGCTATAAGGCAATTGATTTTGAAGGTGTAGTACGTTTGCGAGTGATCCACAAACCTTTAACATATACTTATATGGATTGATAACCTACTTCAATTACGTTTAACTTTTATGAATGTGCTGTGCATTTTTATAATTATAATTTCAAAACATGGGGAATTACCAATCGATATTCTAAGGATATTAGATAACCGTTGACAAAGGTAAGTAAGCCAACATGCGCCGAAGTGTATTATCCCTTCAGTTTTGAAAATAATAGAACGACAGATACTAGATCATTTAGAATGTATGTTGCCAGTTAGTTTTGATACAAGTCAAAATGGCTTTACGAAAGATAGATCGACCGTTACTAATATGCTTTCTATGTCGAAACATGTAATTACACTTGATGAGAAAAAGTTTGATTCATTAATCGTTTTTATAGATATCTAAAAAGCTTTTGACTTTATCTCTTTTGATGCTATTTTAAAAGCGATTAATTTATTGAATATTGATCCAATTATTTTAGATTACTCAGCTACTATTTATATAATCGAAGAATGAGAATTCAAGTAAATAATTTGACATCAAAATTAAAAGAGTAACAAATGGAATTCCATAAGGATAAAGTATGGGGCCAATTTTATTTAAAATCGCATTTTCACATTTAGAAAGTAAGATCCTTGACGGTCGAGTTTGCAAATTTACCGATGATTTATTAAATAATCTTTCCAATTGATCCAAAAAATGTCGACTTCTCCTAAATATTGCGACACTAGATTTGTATGACCTAAATAGGTATTAGATAACAATAGGGCTGAGAATAAGCAGTAAAAAGACGAGAGCTCTAAAAATAAGTAATAGAACTGAATTTGATTATGTTTATTTTCATGATGCTGTGATTAATGATGTTTTTGAAATCAAAATTCAGCAAGAAATTATGAATTAAGGCATAAATATTCATTGTACAGCTTTTTCGGTGAGACATATTGAAAGGATAGTAAGAAGTGCTAAGTGTACTAATAAATCGAAATATATTATCGAACGATATAAAATTAAAAAAAATATATAAATTGAATTAGACCGATACTAGAATATGCTGCCGTTACTTGGAATCCATTTAAAAATGGCTTATCAAACAAGATAGAAGCTTTGTAAAAAATGTCGTGAAGAAAATTAGCCCTGTCTTCTGCACTATATATGCCAGTAGATTACAGTTTGTATCATTGCAAACTTCATGGTTTTGGCGGATGTACTATTGCATAGAAGGTTTTCATTTACATTAGTAGACTGGTGTCTATATGAATCCAATAAGAAAGGTTCATGAAGTTGGAACTAGATCTGGACATTTGGCGATCTCTCCTCCTTTGGTGGGAAATGTTGCGGGGAAGTTTATCTCATTTTCGAAAATTTACAAAATTTACAATAAATTGACAAAATTCTTAGAGAAACGCCTCCATCTAAGATGTCATTTAATTTTTTATGTACTGAACTAGAAAAAATCTACAATCCTGTTGATCTTTTTAATGTTGATTATGATAATACATTCTCGTGGTTGAATAAAAGACAAGGATAATTGTGGTTATCAACATAACTTCTTATCTTTGTTATGCAATATATCATCATGTTACTCAGCAATACATATACTCAATTGCTGGTCATGAATATACTTTACTGCATAATGATACACTCTAATTATACCTTAATTTTTCCTATTTCGATGATGAATCTATAACTAATTATATAATCGATAATCGTATAAATGCGATTAATTTATAAGACCGTTCTATTCCCTATATCATAATAATTATTACAGACGAATTTTTAGATGTTGATATGTCGTAAATTATAACAAGTGAGAACTACTTATCTATCTGAGACTAATTGCTCATATTTATTTGATGTGATATTTTTTTACATTGTACATTTTCCCTTATTTCTAACTATTTGATGGAACATGTGTGGTTTGAATCCAAATAAAGATATTCTATTCTATACTTTGAGATTAATGGCTTCCACCTAGTAACTAATCTGTGAGAGATTTCATTTTCATTCAAAACTTATAAGAATATATGATCAAATAAAAAAGATCAATTACTATGCTTTTAAATTGTTTTCGATATATATGTTGTGTCATTTGAAGTAAATTAATTAAAAAACCCATAATAGATATAAAGTCTAAGATAAAAATCTCATCTTATGTATTTTTTTGTGATGGTAATAAAGTGAGAATTGACCAGGAAATGTGAGTTCAAGCAATGCAATATATTTGATTTAGATATATATTCATTTGCATATAAGATAACGCATTTTGCCATTGCACAACTCACTGGGTGTCAAATGGATTGAATGGAATATAATGTTTTCCTCTGGAGGCTGGTAAGAAATAAAACTTTGAGAGGCTGCTTATCAGTATAGTAGACATAGAGTTAACCATTACAGATTCAGCATACATAGCTAGATGGCGAGCTACTTGTCTCTGAATATGAGAGTGAAAGGATTAACCTGTTCGTAGAATCAGTGTTGCAATTTTTGTTGCGTTGACAGACGAAGTGCGAATAGGGTTATATAGAGACGTCTGACATTGAAAATCAATAAGAGATGAATGCCGTAGCTCTACTCATGCAGGTTTCTTTGCAACTGTTTAAGTAGAACTTCAAAATATACTGATTAAGAATGCACCAGCTGCATACAAGTCTAACATATAACTGACCGTCAATGTTTTGCTTTACATTATGAATTTTTTTCATGTATCCCAAGTTTGTTTTCTTGTGGCATTGACCATTTGCGTCCTTATTCATTTTACACACATGATAACTATTTCATAATTGCACTTCTATCACGTGGTATGTCCACCAGTTTTGCACTAGCAATTTTCGAGAGCGTTTGGATATTTCTTTGGTATTACACAATTTCAGGTGCACAGGTCGAGCAGATTTCAGTTTTATAAATATTTCCTTAATTTATGTTGTATTACGTGTTCATCTAAAAATTGCACGGTATACCTAAAGACCCACCTAAAATTTACTTCAAGTTTAAAAAACCACAATCAAAGAGCTAACGCCTCGTGTAGTGGCATTAAGTAGTGATCAGGATCATATCGCGGCACAAAAAATAATTATATATACGGCAACTTCACCAGCTAAGAACCATGATATATTTATATGTCTCTTGAATTCCATAGACCACGATGACCAGAATAAACGCACTTTATTGATTTTAACAAATTTGCTCTAATTAACAAGGATGGTGTTTGCGAGAAAGAAGAAATTAAATCTGTCATCTATTATTGTAACTAACCTTGCTTTTTTAGGACTAGGCTTTCGAAATATTTGCGAATCGCTCACATTTGTTTCACGCGATATAAAATATTACATATTAGAATATGTGTAGTAATAACTACTGGATAACTGATTGAAAATCATAGATTAAGCAAACAATTCAATATGCTTCAGCCTAGCATCAGGCAAGTTCAATATATTTATGTTGTTAATCTATGCTATCAGGAATCTATATATATATTCCATTCAAGGATTTTTCAGCTAAATAGTTGTGGTGGTTAATAACTCCTGTTTAAATAATAATTGCCTATAATTTATGTACATTTGTAGTTTCGACAGGTTTCTTAAGCAAGTTAATAAGTTAAAATTATACATTAAACTTTAATAGGAATTTTATTTATTTAAATTTATAAAGCTTCCTTTTTTAGTTCATTTTGAAAATGAGTCCATGAATTTTAAATTTTGAGTTGGGAATTCCGATTTCTCACTTGCCTGGTGAGTGCACAACAGTGAGACGATATACCTATTTCCATTAGGCAAAATTTTTCTCCTTCAAGACAATCAGACTTATACCATACACTCTATCAACCATTTTTTCAGTCTCTTCAAATTTAAGAATAGTCTAATTGTTAAATACTGTAAACGCCCCAGCTTCAAGTAAATGCCGTACGACGTTACAAAGTCAGTTAAGAGCCAAGAATGGCTGAGTTAGCAAAGTAGGGAGCCCTTATTATGGCCGGTATTGCGTTCGCCGGCAAATGCCAAGTAGGTCAGTTAGTGTAGCAGTATCCAGAAGTACTCATAGACACTTGAGACCACCTCTAGTTGACTTGGGTTTTTGTTCCTTCTGTTGTGGCGTTGAAATCCGTGGCGAGTGAGTGGCTAAGTAATCTCTTTGAAGTTCTGCAGTAACTGGCTCACTGAAGGGATCAACTCAGGATGTTGCTCCGTCTCAATAGTTGTACTGGAACAAGATTGGTGTAACTGAAATTGCCAATGTTTGCAAAGCAAGCCCAAAAATCAGCGTAGGTGACGATAGCAGACAACACGCACACATAATGCACAGCAGAAGGCAAACGCGACAACCCACTTTCATGGAAAATTCACCGTGCTTAAATAGCCTTGATTGGGCAGCTCGCACGCCATTGCTTAACGGTAAATTTTGCTTTCTTCCTTTAGTGCTGGGTAAATTGAATTGAATTTACTTTACGCAATATGTTCGCGAATTGTTTTGAGTCGTTACATAACTTTCCTCTCTGAAAAAAAGAAAAAAAAACATTCATCTCGGCGAGGCTTGATCAAAAATCCATTGCAGAATTCGAACTAAGTTACGCAACTGGTTACTATTCTGCCTACAGCATACTCGAACTTTGCCTTAGAGATGGCATAATACAAAAGAACTGTTAAAAAATACTACACAATTGTTAGCTAAGTACAACTGGTTATACAACATGGGACAAGTGACTGTGAGAAAAATAAAATGAATCATGTGTATTCATAGTCCACGTTGTGTAACAGAGGGTACAAGTGGTGCGCGTAAAGTTAAAAATTTTGAAACGTAGAATAAAGAAAATTAATGTTAAAAAAATCAGTTATGTGTTTTGCAATGCAAGATATTGCTAGATTGAGGTTGTAGGCAGATGGAGCCTGGGACGTGTGTAAAAGTTTGAATTCTCTCAGGATCAGGCGGTTCGAAAACCGGTTTCAACCTGTCTGTGCTTCTGTTTGAGCAAAATCGAGTAAGGACCGCGATACTTTGGTTGTAGTGGTGCAACAGCAATGTCGTTGCGAACGAGTACTCACTTGCAGCTGTGGAGCTGCGGGTGAACAAACACTGAACGAGGTGTATGTCTCGGCTGCTGTTAAGACATGTTTCTTGAAATGAAGTTGGAGGCGGATAGCTTTGTCTTGTGGGTTATCCTTTGCAAGTAGTAGACGTGGGAGCTGACTAGGCAGGTATAGATCCATGCCATACAAGAGTTGTGACGCAGACGTTTTAATAGATTCACGAGTGCGGGAACACATGGCAAGCAGAACTAAAGGTAGTGCATCGACCCAGTTGTCATTAATGAACGAGGATGCTAAAGCAGCTTTGAGTTCCCTATGCATTCTCTCTACCATACCGTTAGATTGGGGATGGTAGGCCTCGTCTGCCGTAAGGTGCATCCCATGAAATGCAAGGTGGTTTTGAAACTATGCGATGAGAAGCAAGTGCCTCTGTCAGTGATGACCTCATTGGGAACACAATTGAATATCCATGTAGAGATAAAACCGTTAGTTAATTCGTCTGCAGAAATGGTGCCAAGAGGTAATGCCGCAGGCCATCGTGTAAATCTATCAATCATAGTTAGAAGGTAGCTTAAACATTGAACCTTTGTCAGATAAACTATGTCGATGTTGACATTGGCTAGGCAAGAAGTAGTTCGGAAATGTTGCAAATTAGAACGAGTGTGTCGTGTGACCTTGTTTTTCTGTCAAATAGCACAATCGGAGACCCATCGTTTAGCGTTCTGCCTGAGACTGTGATCCCAGAAACGATCTGTTGGAGAGTACGCAAGTAGAAACTGATAGGCTTCCGCACTCCTTCGATTTCTTGTTCCAAAGTGGCTCCAATACCGAATTCAGAAGCATCTGTCGTGAGTAGATATGGTCGTTGAAAATCTGTATGCGTTAGCATTGTAGCATTTGCTAACGAGCTAATGGCGATTCGAAGTAATTCCTCGTCTTCAGATTACCAAGTAATGATGGACTTCATGCAAGGTACTTTTCGATTTCGCAAGTGCCTACACAAAGGATAAAATTGTCTTGAAATGCGTGGAAGGAACTTGCGATAGTAAATTAGGACTCATAAAATTTTCTGAAACTCGCTAACAGTCTTCGGTGACTTGATATTCCTGATTGATTTCGCCTTTGATGTCAAATGTTGAACATCTTTTGGCGTGATACAATGCCCTAAGAAGTCCACGGTTTTAGTTGCAATCTGTGTCATGTCAAAGTTGATATTGTGTCTGTGGTTGAATAAGCGTAAGAGGACACTTCGTAGATGCTTGGCACGAGGTTCTAAGTCTGGACTGTATATAATTATGCCATCAAAATATGGCATACAGTAAGCGACGTCGTCGCAAAGTATTTTGTCCATGAAACTTTGAAATGTCTGTGTGGCACACTTAAGTTCAAAAGGCATGTAAAGGTATTCGAAAAGGCCAAATGGAGTGATGACTGCAGTCTTTTCAATATCTTCTGGCACTACTGGAATGTAGTGGTAGTCTTGTCTGAGATCAATCACTGAAAAGAAACTGCTGCCATTGAGTTTTTCAAGTAAGGTGTTAATATTGGGAATAGGATATGCATCAGATTTTGTCACTGAATTTAACTTGCGGTATTCTCAGCAGTCTCTATACGATCCGTTTAATTTGGAGACAGTTCAGTGGTGACGCCCATGAACTGTTCGATGGTCTGATGATTCCCTCTTCCAACAGCCTTGAAAATTCCTCTCGGCCATCTTTCAGTTTAGCCGGGACCAGTGGTCGCTTCTTGAGTGCAATAGCTTGTCCTTCAATGACGATATGGTGCATGGTGTTGGGGACTCGTAGCTCTGACTTGCTGAGATCGAAGTGTGATTTGTGTTCTCGGAGAGCTGCTGATATCTCTGCTAAATGATTCAGTGGGGTTGGCTGAATGACATGTAACTCTAAACGCTCGGGGGCAAGTATACAAAAACTTTGCTCAAGTCCCATGGAGGAGTCGATGATCTTTTGATTGGCAATATCAACAATGAGCCAATATTTTAAAAGGAAAGCCAGGCCTATTTTATTGTGTGAGACCTTGGCGACGATGAAGTTGTGAGTAAATTTACGACATAAACCTATGTTTCGAGTGCGATACCGGCAGCCATGGGTAGATATGGGCTCGCTCGTAGCTGTTGCGAGTAGAATGCCTAGCGCCATCTTGGCCATTGAATTACTCTTGAGAACTGAAACTGCTGCACCTGTGTCTACGATGAATTCTTCGCCTGTTCTAAAATCAATAAGATGAAGAAGTTCGTTGGGTTGTTTGGCCGGGTCATGCAAACAAGTTGGCTGCTGATTGCGACTGACATTGTCCGTTTGGCTATCAATGTGGCAAATTCGGCTTGGACGAAAAGAGTCAATAAGAATGTCGGATTGTAAGTTATTTCTTCCTTGTTACGCCGATAATGCCGTTGATGCCAGAAAATACGGTCTTCTACTTTCTGCGCCATACGTTTCCCGATCCTGATGCACCACTGCGCCTGTTTCCTGTTGTCTTTCCCGTCAACTGAGGACATTGGCATTCATCCGGAAATTCTCCGGAACGACAGAGACAGACTTGACACAAATAAAATACTTCAGGTGATTATAGCACCAGTTCTTTGTGGTATATCGGTTAAAGAATTGCGGGTATCTCGATCGCCGCCTACTGTTATAATGTGTTTTGGGCGTAAAATTTGGTCAAGAATTCACCTGATTCAGCTCGGATTTCCCTACAAAGAATCCTTCTGGAACTATAACCATTTTCGCTACTGTCCTCTCCAAAGAGGCGAGCCTATCATCCAGCGGGGCCGAACAAAAGGATGACGAATTTAACTTAGGTTCCAAAACCCTAAATTCTAACTCACATCTCTTAGATAAGTCATCTATAGAGAGAGTGTTGGGGAGCTGTCTGGCGAACAATTTTAGTGACTGTTGCAGATTATTAATAAAAAGAACCATAGCCTCATGGTCAGAAATATTGGTTTTATATCAACGTCTCCGTAATTCCCTTAAAATCTTGATGGGGCCAATGTTTGCATGTCTAACTGCGCATATTTATTTATTATCTGTTCAGTTTCTGTTGGACCCAGTAAAGATTCTACTTCATTTTGGAGGCCAAAAATGGGATGGTGTAGTTTACTACTGGCCTCAAGCTTCAGATAAATCCGTCACTGCAATTCAGAAGGTAGTTTAACGAAAACCTTTGACAGATTTTGATGACTGTCATAATCTGGAAACAGGAAGAAAGCGGAGTCTACGAGCATAAAGAATAGTTCGCACTCTCCATCCCATATATGAACACCAATATCTAAAATTGGAACAGGCATTCTAAGTACTATGGGATCTTACAAGCATCAATGTATAAGCAAGTGGAAAATGCATAAAAAGACTTTAAACGAAACGCTTACCCATAAACGGCTTCCATAGTTTAAATAGAATCTTCCGTAGTTGAATCTGGAGTGATGATCAAAGAACACAGATGAAATTAGTTCTATTACAAAGTCACAAGTTACAGTTCTACACTTTCGTACAGTCAATGTTCTTTCACAAAATTCAAAAAATATTCTGGGAAAACATTCCAGTTTAGCGCCCTAGATTGCCAAGATGTACAGATTTGTACGTAGGGGAAAAATTATCAAAAGGAACACATTCCTGCAAAAAACCATTCCAAACAAAAAAATATCCCAAAAGACCTCGAGTTTAGAGAGATTAACAACCAGAGTAAAACGAGGTATACGAAAATATCACTTTACTGTACTCCAAAAAAGGAAAAACACATTCGTTTGTATTTTTAACAAAAGTTTGCTAATGACTCATAAAACAATACAGTTCTCAGTATCCTGGCGCGGTCGCCAATTTTGTAAACGCCCCAGCTTCAAATAAATGCCGTATGACGCTACGAAGTCAGTTGGGAACCACGGATGGCTGAGTTAGTACTGTTGTGATGCCCTTATTAGGGCCGGTATTGCGTTCTCCGGCAAATGCCGAATAGGTCAGTTACTATGGCAATGACCAAAAGTATTCCTAGACACTTGAGACCAGCTCTAGTTGACTTGGGTTGTTTTTCCTTCTGTTGTGGCGTTGACATCCGTGGCGAGTCAGTAGTTGAGTAATCTCGTTTAAGTTCAGCAGTAAGTGGCTCACTGAAGGGATCAACTGTTGATGTTGCTCCGTCTCTCTAGTTGTACAGCAACAAGATTGGTGTGACTGAAATTGCCAATGTTTGTGAAGAAAGCCCAAAACTCAGCGTAGGTGACGATACCAGACAGCACGCACACATATCGCACAAAAGAATGCAAGCGCAACAACTCACTTGCATGGTAAATTCAACGTGCTTAAATAGCCTTGTTTGGGCAACACGCACGACATTGGTTAACGGCAAATTTCGCTTATTTCTCATTGGTGCCACGTATATTGAATTGAATTTAATTTACGCAATATATTTATATATTTTTTTATATTTATTGTCGGGTGGAACGCAAATGACCGCAGAGAGCGTGCTTGTGGTTTTCAACATTTTCACTTTTTGAAGGATATCGGGTTTCATTTTTGTTTCTACTTTCAGATTCTCGGGATTTCTTGTCTGATTTCATCTCTAGGATCCACCAGGAATTTACCTACACATTTTTGGAATTTGGACTTCAGTTATCAAGGATTTATTCCTAGCTCACACGATTTTCCCGTCTCTTGTTCAATTCCATCTCTACAATCCATCTGGATTTTACTTACGCATTTTTTTAAAAATTTGCCCTCAGTTATCAAGGATCTGCCTCCTAGCTCACCCGATTTTCACGCTTATTATTGACATTTTAATACCCATTCTTTTCCTCTCATCAATACCCATTCTTTTCCTTTCTTCTATCGTAATCTACATTATATCTGCTCTTCCATCTCACTCCTTCATGAACAAGATGTCATCGCCAGCCCCCATCTCCCCGTTCCTCACTCAAAAACTTATCTCCAATATCACTGATCTCCAGCAGCAAATGGCGTATATCACAGATTACTTGGAGCACTGACAGGAATCCTCTCAATCTCCACCGTTCAGCCCCATTTATTACGTCAAGATAATGCGTTTTTGAATGGGTTAGCTAGGGAGGTTGCCCTACGAAACGACAACAAGAGAAACCTCTTTATGGTCTCCGCGCTCCCCTTCAAAGGACGATCTGGCCTCAGATCTCATCAGTAGCCGATAACTTTGGCCACCTTAAAGAGAAGGAAAAGGATCATGCCTTTATTTTCTCCTTGCACAAAAGACTGTCTAACGGTGAGTTTCGTCATCTCAAACTGCACTCGCCCATTTTATCATCCGGGAAAGTCAAACTAAAGCGAGACTACACGCTACTACAGAGGACTTTAGAGAAAGCCCAAACCCATCAATCGGACACCAATTCTCCTCCTTCAGTTAATCACGCCTTCCGGGCTGAGCAATCCAAAGAAAAGCCGCTCAGTTCACGGCAGAATCCTTGGCGATGCCCCTTCTCCAGTCCAACCCTGCTGATATCTTCCCAATTTGAAGGCCTTCCTCTCACCTTTAGCTCCATACTCCGCAACCAGTCCCCCCACGAAGTCTCAAGCTTTACCACGTCGTCGCGGCCGACCACGCCGCGCAAAGCATCCAAATAACGCAACTTCTCCACAAAATTCGTCCGCCAGGTCCACATCCCCAAGACAAGTTTCTTTTGTGACGGATGCTTTGACCCAGAAACCGAATAAACGTAAGTCGCCTAAGGCCAAACGGGATTTCGACCCAGCCTCATCAACTTCAACTCCCTCTACTTAAACTATCATCGACTCCACCCAGGAATGTTGTGTCTCAGCCCCTGATCAGTCTCTGACCCTGCTCACCCCATCAACGCAGCTTCAGAGTGCCCCTTCGAGCCCAGATATCTCGCCTCCCTTTTGCTTCCAAACCCTCCAATTACCTCACCCACACCAAAAACGCGGGACAAAACAAATCCAGATCGACGCTGACCACTCCATTCACGTCAACGAGCGGTCAGTCACCCTCATCAGCCCTAGATCTCGCCCCGCCCGACAGCGGAAAGCCTCTGCACGCTTCTCCTCCCCGATCTAACCATCCATCTTTCAGAGCACTCTCAGCAATTCTCATCAATTGCAGGTCACTTACGCCTAAAATCAATCAAATACGAGCTTTTATATCCTCTAACGAGATAGACATATGCTTTCTTGTTGAGACATGGCTGTCCCCTTCCATCCACTTTGATGACCTTTTCCTCATTCACGGTTACACGTTCCTTCGTAGCGACAGAACTGTTGGTCGTGTGAGCGGACTAGCTGCCTATGTCCGATCCCTTCTTATGCCCCAACGCTTGTCGACATCGAACTCTCAAGGATTGGAATTTTTCTCGTTTCAGCTACAAATCCATAACCAAAGCATATCTACCTGTGTTGTCTACAGACTCCCTCATCTCTCACTCATCGACGACACTCGCGGGGCCCAACTTCTATCTACTTTTTCTCTTTACACTCCGATCGGTACGTCGTTGTGGGTGACCTCAACCTCCCATGGCTAACTGGCATAATCTAGCTTCGGAAAGTCACCCACTGCTTCGACTCTTTGCTGACAACCTGTTACAGCAATTCATGCATTTTCCTACCCGAGGGAACAATCAACTGGATTGTGTACTCTCCAACAATGAGATGACTGATGTTCACTCTCGAGAGATCTTCCCTAATCTTGATCACTGTCAGGTATCCTTCCTCATATCTCTCTTATCCTTTACCCCTAGAGAAGACACCCAATCATTCAAGCGATTCATCAACTGGGAAGAGTTCCGCCGACTCTGTGACGCTGTTAACTGGAGGGACCTCTTTCTCCCAAACAATCTCTCCTCATGCTTTTGCAAAGTCCATAACATCTTATCCTTCCAATTTAACTCCGCCACCTCTGTTCAACACGTACACGCGACGAATAAGTTGAACGCTCTGTTTAAGGCACGCGACAACCTCGCACGCAACTCTCGACTACGCACATCGTCACTTGCCCGCGCCCTCGCACTGAGACGCATCGATTGGCACATTAAACAGGCTATCAACAAACAAGCGCTCCACATCAAAAGACGCATCCACCCAGCTCCTAACCCCCGGGCAAAGTTCGCTATCATCAAACACCAATTGCTGCAAAAGCCCAAAACCTCGTATATTAACTTCTCTCAGTCAGACGACTCCTGCTTCGCCAACAATTATTTGACTTACTTCCTCGCTTTCCTTTTCCTCTCCCACTCCGCCTGTCGAGATGTTAGACAACGGAGACACCGAGAACCTACGCTTGTTCTAATGTCCCAACTGGCTTCGTCGCCCAAGCAATTAAAGACATCAAATCTAAACACCAATTTCACGAATACGTGTTCCCGTCAGCACGACTGCTCTTCTAGGTTGGAACGTCTTCTCTCTGATTGCCGATGTTATTAATCAGTCTCGAAACCACCTATCTTCCCCCGGACTTGCTTACCCGATGATCTCTCCTATCCCTAAAAATGGCACCCTTGTTGATCTCATCATTTAAAGATCTCCGCCCCATTACTATTGTCCTCTTTCACCAAAATCTTCGACAGGGTCTTATACAACCTAATCTACCTCTTCATTAAGTCTCATGCAAACTTCTATCTCCTCGCTGATCAACATGGTTTTTTGAATGGCCGCCCCTTCCACCAACTTAGTTAGTGTTCTCGATCATTGCTACTCCTCCTCTAAAGGGCTTCAGTGCACTCTCCTCTTCCTGATATATCCAAGACTTTTGACTCGCTGTCATTTTCAGCAATCGAATCTGCCTTACTGTGAAGCGGTATTTGCGGTAACGTTCTCAATCTTATCAGTGACTATCTCCGAAACCGATGTGCGACAGGAAAAGTTGGCAGTAGTCACTCGAGGCCAGCCCATATCCAATGTAGTGTTCCCCAGGGCTCTATACTTGGTCCTATTCTCTTCAACCTTACGCTCGCGCACATACAGTTGGAAGACAACCTTTTCAAGCTGTTCAAATATGTGGATGACATGGTTATCGTATTCAGTAACCCCACAGCATCCAAACCCTTCTTACCCTTATATCGGAGCTCCTATCCTTGCTCCACTCGCAGCTCAGCAGAATCGGCCTCAAACTAAATCCCACCAAAACTCGCCTAATGAAACTCTCCTCTGATCCATTCTGCTCTATCCCGGTTGCCAACTACCCCCTTGATATAGAAATAATAGATTCGGCCAAACATCTTGGCATTCAAGTATGTATTAGGTTTTGCGAACCTAGTAACAAATTAGTTCAGTTGTGACCAGAGGGATAAACCAAAGACAGCATGAACGGAAAGTATAATCTCATGCACATTCGTTTCGTGCTTACTGGCGACTCATCAGTAGGAGCCGGTATTACGCCCTTTAACCACTATATATTTGGTAGAAGAATGTGGAATAATAGGACAGTACAATCTCCTAGACGAATGTGTAAACCTGTAATAGTGAAGCTAACATAATCTAAAGTCAACGACAATGCGACTTCAATGCTAACTCACACTATATAATATATATACCGAGTCTGTAAAGGATACTAACACTATGGCTATTGTGTTAGTAACTGATACCTTTTTGAAATCGATGAGTACCGGATACTTACACTATGGTTTCTGAGTCGGTACATGATACCAACCTGATGGATATAAATTTTTGCTAAAGTTCACCCAAATAGAGAATTACAACAATTTCCGAACACCTGTTACTCCAGTTAAACCATACACTCTGGCCTTCATCGATATCAGTTATCACATTTCGCGGTAAGTATGACATCATTCAATTCAATATATTACAGTTAAATACTGTTTGTTGCGAAGAACTAATATATATGCAAGTATGTATTAGGTTTTGCGAACCTAGTAACAAATTAGTTCAGTTGTGACCAGAAGGATAAACCAAAGGCAGCATGAACGGAAAGTATAATCTCATGCACATTCGTTTCGTGCTTACTGGCGACTCATCAGTAGGAGCCGGTATTACGCCCTTTAACCACTACATATTTGGTAGAAGAATGTGGAATAATAGGACGGTACAATCTCCTAGACGAATGTGTAAACCTGTAATAGTGAAGCTAACATAATCTGAAGTCAACGACAATGCGACTTCAATGCTAACTCACACTATATAATATATATACCGAGTCTGTAAAGGATACTAACACTATGGCTATTGTGTTAGTAACTGATACCTTTTTTGAAATCGATGAGTACCGGATACTAACACTATGGTTTCCGAGTCGGTACATGATACCAACCTGATGGATATAAATTTATGCTAAAGTTCACCCAAATTGAGAATTGCAACAATTTCCGAACACCTGTTACTCCAGTTAAACCATACACTCTCCTACTGATGAGTCGCCAGTAAGCACGAAACGAATGTGCATGAGATTATACTTTCCGTTCATGCTGCCTTTGGTTTATCCTTCTGGTCACAACTTAACTAATTTGTTACTAGGTTCGCAAAACCTAATACATACTTGCATATATATTAGTTCTTCGCAACAAACAGTATTTAACTGTAATATATTGAATTGAATGATGTCATGCTTACCGCGAAATGTGATAACTGATATCGATGAAGGCCAGAGTGTATGGTTTAACTGGAGTAACAGGTGTTTGGAAATTGTTGTAATTCTCAATTTGGGTGAACTTTAGCATAAATTTATATCCATCAGGTTGGTATCATGTACCGACTCGGAAACCATAGTGCTAGTATCCGGTACTCATCGATTTCAAAAAAGGTATCAGTTACTAACACAATAGCCATAGTGTTAGTATCCTTTACAGACTCGGTATATATATTATATAGTGTGAGTTAGCATTGAAGTCGTATTGTCGTTGACTTTAGATTATGTTAGCTTCACTATTACAGGTTTACACATTCGTCTAGGAGATTGTACCGTCCTATTATTCCACATTCTTCTACCAAATATATAGTGGTTAAAGGGCGTAATACCGGCTCCTACTGATGAGTCGCCAGTAAGCACGAAACGAATGTGCATGAGATTATACTCTCCGTTCATGCTGCCTTTGGTTTATCCTTCTGGTCACAACTGAACTAATTTGTTACTAGGTTCGCAAAACCTAATACATACTTGCATATATATTAGTTCTTCGCAACAAATAGTATTTAACTGTAATCTTGGCATTCATTTTTCAAAATCCCTAGACTTCTCCCTACACCTTACGCACACTACTTCCAAACTCTTCAAATGGGCCCGTCTGATCTGTTTTAAGACTAACAACCCCATTCTCCAACTCACGTTATTCAAGGTCTACGTTCTGCCCCTCATTTTCTACGCCAGCGAATTCTACTGTCCTCTCACTCTCGCCTCCTCGTATACTATTGAACAGGTATCCTCCAGATTTCTAAAGCGAGTCTTCCCGCAATGCCAAAATTATCGGGAACGCCTACTCCTGGCAAATCTTCTACCGCTTTGGTTTACCCGTCACCTTCGAGTCATTTCTTTTATCCATAAGATCACAACTTGCTTACCACTCTCCAACTTTGCTCACCCAAGTCACCACTACGCCACACGCTCTAGTAACTCTTCTATCCAAGCTAACCATACCCCCACCATATTTAAAAAAATCTATCTTTTCTCCAAAGCCACTAATGTCTTCAACGCTCTTCCCACAGACATAAAGCTCCTACCCCAGCACGAATTTAAAAAGGCAGCCCATCAGTACTTCTTCAACAAACTTCTTTGTGATACGACCGATTGGAAACGAAACTGGTTCCTTCTCAATCCATAACATTTACTTCACCCCAGGCTATTCTCTTTACTAACTTCGGAGGGCGAAATCCCTCAGGCAGTCATCTAATCTTCCACTTTACCTCTCTGGTCTTAATCTTTCCTTCTCGACTCACTGATACCACTTCTCAGCCCATTCCTGACCCCATCATATCCACGTTGTGGATACTTTACTACGTTTTGCTCATCCAATTCTTTTCTTTCTTGTTTCAGCGGAAGACCGGAAACTCAACAGCCCTACCGATCCACCAACGGTTCGCTTCGGACATCGACTCCCCCTCGTCTTCCTTCAATCACAACCTCGTTCTACGGATGCCTGCGACCCCTGCAAGACTCGCTCGCTTCAATCCAGCAGATTCCATCCAGGTCTATGCTATGCTCCATCAACTCAATCTCCACGACAATGGACTCCATCGGTCGACGTCTACCTCCGGTCCGCCATCATTTTCGATCTCACACTTAAACTCATCTGTCCGGACCCAACCTACCCCGCCTAGATGCTCTGACACTTCATGGACTATCTCCAATTGATCTTGTCTAGTCAAATGGAACTTCGTTTTTATTTATTTTTCACCAGATTGAACTATCTTGATGTTAATGATAACTTTTCCCTTCATCAACCCCTCCCCTGCTATTAAATACTTTGCTAGTCACAATTCCATTCACCTCCACATATCCTACCCTTGATTTGTTATTTCAATGGTCGGGCCAGTTGGCCTTTGATGCCAAATAAAGTTATTATTATTATATGTCGGCGAATTGTTTTGAGTCGTTACAGTACAATTATCTTTACTTTATTAATTTTTTTCCAATAGAACTGTGTACTTTTCAGAGCCAGTCAATTTTATTGCATTTCAAGCTGCTCATTATGCAATGGTTTTCAATTTTGGTATGAACTGTACATTAAAATAATATTTTTAACTTCAGAGTGTTGTAACGACACAAATTAATGGCCGACATATTGCGTAAATTAAATTCAATTTTATTTACGTTGCACCAATGAGAAAAAAGCGAAACTTGCCGTTTAACCAATAGTGTGCAAGTAGACATATATTACTATGGCATGCTATTTAAGCACGGCAATTTACCATGCAAGTCAGGTGTCGCATTTGCATTCTGCTTTGCGTTACGCGTGTGCGTTCTGTCGGCTGTCAATACCTACGCTGGTGATTTGATAGTTTCACAAACAATTGGCTACATCCGTGACTCATCTTGTTGCGGTATAACCAGCGAGACGAGCCAATTAATTGCAGAACCTGAACGACGTTATCCACATCGTGATTACAACTCAACCACGGGAGCGACAACAACCAGAGTCCACCCAAGGCTCTAGGACATCTTCACACTCTGAATAATTCAGGAGAACGCACGACCAGGCCCTCTTAAGGGCCCCCTATCAGTAACAAATCTCTATTCAGAGCACCTTAACCGAGTTTGTAACGTCGTACGGCATTTACTTGAAGCCGGGGCGTTTACAAAATTGGCGACCGCGCCAGGATATTGATTATTGTTCTGATTTTTTTGGTATAAATAAAATTGACTTCCTTTTTCATTTATTTGGGATAAAAATAGATTAACATTTGCGTTTTCTTTACCCTGATCGTGGTCTTCTGGGAATTTTGTTGGGTATATATTCGTGGATTTGTGTTGAATTTTTTGGGGGATATAATAATAATACATTGGCATCAAAGGCCAACGGGGCCTCTGTTCATCTTTTCTACGTACAAAACGGCACCGTACGTACTCGACAGGCTCAATTGCGGATTTCATTGGAAGCAGTTACTGTGACGTGCTTTTGTTCTGCGCTCATTCATCTGTGGAAGCTTTTTGTGGGTAAGCGTTTCGTTAAAGTATATTTATATATTTTCATATTGCTTATAAATTTATGCTTTTAAGATCCCGTAAGATTGTTAAAATGTCAGGTCCAATTTTAGATATTGATGTTCCTGTTTGGGATGGAGATAGTGAGCTATTCTTTATGCGCGTAGACTCCGCTTTCTCCCCGTTTCCTGATTATGACAGTCATCAAAAACTGTCGAAGGTTTTTGCTAAACTACCTTCTGAATTGCAGCGACGGATTTATCCTAAGCTTGAGGCCATTAGGAAGCTACCTAATCCCATTTTGGGTCTACAAAACGAAGTAGAATCCTTGCTTGGGCCCACGGAAACTGAGCAGATAATAAACAAATATGCGCAGTTAGATATGCCAAATCTTGGCCCCATCGAAATATTGAGGGAATTACGGAAACGTTGGTATAAAACCAACATTTCTGACCATGAGGCTAAGGTTGTTTTTATTAACAATCTTCCCCAAACATTAAAACTCTTTGCCAGACAGCTCCCCAACACTCTCTCTATAGATGACTTATCTGAGAGATGTGAGTTAGAATATAGGGTTTTGGAACCCAAAGTGAATCCATCATCCTTTTCTTCACCCCCGCAAGATGATAGACTCTCCTCTTTAGAGAGGACAGTGGCGAACATGGCTAAAGTTCTAGAAGGATTGGCCATTACCAAATCCGAGCTAAATCAAGTGAATGCTCGACCAAAATTCGTTTCCAAGTCAAATTATAACGGTAGGCGGCGATCGAGATCTCCGCAATCCTTTAATAAATATGCCCCAAAGAACTGGTGTTATAACCACCAGAAGTTTTTTATGCTTGCCAAGTCTGTCTTTGTCGTTCCGAAGAATTTCCGAATGAGTGTCAATTTCCACAGCTGACGGAAAGGACAACAGACCGCAGGCACAAGGGTGCATCAGTATCGGGAAACGTCTGGCGCAGGAAGTAGAAGACCGTACTTTCTGCACATCAACGGCATCAACGGCGCTACAGGGAAGAAGCCAACTACAATCCGACATCCCTGTCGACTCTTTTCGTCCACGCCGAATTTTTCACATAGAGAACCAAACGGACAACGCCGGTCGCAATCACCAGCCTACTTGTTTGCATGACCCGGCCAAACAGCCCAACGAACTTCTGCACCTTCTTGATTTCAAAACTGGCGAAGAGTTCATCGTAGACACAGGTGCGGCAGTCTCAGTTCTCAAGGGTGATTCAATGGCCGAGATGTCGCTAGGCGTTCTTCTCGCAACAGCTACAGGCGAGCCCATACCAACTTATGGCTGCCAATACCGCACACTCAACATAGGTCTACGACGTGAATTTTCCCACAACTTCATCATTGCCAAGGTCTCACATAATATAATAGGCCTTGATTTCCTTCTAAAATTTCGGCTCATTGTTGATCTTGCCAATCAAAAGATCATCGATCCCTCCACCGGACTTGAGCAAAGTTTTTGGACACTTGCCTCCGAGCGTTTGGAGTTACAGGTCATTCAGCCAACCCCAGTGCATCATTCAGCAGAGATATCAGCAGCTCTTCGAAAATACAAATCGCTTTTCGATCTTAACAAGTCAGAGCTACGAGTCTCCAACACGATGCATCATATCGTCACAGAAGGACAACCTATTGCACTCAAGAAGCGACCACTGGCTCCTGCTAAGCTGAAAGCTGCCCAAGAAGAATTCTCAAGGCTTTTGGAAGAGGGAATCATCAGACCATCGAAAAGTTCATGGGCGTCACCACTGCACTTAGTCTCTAAATCAAACGGATCGTACAGAGCCTGCGGAGACTACCGTAAGCTAAATTCAGTGACAAAATCTGATGCATATCCTATTCCAAATATTAACACTTTACTTGAAAAACTCAACGGCAGCAATTTCTTCTCAGTGATTGACCTCAGACAAGCGTACCATCACATACCGGTAGCACCAGAGGATATCGAGAAAACTGCAGTCATCACTCCATTTGGCCTTTTTGAATATCTTTACATGCCTTTTGGACTTAAGTGTGCTACTCAGACATTTCAAAGATTCATAGACAACATACTTCGCGACGACTCTGCTTATTGTATGTCATATCTCGATGACATTATGGTATTCAGTCCAGATCTAGAATCTCATGCGAAACATCTACGAAATGTCCTCTCACGCTTATCCAACCACGGACTCAAGATCAACTGTGACAAGACGCAGATTGCAACTTCATCCGTCGACTTCTTAGGGCATCGTATCACGGCCCAAGGTATTCAACCGTTGCCGTCAAAGACGAATTCAATCAAGAATATCAAGTCACCAAGGACTGTGAGCGAATTGCAGAAAATCCTGGGAGTACTAAACTATTATCGCAAGTTCCTTCCGAGGCTTTCAAAACAACTTTATCCTTTGTGCAGGCACCTGCGGAACCGAAAAGGACTTAGCAAGAATTCCATCATTGCTTGGTCATCCGAAGACGAGGAATTACTTCGACTTGCCATCAACTCGTTAGCAAATGCCACAATGCTAACGCATCCAGATTTTGAAAAGCCATTTCTACTCACGACAGATGCTTCTGAATTCGCTATTGGAGCCACTTTGGAACAAGAGATCGACGGAGTTCGGAAGCCTATCAGTTTCTACTCGCGTACTCTCCAACCAGTAGAAACGAGGTACGACACTTTCGGCCGAGAACTTCTCGCCATCCACGACGCAGTGCGCCATTTTATCAGCATCATTGGCAGTAGCAGATTTGTTGTTTTCACAGATCATGCACCACTAGTTAGCGCACTTCGAAACGCAACTTCATCTATCGCCAAGTACCCTGCCAGAGTGGAAAGACAGCTTTCTCGTCTAAGCGAATGGCAATTTGACGTCTTTCACGTCAAGGGCAAACAGAACTTCATTGCAGATGCCCTGTCCAGGCCAGACGTCTCTCTACAACCACCTTCGCCGTCACCATTCACTGTCAACTCCGTGGCACTCAGTGAACCTGCACTAACGCCAACTCTCCTGCGAACTGAACAACGCGGTGACATTCACATTCAAAGATCAATAGCCCGTCACCCAACCAAGTTCATATGCCGTCTGTGGGAAGGCTTACCAATTGTTTACTTCACGGGTACGCAGCCCAACAAGCCAGTTCTGCCGACCAGCCTTCAGAGAAAAGTTTTCGATTCAATTCACTCAATTTCTCACCCAGGAAGCCAAGCGACTGTCCGACTTCTTACAGATCGTTTCTGGGGTCACAGACTTAGGCAGAATGTTAAACGATGGGTCTCAGAGTGTGCTATTTGTCAGAAAAACAAGATCACACGACACACTCGTTCTAAGTTGCAACATTTTCGATCTACTTCTCGCCTAGCCATCGTCCACATCGACATAGTTCATCTGACAAAGGTTCAAGGTTTCAGCTACCTTCTAACTATGATCGATAGATTTACACGGTGGCCTGCGGCATTACCTCTTGGCACCATTTCTGCAGACGAAGTAACTAACGGTTTTATCTCTGCATGGATATCCAATTACGGTGTTCCCAATGAGGTCATCACGGACAGAGGCACTTGCTTCTCATCTGATCGTTTCAAAACCACCTTGCGGTACATGGGATGCATCTTACGCCAGACGACTGCCTACCATCCCCAAGCTAATGGCATGGTAGAGAGAATGCATAGGGAACTCAAAGCAGCTTTAGCATCCTCGTCCATTAATGGCGACTGGGTCGATGCACTACCTTTAGTTCTGCTGGCCATGCGTTCCCGTACTCGAGAATCCATTAAAACGTCTGCGTCACAACTCTTGTATGGCATGGATCTACGCCTGCCTAGTCAGCTCCCACGTCTACTACCGGCACAAGATGACCCACAAAACGAAGCTACCCGCCTTCGACTTCATTTCGGTAACATGTCCGAACAGCAGCCGAGACACACGCCTCGTCCAGTCTTCGTTCACCCACAGCTCCACAGCTGCAAGAGAGTACTCGTTCGCAACAATACTGCTGTTGCACCACTACAACCCAAGTATCGCGGTCCTTACCCGATTTTACTAAAACAGCCAAAATACTTCATCATTATGCAAGGCGCTACACCGACATCAGTAAGCATAGACAGGTTGAAACCGTTTATCGAACCTCCTGATCCTGAGAGCGTTCAACCTTCTACACACGTCTTAGGCTCCGTCTGCCCACAATCTCAATAACCTGCTTTGTATAACGCGTAATTAATTTTTTTTAAGCATTAACATTAACTATAAATTTTTTTTAAACCTTTCGTTATTTTTCTTATTTGTCTCACGTGGCATAACCACCTGTTCTTAGCTAACAATTGTGTAGCATTTTTTGACAGTTTGGTATTATGCCATCTCTGAGGCAATGTTCGTGTTCATTTTTTTATGCAATTACCTTTGATTTTAATGTATATATTTTTACATTATAATGTATTTCTCACACATGACATCACACTGCCTATTTTGGTATGACCAGCTACTTAGAGCTAACGCTTTCGTGTAGCAACACTATGTAGTGATGAGCTTTATATCATGGTAAAGGCCACTTTCAATGCATATCTCAACTTTATCAATTGCACAAAGACCACTCTACAAATGTCATGACCACAACCTCGAGCACTCTAGCTCCTTTGGTCGTATACAAACACATTGACGACTGTCCAACCTGCTTAGGTTTTAACTTAAACCTGGCAAATTCAAAGGCGATTTACCTCGAAATCTTCACGCTACGGCTCCAAGTATTTACACTGCTCTATTATGCCTCACGTGCTATGACCGACCACTAGAGCTAACAATTTGTGTAGCAATTCCTAGTGGTAACCTGACATCATATCATTGTTGAAGCAACCAACAAGCATATTTAAGCCCAGCACTTATGGTTCATCGTATTTTTGCTTAACTTGGTTCGAACTCTGTCATGCATTTCTTATCTAGCCTCGCAGAGAGGAATTTTTTTTCCTTTTTTCAGAGACGAAAGTGTTGTAACGACACAAATCAATCGCCGACATATTGCGTAAATTAAATTCAAATTTATTTACGTTGCACCAATGAGAAAAAAGCGAAATTGCCGTTTAACCACGTTTAACCAATAGTGTGCAAGTAGACATATTGCATGCTATTTAAGCACGGTAATTTACCATGCAAGTCAGTTGTGGCATTTGCCTTCTACCTGCTTCACGCGTGTGCGTTCTGTCGGCTGTCAATACGTGTGCGCTCTGTCGGCTGTCAATACTACGCTGGTGATTTGATAGTTTCACCAACAACTAACTACATCCGTGACTCATCTTGTTGCGGTATACCCGGAGAGACGAGCCAATTGAGTGCAGGACCTGCAGGACACTATCCACAACGCGATTACAGCTCAACCACGGGAGCGACAACTCGACCAGAGTCCACCCAAGGCTCTAGGACATCTTCAACTCTGAAGACTTCAAGAGAACGCATTACCAGGACCTCTTAACGGCCCCCATATCAGTAACTAATCTCTATTCAGAGCACCTTAACCGAGTTTGTAACGTCGTACGGCATTTACTTGAAGCCGGGGCGTTTACAAAATTGGCGACCGCGCAAGGATATTGATTATTGTTCTGATTTTTTTGGTATAAATAAAATTGACTTCCTTTTTCATCAATTTGGGATAAATAGATTGACATTTGTGTTTTCTTTACCCTGATCGTGGTTTTCTGGGAAATCTGTTGGATATATACTCGTGGATTTGTGGGGATAATTATAATACATTGACATCAAAGGCCAACGGGGCCTCTGTTTACATTTCCTACGTACGAAACTGCACCGTACGTACTCGTCAAACTCAACTTCGGATTTTTGGAAACAGTGACTTTTTTTGTTCTGCACTTATTCAACTGTGGAGGCTATTTGTGGGTAAGCGTTTCGTTAAAGTATATTTATATATTTTCATATTGCTTATAAATTTATGCTTTTAGATCCCGTAAGATTGCTAAAATGTCAGGTCCAGTTTTAGATATTGATGTTCCTGTTTTGGATGGAGATAGTGAGCTATTTTTATGCGCGTAGACTCCGCTTTCTCCCCGTTTCCTGATTATGACAGTCATCAAAACTGTCGAAGGTTTTGCTAAATTACCTTCTGAATTGCAGCGACGGATTTATCCTAAGCTTGAGGCCATTAGGAAGCTATCTAATCCCATTTTGGGCCTACAAAACGAGGTAGAATCCTTGCTTGGACCCACGGAAACTGAGCAGATAATAAACAAATATGTGCAGTTAGATATGCCAAATCTTGGCCCCATAGAAATACTGAGGGAATTACGGAAACGTTGGTATAAAACCAACATTTCTGACCATGAGGCTAAGGTTGTTTTTATTAATAATCTTCCCCAAACATTAAAACTCTTTGCCAGACACATCCCCAACACTCTCTCTATAGATGACTTATCTGAGAGATGTGAGTTAGAATATAGGGTTTTGGAACCCAAAGTGAATCCATCATCATTTTCTTCACCCCCGCAAGATGATAGAATCTCCTCTTTAGAGAGAACAGTGGCGAACATGGCCAAAGTTCTAAAAGGATTGGCCATTACCAAATCCGAGATAAATCAAGTGAATGCTCGACCAAAAATCGTTTCCAAGTCAAATTATAACGGTAGGCGGCGATCCAGATCTCCGCAATCCTTTAATAAATATGGTCCAAAGAACTGGTGCTATAACCACCAGAAGTTTTATTATGCTTGCCAAGTATGTCTTTGTCGTTCCGAAGAATTTCCGAATGAGTGTCAATTTCCACAGCTGATGGAGAGGACAACAGACCGCAGGCACAAGGGTGCATCAGTATCGGGAAACGTCTGGCGCAGGAAGTAGAAGACCGTACTTTCTGCACATCAACGGCATCAACGGCGCTACAGGGAAGAAGCCAACTACAATCCGACATCCATGTCGACTCTTTTCGTCCACGCCGAATTTTTCACATAGAGAACCAAACAGACAATGCCGGTCGCAATCACCAGCCAACTTGTTTGCATGACCCGGCCAAACAGCCCAACGAACTTCTGCACCTTCTTGATTTCAAGACTGGCGAAGAGTTCATCGTAGACACAGGTGCGGCAGTCTCAGTTCTCAAAGGTGATTCAATGGCCCAGATGTCGCTAGGCGTTCTTCTCGCAACAGCTACAGGCGAGCCCATACCAACTTATGGCTGCCAATACCGCACACTCAACATAGGTCTAAGACGTGAATTTCCCCACAATTTCATCATTGCCAAGGTCTCACATAATATAATAGGCCTTGATTTCCTTCTAAAATTTCGACTCATTGTTGATCTTGCCAATCAAAAGATCATCGACCCCTCCACCGGACTTGAACAAAGCTTTTGGACACTTGCCTCCGAGCGTTTGGAGTTACAGGTCATTCAGCCAACCACAGTGCATCATTCAGCAGAGATATCAGCAGCTCTTCGAAAATACAAATCGCTTTTCGATCTTAACAAGTCAGAGCTACGAGTCTCCAACACGATGCATCATATCGTCACAGAAGGACAACCTATTGCACTCAAGAAGCGACCACTGGCTCCTGCTAAGCTGAAAGCTGCACAAGAAGAATTCTCAAGGCTTTTGGAAGAGGGAATCATCAGACCATCGAAAAGTTCATGGGCGTCACCACTGCACTTAGTCTCAAAATCAAACGGATCGTACAGAGCCTGTGGAGACTACCGTAAGCTAAATTCAGTGACAAAATCTGATGCATATCCTATTCCAAATATCAACACTTTACTTGAAAAACTCAACGGCAGCAATTTCTTCTCAGTGATTGACCTCAGACAAGCGTACCATCACATACCGGTAGCACCAGAGGATATCGAGAAAACTGCAGTCATCACTCCATTTGGCCTTTTTGAATATCTTTACATGCCTTTTGGACTTAAGTGTGCTACTCAGACATTTCAAAGATTCATAGACAACATACTTCGCGACGACTCTGCTTATTGTATGTCATATCTCGATGACATTATGGTATTCAGTCCAGATCTAGAATCTCATGCGAAACATCTACGAAATGTCCTCTCACGCTTATCCAACCACGGACTCAAGATCAACTGTGACAAGATGCAGATTGCAACTTCATCCGTCGACTTCTTAGGGCATCGTATCACGGCCCACGGTATTCAACCGTTGCCGTCAAAGACGAATTCAATCAAGAATATCAAGTCACCAAGGACTTTGAGCGATTTGCAGAAAATCCTGGAAGTACTAAACTATTATCGCAAGTTCCTTCCAGGCCTTTCAAAACAACTTTATCCTTTGTGCAGGCACCTGCGGAACCGAAAAGGACTTAGCAAGAATTCCATCATTGCTTGGTCATCCGAAGACGAGGAATTACTTCGACTTGCCATCAACTCGTTAGCAAATGCCACAATGCTAACGCATCCAGATTTCGAAAAGCCATTTCTACTCACGACAGATGCTTCTGAATTCGCTATTGGAGCCACTTTGGAACAAGAGATCGACGGAGTTCGGAAGCCTATCAGTTTCTACTCGCGTACTCTTCAACCAGTAGAAACGAGGTACGACACTTTCGGCCGAGAACTTCTCGCCATCCACGTCGCAGTGCGCCATTTTATCAGCATCATTGGCAGTAGCAGATTTGTTGTTTTCACAGATCATGCACCTCTAGTTAGCGCACTTCGAAACGCATCTTCATCTACCGCCAAGTACCTTGCCAGAGTGGAAAGACAGCTTTCTCGTCTAAACGAATGGCAATTTGACGTCTTTCACGTCAAGGGCAAACAGAACTTCATTGCAGATGCCCTGTCTAGGCCAGACGTCTCTCTACAACCACCTTCGCCGTCACCATTCACTGTCAACTCCGTGGCACTCAGTGAACCTGCACTAACGCCAACTCTCCTGCGAACTGAACAACGCGGTGACATTCATATTCAAAGATCAATAGCCCGTCACCCAACCAAGTTCATATGCCGTCTGTGGGAAGGCTTACCAATTGTTTACTTCACGGGTACGCAGCCCAACAAGCCAGTTCTGCCGACCAGCCTTCAGAGAAAAGTTTTCGATTCAATTCACTCAATTTCTCACCCAGGAAGCCAAGCGACTGTCCGACTTCTTACAGATCGTTTCTGGGGTCACAGACTTAGGCAGAATGTTAAACGATGGGTCTCAGAGTGTGCAATTTGTCAGAAAAACAAGATCACACGACACACTCGTTCTAAGTTGCAACATTTTCTGTCTACTTCTCGCCTAGCCATCGTCCACATCGACATAGTTCATCTGACAAGGTTCAAGGTTTCAGCTACCTTCTAACTATGATCGATAGATTTACACGGTGGCCTGCGGCATTACCTCTTGGCACCATTTCTGCAGACGAAGTAACTAACGGTTTTATCTCTGCATGGATATCCAATTATGGTGTTCCCAATGGGGTCATCACGGACAGAGGCACTTGCTTCTCATCTGATCGTTTCAAAACCACCTTGCGGTACATGGGATGCATCTTACGCCAGACGACTGCCTACCATCCCCAAGCTAATGGTATGGTAGAGAGAATGCATAGGGAACTCAAAGCAGCTTTAGCATCCTCGTCCATTAATGGCAACTGGGTCGATGCACTACCTTTAGTTCTGCTGGCCATGCGTTCCCGTACTCGTGAATCCGTTAAAACGTCTGCGTCACAACTCTTGTATGGCATGGATCTACGCCTGCCTAGTCAGCTCCCACGTCTACTACCGGCACAAGATGACCCACAAGACGAAGCTACCCGCCTTCTACTTCATTTCGGTAACATGTCCGAACAGCAGCCGAGACACACGCCTCGTCCAGTCGTCGTTCACCCACAGCTCCACAGCTGCAAGAGAGTACTCGTTCGCAACAATAATGCTGTTGCACCACTAAAACCAAAGTATCGCGGTCCTTACCCGATTTTACTCAGATAGCCAAAATACTGCATCATTATGCAAGGCGCTGCACCGACATCAGTAAGCATAGACAGGTTGAAACCGTTTATCGAACCACCTGATCCTGAGAGCGTTCAACCTTCTACACCCGTCTCAGGCTCCGTCTGCCCACAATCTCAACCTGCTTTGTATAACGCGTAATTAATTTTTTTAAACATTAACATTTAACTATAAAATTTTTTTTAACCTTACGTTAATTTTCGTATTTGTCTCACGTGGCATAACCGGCTGTTCTTAGCTGAACAATTGTGTAGCATTTTTGAACAGTTCTTTGGTATTATGCCATCTCTGAAGCAATGTTCGTGTACATATTTTTATGCAATTACCTTTGATTTTAATGTATATATTTTTACATTATAATGTACTTCTCACACATGAAATTACACTGCCTATTTTGGTATGACCAGCTACTTAGAGCTAACGCTTTCGTGTAGCAACACTAAGTAGTAATCAGCTTCATATCATGGTACAGGCCACTTTCAATGCATATCTCAACTTCATCTATTTCACAAAGACCACTCTACAAATGCCATGACCACAACGTCGAGCACTTTAGCTCCTTTGGTCGTATACAAACACTGACAACGATCCAACCTGCTTAGGTTTTTATCTTAAACCTGGCAAATTCAGAGGCGATTTACCTCGAAATCTTCACGCTGCGGCTCCAAAAACTTACACTGCTCTATTTTGCCTCACGTGCTATGACCGTCCACTAGAGCTAACAATTTGTGTAGCAATTCCTAGTGGTTACCTGGCATCATATCATTGTTGGAGCAACCAACAAGCATATTTAAGCCCAGCACTTATGGTTCATCATATTTTTGCTTAACTTGATTCGAACTCTGTCATGCATTTCTTATCTAGCCTCGCAGAGAGGAATTTTTTTCTTTTTTTTCAGAGAGGAAAGTGTTGTAACGACACAAATCAATCGCCGACATATTGCGTAAATTAAATTCAAATTTATTTACGTTGCACCAATGAGAAAAAAGCAAAATTGCCGTTTAACCACGTTTAACCAATAGTGTGCAAGTAGACATATTGCATGCTATTTAAGCACGGTAATTTACCATGCAAGTCAGTTGTGGAATTTGCATTCTACCTGCTTCACGCGTGTGCGTTCTGTCGGCTGTCAATATCTACGCTGGTGATTTGATAGTTTCACCAACAACTAACTACATCCGTGACTCATCTTGTTGCGGTATACCGGAGAGACGAGCCAATTAAGTGCAGAACCTGCAGGACACTATCCACAACACGATTACAGGTCAACCACGGAAGCGACAACTCAACCAGAGTCCACCCAAGGATCTAGGACATCTTCAACTCTGAAGACTTATAGAGAACGCATTAACAGGCCCTCTTAAGGGCCCCCATATCAGTAACAAATCTCTATTCAGAGCACCTTAACCGAGTTTGTAACGTCGTACGGCATTTACTTGAAGCCAGGGCGTTTACAGTATACTTAGATTTTTAAGATCTAATTCGTCTCCCGCCGGAGTTGTAGGAAATGTGATTTATCTTTAAATTTTGTCAATATTTTGCAACAAAGTTCAAGTTAATTTGATAGTATTTTCTTCTTTATTTTATGTAAGACGAACATTTGGATATTTTATGCATATATATCTTTAATTGGAAGCAAAATCGCACTTTATTTGTACCGTATTTATTTATATCCTAACACATCACCCTACAATAGTAATGTTAATATTATGAAGTTAATGCCAATATTTTTTGTTATATTAATTTATTCGTTTAAAAATATTAATTGATACAAATTTTCTATATTATTTAGAATGTTTCTACAACATGCACCCGAAACCGATCTGAACAAGCAAGCGCAATCCTTGCTGTTTAAGGACCTATTGGTCACTAACATAGGGGAACTCCTGAGATGCCAGGCTCGGATATTCAATTTTGGCTGAATGTTCACTTAATTTAAAACAAATAAACCCTTCAATATCTTTTCTTAAGCTAATTTTCTAAAGTCCTGCGGTCAACTGTTCAGTATTCTCATACTTATTGCTATCTTTTATGTTAAAATAAGAATAATTATAATATTGTGCATGTTAACCGTCTAACTGATTGACATTGTGAATCTTTCTTGAAATGAAAACCTAAAACGAATTTAAGATCATATTCCTGGGCGATCCCAATATGCGAGAAATGGTGAGGATCAAAAATGGTAAAATTGATAACAGAATCAAGATGTCTGCTACAAGTCACCAGATGTCAGTCACACAATATGGACAAAAGAATAATTCTCAAGTCGCTGCTACGTCGTAGTTACTTTAGATCAAGTTTATGAGCTTGAAATAAACACCCATCCCACTGTATTTAACCAGTCAAACAACATAGAAACACTAGGTTAATGTTTGTGGCTGCATAGAAATTGCGCAGCCAACATTTTCAGTCAAGTACAATGTATGTGAGACTACTACTACCGTCAGTCCCACGTACTGAAGGGGTTCGACCTTCGATGATCATCATCAGAGTATGACGACAAACTGACTGAGGTTACAACCGCAATGTATATAGATATATAGAAAGCAAAATTAGATATGCGGCTCTCATCTCTATTAGCCTCGCATACATTGTACTTGACTGAAAATGTCGGATGCACAATTTAAATGCAGTCATGAACATTAACGTATTTTTTATATGTTGTTCGCGACTAGTTAAATACAGTGGGATTTGTATTTACTTCAAGTTGAAAACTTGATTTAGAGAATTGTTACCACCACCAACGTAATCATTGATTGTTTCATAGTCATTTGTTTACTACAATAACTGGATACATTTTGTTTACAGAATATACATTTCTTAGTTCTATGTTTGCTTAATGAACAAATCTGTAAATATTGACCTGATAAACGCAATATTTATTTTTGGCAGAAGAAATATTTTTCTTTACGGTTGCAACGACACCCAGTGTTCGTTATCTGGACCAAATGTGTCATTAATGAGCATACTTTGATTAAGAAATGCATTTTATTCACAGTAATCTAAAATTATTTGCTTTTATGTTGATGCAACTGTGATTAAAATATTTAATGTGATTTTTCTGTTTACATCAAGATTCCAGGGTAGATTCTCTTTAACGACCAGTTCCATTTTTTGCATTTATTAGACCGTTTTCACAATCCTGACACGGATTTGGTGAATTTAACGTCTGCTTCTCTTAAATCTCTGGAACTATTTTTAACTATTATTTCTTTAAATATAGAACATATTCGATTTGGTATCCATTTCATCTATCGAATCAGTTATATTTAATTTCGGTTTACGAGTAAGATAAATAATCAGTCTCTACACAGAATATGTATAACTGGCGAATTGCTCTCAAGATCAACCCATGAAATAGATGGCATCTCGTGAGATACTGTCTTGTATCCATTTATATTCAACCTACCATATTACAGAATCAGGTAGCGAAGACTTGCTAAAAACTTCAAATACGCCGATAAGATAATCTTTGTTTGCAGTAACATAAGTATTGTGCAATGTGGCCCATATTCTACTCATTTTCCAAACTTGCTTTTCAAAGTCGGACTCAATCTCAACCCCGATAAGACTCATATCTTAAAACTTTGATCTAACGTCAGTCTCCTTCCATAGCAAAACTTTCCTTTTAACATTCAAGAGATCGTAATTGTGAAGCATGTTGGTATAAGCTTCTCCAGCATACTTGACTTCTATCCAAACTGACTTTTTAATAATCAAGACATGGACCATTAAAAGAAGCAATACAACAGCATTTACAAATAACAACAATGCTGCGTTACCTTTAAAAAACAACAGTTTTATAATGATGAAAAATTCATTGATTTAAAATCAATCGCAGCAAAAGATAAACGATTATGGTAAAAGTGTATCGTGCCTATATGTCGAGGCCAACATGGACAACACACAGTAATGAGACCGTCTAGACTTTTCATGTCATCTAACTAATTAAAACATTTGTTTCAGTCCAAAGTTGTTTGGGGATCGGTGGACGCTACGTAGCGCAATGCCTCCTTACGTCTTAAACTTCTGGTACTCAAGTATAAACTATGTTCTGCGTAGCAATTATGCAGTCATTTCCCTTTATTCTTCACATTGATATTAAAGTTTATCTGCCATCTAGATAAAATTATTTGTTGTTCAAGTGTCAAACGTGAGCATTTTTGTCATTCATAACTAAGACTATCTTAAATTCATGCTGCACTTAGTATCACCATCATGATGCACAACTATACTAAAGCCAAAAGTGACTGATGTTTCACTGCCATGTAATCATAAGAAGCGAAACAAAAAGATTACAAATAACCACAAAGATAATAATTTAGGCACAAATTATTAATAAGATTTACGAGAGAGAGAGAGAGGGAAAAAAATAATTAGTTACTTTGTGTATGTTTATCAAGATAGCTCACAGCAGTGAGGCAAATTTTACCTCTACACAACACCATGCTGGCCAAGTAAGCTTTTGGGCAAGGCAACATAAGCAATACAGCTTCCCTATGGCTTTCATTGTATCACATCATAAGCAAATCAAACCTCTCATCTAACTTTGCCCTACTAGGAAAAGTAAGTTACGAGGATGATTCTACTAGACATCTGCAACAAGTTCACCACTGAGCTCGATTCGATACCATATTACGAAGGGTTTCTAACCAGGAATTATGATGCGCACGTGGACCCATCCAGGCAGACGACTAAATCTTATACTACCAAATTTTGATGCAAGTGACTTCAACTGTTTCTGCCATGTCAAAATCTACCCACATAGTTTCTTACGCCAATCTGATGCTAGATGAGAGGTAGAGCGCTGGGCAATCACATTGATGTCATATGCAAAAGGTGACCGAGCCAGCGAAGTTGTGCGTTAATTCGTTGTAGACCTTAACATAATATTATATTATAATAATTATTAATTTATTTAATATTAACAAATTTTGTGGGCACACCACTTTTCAACAGAATACCGAAAAGAACTTTGCAACCTACCGAGTCGAATGCAACCTTGAAGTCCAGAAAGACGATGATATAAATGTCGCTGTTCAAGAACTTGTCTTAACAAAAATATTATTTATAAAACCACGTTCTGAGCGGAATCCGGCCTGTTCTCTAGTGTGTGATTCACGTGAAGCGCTAAGACAACGTAGGATAATCGAAGCAAATAACCTAGACATGACTGGAGTCATGCTTATACCACGATGGTTATCGCACGAATTACGATTGCCTTTTTTGAAGATAGGAATGATGGTCGACTCATTCCAATAAAGTGGTACGGTTTCCCCATTCCATATAGTATGAAAAAGTTTAGTTAATGTTCCCGAAATCACAGCGCCACCATCCTTAAATAATCCCGGAAGCAAATCATCAATATCTGCGGCCTTGCGACGTTTAAGAGAGGATTGCATCCCGTATTTCTAACTCTGATGGTTCTTCGAACCTAACATTCCACACTGTTGATACGGGCATGCTTTCGGGAAACGGAATTGACACGGGTGCCAAAGAAAATTGGTCTTTGAAGTGTTCGGTCCACATTTTAAGACGACTTATTATTTTGGTTATTAAATGGTTGTTACTATGATTTATAGTTTCGTGAACTTTTAATTTTTTCGGACCTGTTGCGCGAATAAATTTGAACAAACGGCGACTATTACCTGACGCGAACGCTTCCTCCATTTCTTCAGCCTGTCTGGTTCAAAAGGATTCGAGATAGACTTTTAGACTGCGCTTAAGTTGGCGTCTTATATTGCGACGAGTATTATTGTGAGCCGAGTCAGGTGGAATTTGGCGCTTTGTTTCGAGTATCTCATATAGTAAAGGCGTAGTAAAAGGCGTACTTTCTATTTTCGACAATGGAAGGACAACATTGACCGAGTTTCGAAGCCAATAACACGTAGATTATGATGGTGCACCTAGTTCTCTGATACTCATAAGGATCTTGTATTCTAGTTAAGGATATGCAACATCAATTTATAAATTATCCAGTGTATGTGCTAGAGCTTCTCTTTGCTCATTTTGTTTTAATATTTCCACATTAGATGCACTGACGTAAAAATCAATCTTAGGTTTTAATAAATGGTATCCTACTTGAACTATCTTGGTATTAGGCACTCCGAGATTAAGTTCGGGCAAAAGGTGGAAAATAAGAATAATCGGAAATAAAGGTATCTGAAATAGCCGGATCACACCTATCGACCTTACACGACACAGCAGTTAAGGTGACTTCTTATCCTAAGCATTGGCCGATGAAATATGGATTCATTATAGTTCATGAAGAGCCATACAAAAACCAAAAGTGAATAATGCTTCACTGCCATATAACTATTAGTCGTTCATGGTTATATGTAGACTGTAAAAAACTTCTAGGTCGCCCATTTCTAGCGAGGATGGTTTGTATTCGGAGTTTTCGTTTTCTTTATTAGTCTGCCAACCAAGGCTGATGAATAGAATCTGCCCAGATGCTAGTGGCTAAAGCTTCCTTCGGCAGCCGAATCTTGCCCTTCGCGTCTGGCACGCTTGCTCTCGTTCCGTCAAACACATTTAACAATAAAAGTTAATGCATATCTAGGCGAAACTCGAGACTTCACATGAAACAGGATGATGACTGTGCCCCTTTAGACCCATTAAGGTTCATGATACCATTCTCGGAACGACTAGCTTCTGCCCGTCGGTCGTCAGGCCTTAATTTCTATGACTACGGGCCACCTCTTCCCGTTTAGTTCGTTTCACAATATGTCGATTTGCCAACGTGAAGATGCCTTATCCCATAGAGTGGTTCTCAATTTCTAAAACGTATACTTGCTGTTCTGTTTACCGTGTTTGTTTTTTATGGCGTAAATCGACAAGTGTGAGCAGCTTGTTGTTAGCCATGAGTGATGCGCGTACCATTGGAAAGTCAGTAATTTTGGCACATTGGAGTAACGGATCCAACCTCACAGGGGCACTTCTATGGTACTGGCCAAAGGTTCTCTACACAATAACACAACACTAGTTCAGACAAAGAATATAAACGTTTTTCACTTCTAATTTAATGTTCTACTATTTTGACATACTCCTGGAGCATAAGATAATATGTAATCAAATGAAGATTTTTAATTACTATATTAATGTTTTAGCTGGTATATATGAGGAACCAAACAAATAATGGTATTAGATTCTCTTTCCTTTGTCCTGGTTAAAGTGATGTGTACTATTTATGGTTATATATGGCCTGACGACCGGCGGGAACAAGCTAGTCAGCCTGGGAATGGTAGCATGAACCTTGCCGGTTCTAAAAGGGACAGCCATCATCCAGTTTCATGTGAAGCCTCAAGTTTGGTATAACTGCGCAGTAACTTATTGTTAAATGTATTGACGGAATGAGAGCAAGCGTGCCAGACTCGAAGGGCAAGTTTCGGCTGCTGAAGGAAACTTTGGCCACTGGCTTCTGGGTAGATAGTGCTCATTAGCTATGGTTGGCAGCTTATCTAGGAAAAGTAAAACTCCGTATGCAAGCCACCCTCACTATGAATTAGCGACCTAGTGTTCTCTTACGGTCCACATTTAACCATGAACAGTACGAATTACTATGTTCGCATTTATGGTTATATGGCAGTGAAACATTGATCAATTTTGGACTTGTATGGCTGTGCATGATGATGTTGATAACGTGAAAGAACACTGCCACCCATTTCTAGTTCGGATGGCTTTTATCTTGCCTTTTCCTTCTCATATTGTCTGGTAACGAAGACTGACGAGCATTATCTGCCTAATATCAAATGGGCAGTTTCCTTCAGCAGCCAAAACGTTCCCTTTATGTCTAGCACGCTTGCTCGCGTTTAACAATAGGTGTTACTGCTTAGTTAGACCGATATAAAAGATTTACATGGGGCAGGATAACGGCTGTATCCAATTATTGAACCATTACAGGACCTGATGTACGCCCGCGTCGAAAACCGAGAACAACTATCACCTATATTGAATGTTCCAAAGTGAGTTGAGCCCTTTGGGCGAATTCTCTCAGTGTTCGCTCTAACCATCTTGTCTATACTGCTTTGGGATTTAACTATTCTTCTGTTGAAGCATTTATTTTGCCGGCCTCCATTTGTTCCTGCTCTGTTGCAGAATACTGGAAAGCCGTGTTACCACCTGCAACCACTCATTGGCCATGCTGGTGAAAAATGCTATGCTCCGCATCCACCTCTATCCAATACGGAACATCATTTTCAGTGTGTAGTGTCGTGTGTTGCACCTTATTTTTATGATGTACGCGTTGGCGGATGCATGTAGGTCGTCTAGCATATCCTCGCTGCTGATTCGCGCACATTGTCTGTTAGTTATTGTATGAACTGGAAATCGTCGACGGAACGAAGCATCTAAATTCGATAAGTTTGATATTTTGTCTAGCGTTTAGAAAGATTTCTATTGTCTATTTTTTTCCTTTTATAATATTCATTTATTCTTTTTATTTTGTACTGGTTTACTCAATTTAGATGAAGAAGCGTAAAATTATCTCCGAACCCGACCAGCAAAGTTTCTCTGCAGCCATAAACGACATTTTACCTGAAAACAATGTAATTATCAACGAAGTCGATTCCGAAATTGAAATGAGCGGTTTCTGTTCCGATTCAGGACAACAATTACCCTTGCTTTATCTTACTGACCAATTGAAGGAATGGAATGCAACTTTGATATCAAACCAGCTCAACTCTTCCAAGTACGCTAAATTTGCCACGGCATTTATGCGTGGCCATTTTAGTGTAGCAGCCTTTTTTGCTTCTCAATTACCCCAACAAAATGTAACGACTGGAAACAGTGCTAAGCTAAAAATGCATTCAGATTTCGACCATGCATACGCTTGGACTGGGGAATATGAGGATATTAATGAAAGTGATGATTGTAATGGTTTACTGTCAAATACTGTGGAAAAGCACGACGGTTTGTATTCAGATGCCTCAAATGTTGTAAGCCAGTGTTGGTCAAAAGCCTCCTCTACTGTTGTTTCCGCTTTTCGTAATTTGAAATCCATTCTTTATCGACCCTCACCGGTGTTGTTGTCCTATTGCCAAATGAAAGGAGAATGTCATGCGTGGCAAGTTTTGACATTCGAGCTTACTCCAAACAATAAAAACAATTTTTGTGATTCCACTGAAGCCTTATGTATTATTGGTTTAGGTTATTTAGACTGTTTCGCTTTGAACAAGAACAATGTTGGCGACCAGTCTTACATGAAAAGCATGTGCTCAATGCGAGAATATGCGTCTGTAGAAGATATATACGAACGATTAATGACTTCTTATGATGATCAATATCGATTAATCGATACGTTGCCTGAAGGTTCTACCTCAAATGGTGATCGTTTTAAAAACACCGAAGAGAATAATTCAATGCGAATACCAGCTAAACGATGTTGCATCGCTGATGATGCTTGGCCTCAATGGCGTACATTTGCAGTTGGGCCGTCCGTTACGCAATTATCACGAGAAGATTTCTCTGCTATTCCATCTCATTCATGGCCTCTTATTGCTGTCGGCCATTCTGACGGATCTATTGAAATTATTAACTTGGGTTCTTCAGGTTCTGACATTGAAATTTTCTCTGAATCTTCCACTAATTTGGTGCAAACCGAAGCTTGCCGACGAAGAGATAGGATTATTATCCCAAATTTATCGTTGAGTATGGCTGGTAGTTCAGCCAATTGTTCGGTCAGACCTGCATACCAATTTGATCGAAGTGGAATGGACATGCGACTAACTTCCACTGTTTTACCATTGGCATGCATTGCATTTTTGGATAGGATTCATCTTCTTGCTGTTCATTGCTCGGGGCTGTTGCATATTTGGCGTCTTGAAATGTCTGAAGAAAAGTATCCAGCTCGTTTAGTTACTTCTTTCTTTTTGACCAAATTAGGGGAACCAATTCTAGAAGCTCAGTTTGATGTATTCAGTGGTATTTTAGTTTATTCTGTTTTGACCGGAAATCAAACCAAGTACAGCAGTAAAACAAGTCAATATGGATTATATTCATGCATAGTTTCTACATCTCGGCCTTATCTTCGATTTGGCCAATCTGCAAACTATGAGTCAGGTATCGTTTCTAAGCCATCGACAACTGAAGAATTACTTGGGACAAGAACAAGTGAAAAGAAAGAATCAAAGACAGACGCCATATCTTCGATAAGTTTGACTAAATCCCTTAAATCGTCCCCGGTAGAAGTTTTTGCGGCTGCACTTCATTGTTCTGGAGAAATTTCTGTATGGCGTTTTCCAGCTGGTGAGCTTTTAATGCTTCTTGCTTCACCATTGGAAGCCGCTTTCAGTACTTCGAAATACGAGGGCGCTGCCCAGTTGCCATTTCGAATATCGTGGTGGTCCAAAGTTTTAGATAAGAATAATTCTAACTTTAATCAACTATCACCTTCCAAACTTTTATTAGCTATTCTTTGCCAAGATGGAGTTCTTTATGTTCGGGACTTAGAAAGTCTGACAAACCGGCTGCTGCCATCATTATCGGAGATTCCATTAGGTAAAAATCAAGAAAATAAAATGGGAGTTAAATTTACTGCACGATCAGTGTTTACTGCAAATTGTAATAGTTATGCTTCACATGATCAAGTTGTGATACTCCAATGCAAACACATAACTGCTGGGCCTAATTTTCCTATTAATACGAATAATTCTTCTACGAGTTGTAGTGAACCAGGTCTTCAGAAGAAAGCACATAAGAAGTTTTTTAATTGGTTAGAGGACAAATCGATGCTTGCTCGCATATGTGCTTTCTTTCTGTATTATTTTGGCATTGTATTTGTTTACATGGGTCTGCCGTGGATAATGAAATTGTTGTTGGAGCGAATTAAAGTTTCTTTTGGCAAACTTCCCCTTCAGAACAACTACAAAGATAATATGGTGGGTTATTTGCTAATTTTATCCATTTTCTCTCAGTATTATTTTTTTAATCTTAGGCATTTTGTTGTCGCTCATCAAATTGTTTACTTTTCTCTTATTAATGTATAAAAACTGTAACTTTGATTGAGATGTGGGCACATATCTATGCAAGCGTAATACGATAGACTTCCGCCTCTTCAACGACATGAATGCTTACTAGGACTTAACTATTTTTGTAAATTAACTCTCCAGTATTGAACTAATTAAGATTAGAAAAATCAATTGATATAATACGTTCATCGGGAGTACTGCTTTATGAAACTGATTTGTGCGTTAAATAAATACGTGGGTTTTGACTAGAGCACGGCTATATCCGATTTTAGCATTTTAACCTCCGTGCTTCTGCAGTATATGTGTAGCATAGACTTTCTCAATAGGTTTATTTAACAAAAATGTCAGAGCTTCCTTTTGTTTAATCTCTTTAATGTTTTATATTTATCAATTTTGGAATAAAACTGGTTCCTCGAATATTTAGTTTAACTTGTCGATTTATGTAAAATTGTCCTGTTAGAAATTGATATATGTTGTGTATCCGAAACTAGAATCTAGCATCCTACTAGTATTACCGAATTGCGTGAACCACATTTTTCTATGCATTTTTGGCCCTGAAATTTTGTCAACACAGATTTTTCTAGTTCACAAGCTGAGGCTTCTCTATTGTCCTTAAAAACCAATACCAAATGCATAAATCGACGTTGTACTTTCGCTGTACCTGTTTACACTCCAATAGAATGCAGAAAAGATGATAACTGGGTCGCTTACTGCTCTAACCGGCAATCTAAGAAATGTTCAGATATATATCACGACGTCCGCTCCTAGAAGCGAGGGTACTCTGTATTGTCCTGTGAATTCTTTCTCTATCTGATGTGTGCTGTCTTTCCATCTGTTTTTCTAAATGTGAGATGAGGTAGCCCCCTCGTGGGTGCTTTGCACGCTGTCCATATTCACGCGGTGCTGTGCAACATTAGCGGAATCCATCAAAGCTCTCGACAGAGTGCTCCTCTGCGCTTAAACTGAGCTTAACAATCCTGAGTTTTCCATAATCCTTTTCTCAAGTTTCTGATTTTGCTTTGATTGTCTCGTATATCTCTTGCATGGTCAAAAGTTTATGAAATATTCCGGACTTCCTGCACCAGGCATATGTATATGATAATGACACGTAATTTTAGCTTTTCATGACATTATGAATCATCAAGCCCTTTGAGTTTCTGTGAACACTGAATCTAATATTTAAAAAAGTCCAATGTGGTCTACAACCTTATTGGTAGTTCTACTTGAAACTTACTATTTATTTGCTTTTGGGAGATATTAAGCCCGAAAGCGTTCGCGCATGATCTAACATACGTTTACGTTGGGAGTCGGCTACCCATCGTCCTCTAATGTGAGACAATTGGATGGTACAATATCCGATACGAATTTGTATACCTGCAGTGGTGAAGCTAAATTCATGTAAAGTCTTCGACAATGTGTTTTAAAATCTAACTCACTATATATGATAAATATACCAAGCCTGTTAAGGGTGCCAAAACTAAGTTTCTCGATTCCGTTCCCTGATTCCAACACTGGTTGCCGAGTTGATTGACGTTATTAACCGAACGGAGTTCGTGATATGCTATCTTTCACCAAAATTGAGAATTACAATTACTTCTGAACACCTGTTACTCCAGAAAATTAATACGCTCTTACCTTGATCGGTATCAGTTATCACTTTTCAGCTGTAATCATGACATAACATATATAACAGTTAGCAGCAACATAGCCGACATTTCCATTCAACTAAAATTTATGCGAGACTATTAGAGGTGAGAGTTGCGTATCTAATTTTGCTTTCCACATATATATGCAATGCGGTTTGATCCTCGCTAGTCAGTTTGCCGTCGTACTCTGATGATGATCGTCGAAGGTCGAAACGCGTCAGTGCGTGCAACTGGCGGTAGTTTTGCTATGTTTTCCAACGATTGGTTAAATACAATGGGATTGGTGTTTACTTCAAGCTCACAAACTTGTTTTGAAGAATTGTCACCATTGTCATCAATTAATGTTTAATTGAATTGCCTATAAATGCATATGTGGTGAAAGCTACAAACAGCAAATGTTCGTGACTGCATAGAAATTGTGCAGCCGGCATTTCCAGTCACGTACAATGCATGCGAGACTATTAGAGGTGAGAGACGCATATCTAAGTTTGCTTTCCATATATATATATATATATATATATATATATATATATATATATGCAATGCGGTTTGATCCTCGCTAGTCAATTTGCCGTCGTACTCTGATGATGGTCATGGAAGGTCGAAACGTGTCAGTGCTTGGATTGGCGGTAGTTTTGCTATGTTGTTCGACGACTGGTTAAATACAATGGGATTTACGTTTACTTCAAGCTTGCAAACTAGATTTGAAGAATAGTTTAAATATGACCAGAATGATTTATCAATTCAACATGAATGGAAGGTGTAATATCATGTGCACATTCGTTTCGTCCTTGCTGGTGACTCATCAGTAGGATTGTATAATGTGGTCTATTTAAACGGACATGTTATTTTCATCATTATTCTAAGTTTCTGCGGATAAAACCTCGTACTATTTACAAATTTTCTTCTGAAATTTCAACGTGAATAACTGAAGAATATCGAATGATGAGATATAAGGACCTCCAGAACGACATTTAAATGTAAATTATCATTGAGTTGTATTTCAATACGACGAAGATCTCCCGTGCTTTTGCAAATAAATGCTGCGGAATCGTTTTAATTGATTGCATTTATATGATCGCTATACCATTTTAGATTTTGAAAACAATTTTCAAAAGCCAAATTGCATAAACATAGGCAATGATACCGTAATAACCTTATTGATTTAGTAGGTTTAATTTTTAGCTTAATGATGTAGAAATATGTCTATCATTGTGTTCAGTTATGCATATGCTCTTTTACAATATTATTTAGTGTTATTTATACCGAATAATTTTTCTTGTGTTTTTATGCTTAATTTTTATATTTAGAATGATAGTTTGTCAAATGCTATTTGTGTAGATACTGAAGCTAATGTACCGGTGACATTTAGTGTTATTCGTCTCTCCAGTACAACACCTGAAGGCCGTTTTGAGCACTACCTTGCTGCAGGCCGATTTTCAGAAGCTGAGACTATAGCGAAAATGGAGAACCTCGATGAAGAACGTGTTCTTTTGCATCGTTGGTTGCATTCACTCACGTTGAACAGGCAAACGGCATGTCACTCAATCGATTCAACCCCTATGTCCTCCTTAAGTTTGGATGAATTTAATTGCAACATTAAATCATATTTGCAGAAGATTAAACGACATAGAGCATGGGCGATAGATCAGTGCTTGTCAGTTTTGCCTCCTGTCTCAAGCAAGTGGTCTGCAGACGACGTTTTAGATGGCCAACGTGCGTTACTGCTTTGTGGGTTGAAGCTATGCCAGGCGGAGAAGTCTGAAAAAAACATTGGTGTTGAATTATTAATAGCGTACATAGAAAAACGTTTGTTACACACCAAAGCTGTTTCGGCTATGTTACCAAACATACAAGTGCCTCATGACGCGAAATTGGCAAAAGCGGCTATTTGCCTAAAACAGTTAGAGCTAATGCGCTGTTTGCCTCCATTAGCTTTGGCGATTGGCCACGCTCATTTATTGAACTACGGCGCGGTGCGAGAATTGGCTAAGTTATATCCATCTCTTGTTGATTATAATTGCTTGCTAACAATAGCCTCGAAACTATCTGAGACGGCTAATCCAAATGTGTATGGCGAAGCGCTTTTAACTCCAATCAACCCGAGTGATTCAGATCGAACTAGTGTCTATATGATGAGTATTCAAGAGACTAAAGCACATAAAGAGTGCTTGACATGTCTTGAGATGGAACTGCCGACTGTTTATGCGGTTGAATTGGAAAAGAATTATTTTCCACGTAGCTCACAGCTGAACGATATATTCAAACTAGCTCGATGGCTACTGCGAAGGTCAGAGGAAGTTGAAAATTTGTCGGGACAAGCTAGCAATGCTTTACTGCTTTTAGAAATTGGTTTTAATATATGTGCACGAAAAATTGCACAAAATATGGAGAACAGTTTGGATTCGAATGAGGAAATCTGCTGCAGAAAATCGTTCTTAACTAAAATGCAGCCAATCTTTCACAAGTTGTTGAGAGTGAGATCTGAGTTGTTACAATTAAACAAGGTTTGTTCAGGCTTTTTTGCTGTGTTTCTTGATAAATATGAATTTGACCACAATTTTATTAGCTTCATTTATCATCAACAAGTACAGAAATCCAAATGTCTTTTGCAGTTGATGGTTCACTGTCATATAATCATGAGAAAAAATAATAAAATGCACACACCTAGCAAAAATTTAGTTCAAATATGACAAGGAGGATAAACCAAAGACAGCATGAAGGGAAGGTATAATCTCGTGCACATTCGTTTGATTCTTACTATCGACTTATCAATATTACGCCCTTTACTCATTATATATTTTGGTGTGGAATTTTGGAAAATAGGACGGTACAATCTCATGCTTAATTAAGAAAGGAAAGTTACGAAAATGATTCTCCTTAAAATCTGTAACATAATCGCCACTGAGCTCGGCTCGATGCCATTTCGCGCCGAGACTCAAACCTAGGACTGTGATGCGCACGTGGACTCTATCCTGGAAGGCGAGCGGATCCTATATTACCCAATTTTGATGTAGCTAACTTGAACTGTTCTTACCTTTTCCAAATTTGTATCTAATTTTATCGTTATAGTGCTTTACGCCGGTTGAACCACCACAAGTGGCTTCATCGATCTACAGACGGCTTGTTCCTATAGTCCGACTTCCAATGTTTGCTTATTTCCTTCCACCGATGGTACAGTTAATCTTATTTGGCTAGGTGACTGACTACCAGTTTCCATGAAGGGGTAAAGACCTAAAGAGGTAAGACAAACAGGCGTGGTCTTTATTAAGGATTTAGAATATATAAAGCTTGAGTGTGTAGCTCTTACGGCCAATAATGTTAAATAAATCGGGTTTGTTCACAGATGAAATAGTGTTATATTTATTTGGCTAAAGAATTTTTTTGCCATTATTAGCTCAATTTACAATGAATTTTAATGTAATTTACTTCTACGGGTTTGTTATAAGCAATTTGAAAGGCTAAATTGTTAGTTGGCAATGTTGGGAAATGGTAATCTAGTATCAGATAGTTATGGCTATTTCCAATATATTGAATGTGTGATCCATGTATTTGGTCACACCTATGGTTGTTGCTCTTCCTATATTTAGAACAAATTTGTTAGTGAGCCATCATTATGTTTGAATATTTAAATCGCACCATTTATATACAAATGAATTTATGTTTGTCAATTTCAATTCGGCGATGACACAGAGCTCGGTAGAAAAACTGTTTTGCATCTCATTGTAACAGTTCATTCAGATTATAACCGTGCATAAGGCGGCAAAATAGTATAGGAATATATTTAGCTGACTAAAAGTTTGCTAAAATAAAATTAGACAAGATGTAAATACACGAAAACGAGAAATTAATGAATAGAAACTATTGCTAGGAAAGGGTGAATAAATATACATATACACATATGCTACAACGTTTAGCGACCATGCTTGTAAGGTATTGTGTTTATAGACTACGTAAAAATATTAATTCAAGTTTTACATTTTTTTTGCCTAAATAGTAAACTATATATATAATTAGTATAAATTAAGCATTACATGATGTAGCAGCGATTATTTATTCAGTAGACTGGTTTCGTTCTTATTTGGATCTATTTAAGTACTGTTCATGATTTTCCGCGAATGGGACACGAACCGCTTTAAGAGATTCCAAATCGGTTTCACCTGACGTAAAGGCTATCCATAGCCATAAGCTGATATATGAATTCAAATTGCGTGAGTCATGCGTCACGGGTTCGTAGTGGTTAGAATCTCCGATTCCGAAGCAAATGTGCCCCAACTCGTATGTCGCTCGTGGCAAATTCTCGACAGTCCCGGAGTTCCCTATATATATATATATACATATATATATATATATATATATATATATATATATATATATATATATATATATATACTCCTATATATACATAAGAAATTTATTGATACGAAAAGATTTGAGATCGTCTTTTACACTACACTTATTTTGGCATCACTTACAAATCTATTAGTACTATTGTAAATCAAACTAGCTGGAATTCGGTGCCTAATTTCGAGAGTTTCCCGTATATTTCACAGTGACCCAAATAAATATTTCTACGGGGGCCTACAATATCACATACAGTAGTACCTGCATTGTGCATAGTGGAACTCTTCTTTTTCTAAAGTAAATTCGAAATTTCGCCATTAAACCAGTTAATGTTGACTTTAGAATATCGACATACTGTTGTGTTTCATTTTTATTTATATTTTCGGAAATCTTGACTGCAAATCTGAAACGGATATGTGTATGCTAAGAATCGACATAGGTGTTCAAAAACGAACAATAATCGTAGATGCAACCAAACCGTCTATAACTAATTTCTATATAATCTATTTTAGTTCACCGTTGTCCGGAGGCTGAAAGACGCCATGCGGCAATTTTTGTTGGTATATGCGGACAAAACTTAAAGGAAACGTTGATTAAGGTTTTTTTGCATTGAATTTTAGTAGATACATTTAAGCGTGCCGCATAAAGTCAGCTTTTTTCAGGGATCCATTCAGTTAAACAAGCTTCAGGATGTCAACTAAGCATAATACTGGCGCGCCATTTTCCGTCCTGAGAAATCTATCGTGCAAGAACTATTTTCGATATTCTGCAATCCGACATTAGGCTCAGTGATATGATCAATATACACAATATTCGTAGCGTCTAAAAGGGCGTTATTGTGTGATTGATAAGAGAAAATAGAAGAAAAGGAGGCAGAATCAAAGATGAAGGTGTTTGCAGTAGCCTGATTTCGCTTATCCACAATGCACGACTCAGCAGATAAGACTATTTTTTTATCCTGCGTGACGGCCGATGCAATATTTATTCATTATAATTCTTATAATTTATTGCTATATGTGAGCTGTAACAGAACTCAAGTTTGACGATTGAAAATGGGAATGGTTTGTATTCTCAGTTTTCTTTCTCTTACATAGTTTGGCAACCAAAGTTGACGAGCACTATCTGCCCAGATGCCAATGATAAAAGTTTTGTTCAGCATCAGAAAGCTGCCCTTCGTGTCTGGCACGCTTGCTCTTATTTAATATCGTGTTACTGCGTACTTCGATCAAACTCGAAGCTTCACATGAAAGAGATGATGGCGGTATGTATGTATTTATGTATGCATGTATGTATGTATGTGTGTATGCATGTTTGTATGTATGCATGTATGAATGTATGTTTGTTTTTATACAATTATGTATGTATGTATGCAATTATGTATGTATGTATTTATGTACGTATTTATTTATTTATGTATGTATGTATGTATGTCAATATGTTTGTATGTATATATGTATTCATGTGTGTGTTTAGGTATGTATGTATATATTTTTGCCTTAATACATGCATATATATATGCATGTATATATACATGGTTGTTTGTATGTATGAATGTATGTTTGTATGTGTTCATGGATTTTTTATGAATGTATACACATTTATTGTGTTTATATGTATGTATTTATGTATGTGTAGGTATGTATATATGCATGTATGAGTGTGTATATGTACGTGTATATTATTCATGCATTGCATATGTGCATGTATGTTTCCAATCCTATATGTATGGATGGATATATTTATGTATGTTTGTATGCAAAAATTTAAAAAAAATGTATGTTTGTATGCATATATGTATGGCTTCATATATTTCTGTTTATACGTATGCATGTTTTATGTGTTTAGCAATTCTTATTGAAAACATCGTATTCGCTGTTGCCATATAGGCATCAGTGATTAGATTACGTGCTGTTAACTTCGTTCTAAAACTGTGCGTCAACGTTTATAGGTGTTGTGTATTCGTATACTGAACGCAAGATTTTCATTGGCTTATGTTGGGTGGTCTTTTAATGTAAATGTGGTTTTGGTGGAGTACTTAAAAAACGAATAGCCTGTACTAAATTGTCGACCGTAAATTAGCCGTAATAGCTTGCATGACATGACGAAAACAGCTCATTATTTTATCTAGCCTATTTAATACACCGAGATTTTACTTAACACAATTTATTGTTCGTTACTGCATAATCATCCATTTTTTTCGGGTTTTTCCATTTATAGTTCAATATAACATATATAAACTTATGACGAAAACAGCTCATTATTTCATCTAGCCTATTTCATACACCGAGATTTTACTTAACACAATTTATTGTTCGTTACTGCATAATCATCCATTATTTTCGGGTTTTTCTATTTATAGTTCAATATAACATATGTAAACTTAAAAGAGGTATTCGCCACATTTTATTACTTTATGTAGATTATTTATCATCGGTCGACCGTGTTTTCTACATCAAAATCAATATCCAATTGCATAACTGTTAGTGCTTCTACTACTGACGTCATCAAAATATCAAATAAAAAATCATCACGACAATTTTTGTCAAAAAAGCCAAAACGTTCGCCTTTTAATGATAAGAAAGGCAATTCAACTAAAGCAAGTTCATTCTCAAAAGATGGAGATACTATAGAGCTATCTATAGACAAATTGCATCTGGGTCAATTAAGACAGATGTCCTCGTCTTCACGAATCGAGCTTATGTGGAAACTTTATTTACCTACAGTTCACAGCTCCTCTGCTCCTCAATCGAAATCAAAAGAAACTATTGGTGACACGCTGCATTCTAGCTTTCATAGCCTAGATACCAATGCAGATGAAATGCAATTCAAAGATATACTGCTTCGAAGAATGGTTCCGTTTATTGCAAATATACTTGCCGGTCAATCTGTCTATATAAATATGCTCTATCCTGACGTTAATCAAAGTATGTATATGTTTGTATTTGTATAATCTTTGTTACTCGCATTTATTTATTAATATCTGGGCTTCCGTTTAAGGTGTTTTTCATTGTTTATTATTTTTCTAGTAGTTTTAATGCACATGTAACCGACAGTCAGAATCGAAAAGAGTGTGCATAAGCTTTAGACTTAATAAATCATGGCTCTCGAATAGAGATTTCGAGGACCATTTAATATAGCTCGAAGTCAGTTGTATGTTTGATCATTCAGCTTCTGCTGCAGTAATAGAGAGGTAGCATAATTTGTCGCATTCCTTACTAGTTATTCTAGATTTCGTGCATGTCATCTACGAAAATGATTTCAATCATGTTCTTCAGCAATATTTTTGTGTTTATTTAGTACAAAATTGCTTGTTAATTTCATTCATTCATTCGGTTTATGTTCCAAAAGTCATTAAACTTAAAATTTCAACCGCTTCGAGCTGGATATTGCAAATAATGTCTTAAGAATGCCATTTTCAATTATTAATCTTAGTACACATTAATAGATTTTCTGTTAATTGGTATTGATTGATATTCTTTTTGTAACGTGTTTGAAATTATTTGTCATCCAGTTAGGGAATATAATTTGGTTGCGTTTCGTCTAAGGCTTTCAATTCGTTATGCGACTGAAAAATCGGTGTCTTTGTCCCGCGATATTTGAGTGATTTGTATTTCAGCGAGAATTCGTCTTTTCAGGGATATACATAGAACATCTAAGCTGGATAATCTATTACTTTATATGTATATAGTGCATTATGTTGATCGCGCGAGTGGTAATTACAATTAGCTAATAGTCTTTAAATATACAAACCAATCCGATTGTATCTATCAAGTCGAAAAACAGCTAAATTGTCGTCAGTCACACATACTGACAAGTCTCGACCTTTTATGATGATCATCAGCACAAGACGGCAATCTGAGTAGCGAGAATGAAACCGTAATGCATATATACTTAGTGTGTAGATCAGATATGAGGCTCTCAAATCTAGTAGTCTCGCATTTATTGCAATTGACGGAAATGTCGGCTGCACAATTTCTGTGCAGTCACGAAAATTGACTTCTACAGCTATCGCTATATATATATTAGGTGTACAATTTAACAATCATTTATTGCACGAGTGGTGGTAATTCTTGAAACGTTTGCTAGCTTGATATATACACTAATCACATTGTGTCAACCTAGTTGAACAGAAGAGCTAAATTACCTTCTGTTGCACATACTGGCCAATACTTGTTAAATTATTTAAACCAGGTGCTCTTATATATATATATATATATATATATATATATATATATATATATATATATATATATATATTGACAGTGAAACAATACAATGCAATTCATCTAAATTTTGGAAGGAATTTTATAAGAAAATGAAAGGTTTTCCGATGAGACAACCAATCATCATTTACTATAGAATGTATTTTAATACATTACATGAAGCAGAACCCTTTAGATATGACAAACCCAAATCATAAACTGTATGTACGATTCTTGAATGATATATTAGTTATTTTGAATTACATTGAGGATGGCATGATTTTTTAAATATTAGCAAATCACTGGAGAGATCTTAAATGTACGATTGAAAAATAATCATGTGGTGAATTACCATTTCAGGTTGTCGAATTAATTAAAAATGGCACAAGTTAGATATAGATGTCTATAGGAAAGATACTTAATCAGGTCTTCTTAAATTCAAGTCAATTCATTTCTATAAATTGAAAATCTGTATCCTAAAATCATTGACAATTAAAAACCTAAGACAAAAAGAAATTAAACCTTGGGAGATAGAATTAAGCTAACTGAGAAATATGCAGTGCTAATGCATACTCGCTAAAGTTAATATAAAAATACTAGGACGAGTCTCATATGTAAATTTAGTCCTAGTTAAAAGAACGTGATGCAAGATAGAACGGAAGAGAATTGGACGGTCATGGTAATTCTTTCAATCAAAATGAGAAAATTTAACCATGGGGTGCATCCTTAATGTTTAAAATTAAAATGAGGAACCACAATCTCACATTTATTATAATCAAAGTTGCGATCTTGATATAAGCACCTTACCCATTAATTACTTACATATGTCAGTATAAACTGAGTTGTATAGTGTAGAAAAGGCAATTCATCCAGTAGACCGGTTTCGTCCTTATTGGGAACTCATCGTCTACTAGATGAATCCCTGTCCGCGGCAAATTCTGGCCAGTACTTGATTGTCTTGTCTTCTTCAAAGAAAAATAGGATGCAGTCGTTCTAGCCAAATTGGATGAAATGCGCTGACTGCCCCCTTGTTTCTTACGCTAATCTAGCGCTGGGTGGGAAAACAGTGCTCTATTAGACAATAGAATTGAAGACATACAAAAAACATGACGGAGCCAACGTTTTTTATGGAACTTTACTTATTTTTTTAACGAGGAGCACTTGCTAGCCGATTAAAGAATACGTCGATCGGCATGGTCTCCTCATTCCATATAGTTCGAAAAAGGTTAGTCAGCGATCCCGTAATTATATCTCCACCATCATTAAATAAGCTCTGAAGCAGATCATAGGGGCCCTCAACTTTGCGACGTTAAGGAGATAAGATTGCATCCCATATTGCCATTCTTGATAGTTTGTTGAAACTAACATTCCACATTGGTATTACAAAGATGCTTTAAGAAAACTGGATTTCCACAGGTGCTCACGAAACTTGATCTTTGAAGTGTTCAGCCCACCTATCAAGACGACGTTTATTAGAGGTTGTTACTATCATTTAAAGTTTCGCTAACCTCTAATCTTCTCGCGTCTGTCACACGGATATGTTGGAAAAAACATAGGATATTACCCAATGCGAACGCTTCTTCCATCTCTTCCACCTTTTTAGTCGAAAAGGATTCATGATCGAGTTAGCAAGACTTTTTCGTATTGTTTCGAGAATGTCCAAAGATTTTACAGAGACCTAATATTTATTTTACGAGAACCTACAATGTTACATACAGTAGGACCTGCATTGTTTGTAGTCGAACTTAGCTTTGACTAGAATATTTGCGATTTTTTTCGAAAGGACGTCTGATCGAGTTTGCTTATGTCTGTTAGAGATTTATTGATATTTATTATTGCGGACAACGTACGTGAAAATTTCCAATAGATATGTACATGGTCCGAATCAACAAAAGTGTTCCAAAACGAACGACAATCCTATATGCAACCAATCCATCTACAACTAGTTGCTACATGATATATTTGAATCCACCGTTGTCCGGGGTCTAGAGGACGCCATGTGGTGCCACGTATTACACTACGTCTCAAGTTTGTGATACTTAAGTATAATCTGTTCCGCGAAGTTATCCAACAATTGCTATCATTATCGTTGCGCATAGAGCCTAAAGAGTATCTTCCACCTAAATGAAATTCTGCGTTACCTAACCGCCAAAATTGAGCATAAATTTCACCTATAACCAAAACTAAATCTGAAATTCTTGCCGTACTTAGTAAAGAGCGTAGATCGGAGTAAATCGCGTCCTTGCTGTCGTCTGTGCTGCAATCTGTGGGAGCGTATACAGATACAGCGAAAATGCAACGTTGACTTAGCTGTCTGACATTGATTTTAATAGATGTATTCAAACGTTCCGTACTAAGTCGGATATTTACAGGAATCCATTCAGTTAAACAGGCTTCAGCTCGTTATGGCTTCAGATACGCAGCATATATCGGTTTCTAATTTATCCAGTGTGAGTGCAAAATACTTGTTGGTGTCTGGTTTGTTTCGAAGTTCGCACATTAAATGCGCTGACTTTAAAACATAATCTAGGTTTAATGAATGGTACTTTACTTAAACTATTTTCATTATTTGACAATCCGATCTTGGGCTCAATGATATAATCATAACTTACCATATTCATTGCATCTAACAGAGCGTTATAGTTTGATTGAGACGAGAAAGAAAAGAAAAGAGGCAGAATCGAAGATGAAGATTTCTTCTGCAGTCTGATTTCGCTTTGTATTTTGCATGACTTAACTAGTAAAGCGACCGTTTTTTTCTGCGTGACGGATGATACGCTGGTATTTCATTATAGTTCGTATTGTATATGGCTGTATGAGAGCTGTAACAGAACGCAAGGTTGCCCATTTCTAGTGGGGATTGTTTGTACTAAGATTTTCCCTTTTATTACAGTCTGCCACCCTAGGGTGATGAGCCAGATGCCAAAGTTTCCTTCAGCAGACAAGAGCTGCCCTTCGTGTTTGACACGCTTATTCTCATTCCATCATTACCCATTTAACACTAAATGTTAGATTAAATTCGAAGCCTCACATGAAACGGGATGGTGGCTGCGTCCTATTATACCCGGCAAGGTTCATGCTACTATTCCCAGACTGACTAGCCTGTGCCCGCTGCTGTGGCTACAGCAAGACTGTTTGGAGGATCCGTCGAAATGATATGGAGAGATAATAGAAAGAATTAAACAGACGTAGAAAAATCACTAGGCTCGATGTCGAACACAGCACTAATTATTGATAGTGAGCGAAGGTTGCATGAATCAGAATCGGAAACTCGCTCAGGTCAGAGAGTAAGAACATTGAATTATCACTTACAAGTGGCGGGAGATGAATAATTAACGATCTCTTAACTCAGTTTAGTATTGTCTTATATTGTCAGTTTTTATTATTTGTTATCTTACTTTATCTATTAACTTGAGTTACTTATGGAGTGTAATACTTAGTACTAAACCTTTTTTACAATCTTTCTTGCAGTAGGTAGTGTTTTAAAATTTATTTTCTGGCTCTCATTTGTTTCAAGTTTTTTCAATAAAACCTATTATATTACTAACTTCTGAGTATTTGCTTTGAAGGGAATTTGAAACACATACTCACATTGAACGGAGATTATAACCTCGTGCACATTCGTTTCGTGCTTACTGGCAACTCCTCAGTACGAGCCGATATTACGCCCTTTACCCATTATATATTTGGGTAAATCCATACACGCTGGCCTTGATCGATATCAGTTATCATAATTCGCGGTAATCATGGCATCATTCAATTTAATATTTAACAGTTAGATACTGATGATTTTCCACGAGTTGCTTTGAACTATCAGTTTCACAAAAATCCGATCACCATTTTCCAGCATGCATCTGGTTTTTCGTCAATCAGGATGGGTGCGTATTGTCCCTTTCTACTGAATGCTTCAACATCATTCATACTAACCATTGGAAAAGCGATGTTAAACAATCTTTGTGTACACCTCATTTCCAATGGTTGGTATGGACAATGTTGAAGCCTTTGGAATATAGAGACAATACGCACCTAGCCTGATCGAAGAAAAAACATGCATACTGGAAAATGGTGATTAAAAGGATCTTTGTAAAACTGATTGTACAAAGCAACAACCCGCGAACACAACTCGCGGAAAATCATATGAAGCTCGCACTTTACAACAACCCTGCAAAACAGTTAGATACTGTTTGTGTTGAAGAACTAATATATATGCATGTATTAAGTTTTGCGAACCTAGTTACAAATTAGTTCAATTATGACCAGAAGGATAAACCAAAGACAGCATAAACGGAAAGTATAACCTCGTGCACATTCGTTTCGTGCTTACTGGCAGCTCATCAGTAGGAGCCGGTATTACGCCCTTTACCCATTATATATTTGGGTGAGGAATGTGGGAAAATAGGACGCAACAGTGCCGAGGTTAGCTCACCGTGTTGCTGCTGTCGGATGTTCTGCGCGTACTTTGAGCACGTGTGGAGTTTTCGGACAGTTGGTTTGCGAGCGTCTTTGCCGTTGCTTTAATGTGCCGTCTTGTACGATGTACTCTGTGAATTAGGAGGTTGTAGCGTCCTATTTTCACACGTTCCTCACCCAAATATATTAGGAGTTTATAGCGTCCGCTCATGCTGTCTTTGGTTTATCCTTCTGGTCATAATTGAAATAATTTGTTACTAGGTTCGCAATACCTAATACATACTTGCATATATAATAGTTTTCGACCACAAACAGTATCTAACTTTTATATATTGAATTGAATGATGCCACGATTACCGCGAAATGTGATATCTGATATCGATCAAGGCCAGCGTGTATGGGTTTACAGGAGTAACAGGTGCTTAGAAATAGTTGTAATTCTCAATATTGTTGAACTATTGCATTCATTGAAATCCATCACGATGGTACCATGTACCGACTCGGCAACCATAGTGTTAATACGATGTACTTTTTTGGTACAATAATGTTGGTATTGGGTACTGACAAAATAGCAATGGTGTTGGTATCCTTTATAGACTTGGTATATATATTATATAAAATGAGTTAGCGTTGAAGTCATATTGTCGAGACTTTATATGATGTTAGTTTCACTACTGCAGGTTTACACATTCGTCTAGGAGATTGTAGCATCCTATTTTCCCACATTCCTCACCAAAATATATAATAGGTAAAGGCGTAATACCGGCTCCTACTGATGAGTTGCCAGGAAACACGGTATCTAACATACTTACATTATTTTACTCCCTACCTTAACTGGATGTCACTCGTAAATACTTCATTTAAAACAGCAAGTGTAAAAATAGGTATGACGTGTGCAAAGAGGAACCGCCAATAATCACTTTATTATTAATCAAGTTTGCGATTTTGATATAATCACCTAACCCATTATGTACATACATTTGTCAGTATAAATTAAGTAGTATATTGTATACTGACAATACATGTACGTAAGGGGTCATGTGCTTATGTCAAGATCGCAACCTTCATTAATACTAATTGTTATCACCGCCCGAGCAGCTAATGTTTGTTTATTTATAGTTATAAATTTGTTTCGCATACGTGTACTTAGTTATTTGTTACTGATTACTCCTCAGTCTTAAACAAACACACAGGCACAGCGTACGCTTATATAGTGAAACTTCAAAAGGCTTTATTAGATTACTGTAAATTCACTTGGATGCTTGATGTAAACACCAATCACATTGTATTTAATCAGTCGTCGAAAAACATAACAAAACTATCGCCAGCCGCAACGCACTGAGGCGTTTCGACCTTCCATAATCATTATCAGAGTACGATGGAAAACTGACTATCGATGATCAAACCGCATTGAATATATATGGAAATCAAAGTTAAATATGGATGAGTTTGTACATGCACACACATGTACGTATACATCTAACAATTATCTAGTGCAAATGAGCTTTAAAAGAAACATGTTGCACTTTTTTTTAAATTGTGTTGTCGGAGTGCTAGCTTCATATATTCCAATGCCGCGTTTTGCGTACGCGGGTAGTAGCTTTGCACAGACAGTTTCACAAAGATCCGATTGATCACAATTTCCAATTTTGTTTTGTCTTTGATCGGGTTGAGTTTGTATTCGTCCCAATGGAAATGCGGTTCTATCACATCTTTGTTTACTGGCGACGTTTCGGAAGTTGAATCTCACTTCCATCTTCAGGCCAATTAGTCTCCTTATATCCACAGCACAATACTCACAATAGCAGATTTAAGCAAATGTGGTAACCTCGTTCCAAAACCATTCTATTTATATTTTTTTAACTCAACACTGTTTTTAAACATAGAATTTGTCTCAGTAACCAAACTCAATATATAACTATTTGTAATTAGCAGACCAATCCTTACCTCAGCTATCTCAAATTCCCTGTATACATAATCTCATCTCGTGTGCAGAATATTGTAGGGGAGAGAAAGTATCGAACCATTTTTTCATTATTTATAACTGTACTGCTACTATGTCACGGTAATCAAAATTCAAAACTGATAAAACCAAAAACCTTGACTGTCAAATACTGTATATTATTTAAAGCCGGGAACTATAATGTATACAATGGTGTATGAGGTATTGCGCGCATAGTAACAAATAAGTTCAAATATGGAGTAGCAAGTTACTTAGATGGAAGGAGAGTGAATGTCATAGCCACGCTTATGTGAAAGATTAAAGAGAGAAAGGTAGAGATAGTATGGACAACTAACGGTTTTCAAAACTAATCGTAAGCACAATGCGAAGTTAATCAACTCTTAGAAATAATTGCATAAGAATATATGCTCATATGACTAAAATAATTCATTATACCTATATACATATATATCTAAATATAATATCGTAACACCTTTATATATATATATATATATATATATATATATATTTAGAGGAAGGACCATTGTTAATTGTTAAACATGAATATTTTCTATTCTTACTAGATATTTATTACGTTAGTCACACCTTACATCAATAGATAAAATACATGTCAATATGTATAAAAACATATATATGGATATAAGCAACAGTATGAGTCCAACCTCCCTAATCATAAATACATTCATTACACCTTTTCCTGATTTTATTTCAATTGACTCTCTAATTAGTCTAGTTAATCTGTTGCGGTTGCATAACGCGATGCGTTTACATCCCTCTCAGTCTATTTCATCACCCGTTTCCTTCGAATGCCTAGCTAGGTCTGATCTTTGAATGTGTCCATATTTGCAGGCTGTCTTATGTTTACCTCTACGAACCTTTATAGGTCGCATGGTTTAGTCTATATACCTGAGATTACACTCTTTGCAAGGTATCGCATATACTCCTGATGTCTCGAGGGGTTCTATTTTTTCTTTTTGGTTAGGTAGTTTATTGCCTATAGTAAGCGATTGTCTTAAAACTGTTTTAATATTGTATTTAGCTGCTATTATTCTAATTTTTCTGCTTAATAAACATGTTGCACGACAGGGAATATGTTAATTATCTTTTCCGTGTGTTGCGACACGAGGTGTTTGAAATAATGAGGTCGACAATGGATGCAAACAACTCGTGTTGCAACACAAAGAAAAGGTAATTATCTAGTGAAAAGTCAGTAATAAGATTTAAAAGAAACATATTGCGCGATAGGGAATAGGTCATTTACCTGATTACCGGGGTTAGATCGGATTTGTTTGCATCCGCTGTCTTCTTGATTTTTCCAAAATTTTCGATATTCGGATATAGATATCTTTTTCAATGGAAATCACATCACCTAATAAATAGGGCAGTTTAAACTAATATTTCCACTTGACATATTGATTGTCAACTTAGTAGGTGATGTGCTTTACATTGAAAAATATCTCCATTTTCGGAGATCGAAAATTCAGGAAAAATCAGGAAGACAGCGGCTGCAAACAAATCGGATCGCAACCCGATAATCAGGTAAAAGTCAGTAATGTTTACGAGATCTACTGGTACGTATAAATGAAGCCGCCTAAACAAAGTTTACCTCGTGACTTAAAACATTAAATTCTTTTTGAGGTGAAGCTACCGTTGAAAAAAGTTTCCGAAATATGAAGTCTTGATTTTCGGAGATCAGTTGAAGACTGCTTTTAAAATCATTGTTTCGCAAAACGCAAGCCAGTTAATTTATCCATCACACCGGTTTTATCATTATTAGTATCTCGTGAAGTACGATCCCGCAATTTGGCCACGATGGAGCTCGAATTGAGGCGCAGTTGCTTCGTTGTCTGAGACTTTCCATTGTGTCACTTAGCCGCACACTACGCGCAATTTCAAGTTACGTTCTAACTGATGCATTTGGTTAGGCTTCCTTCAAGTAGAGCCTAAAAGGCCACCTTCAATTTGTTATTATAGAACAGGCACCACGCCTTCTGCGGAAGTAGAATTAAGTTGAATATCTATACAATTAAACAATGTTTAAGAAGCCAACAAGTATGTTCTAAAGTGAATGAATAACTATCGGAGATGATCGGGTTTTGAGCGAGTTGTGTTTAGTTTTCTGCCCGAAGGTGGCATCAATAAAGCTTGTCGTGCATAAAACTATGGTGTTTTTTATCTGTTTGCAATTCTAGCGGAATAATTTTGTAATCATAAATTTGTCTTCGCCTCTAGTTACGAAAATTTTCCCGCCAGCCGTTCGTGCGCATTGTCGTCAACTTCTAGTTGATTGCTTATTGATTGCTTCTAAACTTCATGTCAATGGGCTTGGACTGCTTTCTACTTTAATCGCTGATGATGGCAATGAATTTCACAAGCCATGGGATCTTCGAAGATATACATTGATAAATAAACTATTTCAAACAAATAATTTTGCTGAAAGTGGACAAAAGCGCCGAAAGTCTATTGATCAAATCGAAGAAGCAGTTGAACTACCAGAAAAGGAATTACGAATGGAGAATGACATCAGGCTGTTACAAGACAAAGCAGTCGAACTGGAGGTACTAGATACACTTGGTAAGTTTTATACGTCGTCTGATATATATATATATATATATATATATATATATATATATATATATATATATATATATATATATTAGTAAATAAGATTTGTTAATAAATGTTATTCCATGAAGTATGTTGTTTTGTTCTTATATTTTTAAAAATGGTGAAAATCGAAACGATCAATATATATATATATATATATATATATATATATTTGTGTGTATGTATTGTACAAAAGCGCTTTTACTCTGTCGGATCAACTGATTTGCCGGTGAACGAGAATGTATAGATTATTTGTGCTTAAATTATAATAAGTGTCACATAAATAGCGCACAAAAATATATACTAATCCAGCAAGTACTTACAGAATAAATATAACTAAATTTAGTTACGCGCGGTTCTTGGCTCGTGCACTGCCATTACCATAGGTTTTCCAAGCTCCATGCGAAACTGTTTAGTTCTGTTTATGTTATTTGAAAGTTCTGGGTTAAAGTATAGATACTTTTTGTGTTTTATTTCTGTCGAACATTTGTTCTATTTTATATGATTTAATGAACATTTGTTGCGCGGGCGGTGATAAAATTTGCTATGATCAAGGCTGCGATCTTGATATAAACACTTGATCCTTTACGCAAATACATTTGTCAGTATAAATTGAGCATTGTATAGAATTTAAAAGGCAAACCACCCAGTAGATTAGCTTTCTTTTTATTGGGAGCTCATCAAGCACTGTACAAAATTTGCCGCGGAAAGGGCTCGAACTCAGGCACGTCTGCTTCGGAATTTTGTTCTATAACCACTGAGCCACCTTTTTTGACAAAATGAATTCCTGTATTCTATTTACCAGTAAATAAGTTGATAAGGTGGAGTGAAAGCGCTTCTGTACAATATATAATTTTAAAAATTAATATTTGTGAATAAACTTTTAACGTGCGTTGCGGCTGGCGGTAGTTTTGTTATGTAGTTCGACGACCGGTTAAGTACAATGAGATTGGTGATTTCTTTAAGCTTGCAAACTTGATTTAAAGAATTGTTACCACCACCCACGCAATCAATTATTGTTAAATTTTACGTAAACACCCATCCAATTGTATTTAACCAGTCGTCAAACAACGTAACAAAACTATCGCCAATCGCAACGCACACGTTTTGACCTTCCATGATCATCAGAGTACGACGGCAAACTGACTAGCGAGGATCGAACCGCATTGCATATATATGGAATGCAAAATATATTGTGCGGCTCTCACCTCTAGTAGTCCTTACGTGACTGGAAATGTCGGCTGCACAATTTGTATGCGTTCTCGAACATAAGCTGTTTGTAGCTTTTTCCACACACACATAGACATTTCCAGTCACATACAATGTATGCAAGACTACTAGAGGTGAGAGCCGCATATCTAATTTTGCTTTCCATATATATATTCAATGCGGTTTGATCCTCGCTAGTCAGTTTGCCGTCGTACTCTGATGATGATCATGGAATGTCGAAACGCGTCAGTGCGTGCGACTGGCGGTAGTTCACTATATGTTGTTTCACAGCTGGTTAAATACAATTGGGATTGAATTGTTCGCACTTCAAGCTCATAAACTTGATTTAAAGCATTGTTACCACCACCCGCGCAATCAATTATTGTGTAATTGTATTGTCTATATATGTATATGTGGCGAAAGCTACAAACAGTTCATGTTCGTGACTGCATAGAAATTGTGCAGCCGACATTTCCAGTCAAGTTCAATGTATGCAAGACTGCTAGAGGTGAGAGCCGCATATCTAAATTTGATTACCATATATATGCAATGCGGTTTGGTCCTCGCTAGTCAGTTTGCCGTCGTACTATGATGATGACCATGGAATGTCGAAACGCGTCAGTGCGTTGCGACTGGCGGTAGTTTTGTTATGTTGTTTGACAACTGGTTAAATACAGTGGGTTTGGTGTTTACTTTAAGCTAGAAAACTTGATTTAAAGTATTGTTACCACCACCCGCGCAATCAATTATTGTTTAAGACATTTAACCTATTTGAAAACCAATTTTTGCTAAAATCAGTTTCTGTCGCTCGGAGTATTTTTATTTTGTATATTTTAGCTTAAAGGTCACATACAGATAGGAAATTGAGCTTTATTTTTTTTTATTTCTTATCACTTGGTCCTTATTTATTACCTTGCCTCAAATTATATTTCAAAACCCAGTCATGTTGGCATCTTCCTTAATATCTCTCGAATCGGGCTTAACCTTAATTCGAGGCTCATAAGAGAATATGAAGTTTTTTAATGTCTTTTTCTCCTTACGGTAACAACGGATATACTGCCCAGTTCAATTTCATTATTTTGTGAACCGACTGTGTGTCGATTACTTCCTTATTTATAAGTGTATCTACATCCAGGAATGAATGGTTTCTATGTGTTTCTTCTATTATAAATAGAATTGTATTAGCAACCTCATCATTATGCGCAACCATATAAAAGCCAATAGTAACTGTTATTTCACTGTCATAAAACCATAAGAAGAGAAAAAACAAGAACTCTTGATAAATGACGAAAAAAATTAATAATTTATTTACACAAATTATTAATGATATTTATGAGAGAGCGAGAGTAGTTACTATGAGTATATTTATCCTGAAAGCAGCATTGTTACCTTATATATATATATATATATATATATATATATATACTACTATACCATGATGGCCAAGTCCGCAATAAGGCAAGACAACATGAGCAATACAGATTACTTGTGGTTTTATCTTTGTCACGTCATAAATATAGGTAATCTCGTCTATATGATTTTGCCGCGCATTTGTATCTTTAATCTATTCAATGATAATGAAAGTATCATCAACGAAGCGTACGTTAATATTGGCTCGAGGGATAAAAATGTTTCATTCTTGTTTCTACTCGGTGATGCATACATACAGACTTCTCACGCCTTTGTCGTCACGTTGGAAATAATATAAGCCTTAGAATACGAAATGTCAGTTGGAAGTACATAGGAAAAGGAATTTATTTATGCTTTAAAACTCTGTATGTTTCCTTTAACGATGTATGAAGGTAAACCAAAAGAATACTTGTTTTCTTGGTATTCTTCTAGTTTCGCAAACGACACTCTATACCAGAAAGATTGCATTGCTTTGTGCAACTTTAAATGGCCACTACAGCCGCTAGTTGTGTCATTATTTCGGTAACTGAATTGAAATGAAAACGTGCATTGCCAAAACATGGAGGGATAAATTGTACTTGTGTGTTTTCTTATGTAACCATGCTGGTATTGAGCTTTTTATGCTACTGAGGACGTATTCTAGCAATCTTTTATCTTTATGCTACATAAAGAAGTCGTTTTATTTAACTCATGAAAATAATGTGAGTAAATGAAACATGATGGGCGTAGTTCCGGATTGATTTCACATATTCGGAAAATATATTTTAAATTCGAAACATCTGAAGAAGCCAGAGCTAAATAGATAATAAAATTAAGCAATCATTGATTGCGCGCGTGGTGGTAAAAATTATTTCCATCAGGTTTGCGAGCTTGAAATAAACACACAACCTACCAATAGACAACTGGCGGAATACAATTGGATTGGTGGTTACTTTCAGCTTGCAAATTTTATTTGAAAGAAAAGATGCTCAAATGAACGTTTTTTCTACACGAGGCCTTGTTTAATACGGTAAAAGTGTATTTTTTCGAGTTCGGAGTATCTCCGAATAAAATTATTTCACTTCTAAATATGGAGCCTGGCAATTTTGTAGTGATACAATGGTGTTGCTTTCGAACGGCGAAGATTAAATATCGGAATGGTTTTAAAAGATATTTTTGCAAAATTTTGATGTCTTGGAATTTATCAGCTGTTGCCTTTCGAAATTTAATGAGCTGCATGTAATTTATTAAGCCGGGGATGGATATCGTTTTACATTTGTTGATCGTAGTAACACAGTTATAATCGGTGTATTGCATTCTTTATGCATCATATATTTTCTAACCAACACAAATAATTTTTTTTAAATCTGATTTTTAACGCTGTTGTTTTACAGAAAATGATTTGCCCGTCATCTTACTCACAGTTCTGTCGAAATACTTTCCTTCGGAATCATCAGACTTTTCGACGTATTTGGAGAATGGACAATATCTTTTGAATCAAATTAAGACGCTGTTATCCGTATTAAAAGCGAATAAAAATTACGAAAAGAGCAAGGAGTGTGAGGTATATAATCAAACTTTATCATCATCAATGAGTGAAGATGCAGAACGTCTCATGTTTGAAACGTGGATGGCAGACGTGTGCAGCCTTCAGTTTAGTCTAATTGCCTTAAATCATCTTAACGCATTACTGAGTCTTCAAGAAAAAATCTTCTTGGTATGTATTTTTGTGAAAATTAACCTTCCATAACCAATTAAGCATTATTAGACCAACTGCAATGCTAGTTCGATCTTATGTTGGGTAAATGCGCAGTTATTTCACGATTGCGTTTTAGATTATGCTATTTAAAATGAAAGCATCAGTATTCTATTCGTTTCTATGGCACACTTGCCTGCAAGTTTGTGCGCCTCTGTATTATTTTTTTTAAATATATAGTCTAATATTTGTTTATTTTTGCTTGAGATAGCCTGAAACTGGTACTTCCATCTTGATAAGCACTTTATGCAATTATATTTAAGAACCAATATTGTCTGTTCCTTCGATGGCAGTGCTAACAGATAAACTCAAACCAAAGTTAAGTTAGTGCATGTTGGGCCTTACTGCTCTGATGATACAAGTCGTAAAACGCTACGCTGACGTGCATAAATTTTAGGAACAAGTAGGAGGAAGGCGACTTGCAACGCTACCTTCTCTGTACTGGAGCAAAATTCACGCCAAACTACGCATGTTAGACTTCAAGCAGCCTATGTGTGTCTTTCTGTGTCGCTTGAGCCGAATGATGGTCCATACATTCGCTCTTGGAACGTTTTGCCTTTTGCCTTTTGAGCTAGTAAATCTTTTACGGCTGTCGAACTGCGCAATTGCAGTATCCACATAGTGCTCCAGGTGACCATAATTTCATCGAGTGCTTCAGAATGAGTCTTACTCTGGCTTAGCTCATGGGAAAGGCGATTATTCTTCTGGAAAATCTGAGAACGACACAGCCAGGCGTGATGTTGCATTTTTGTTATCCAGCGTTTCAGCAAAAGCTTTATCTGACTGGAGAACTATAAACTGTATTTTGTATTTTTGCTAAGTTTTTCATGGGCAACTTGCTTCTGGATGCCGTTAATTTTTACGCCTCAACTCTCAACTATTTTGGACTTGGGAGTACTTACTCGAAGATCCTAAAGAAATTCATTGAATTCAACACTAAATTAAGCCATGCCAGCCCCGGAATGAAGCCGTCTGGATGTAGCTATGTGAGCAGCATGAGGTTCGCCAATCATGCACTTTGCTTTTCACTGGCTGCAGTGAACTCATTTTTTCAGCAGCACAGACAACAGCTTGTTACAATGCGTAGCGACGTCGACCATGCAGATGGGTCGGTGACACGTCATAGTAATCAGATTGCTCCAGCTATAGCTGCTATAATAGTTCAATTAAGGGATTTGGCCGTGTTTCGTCCGATTATCAGTGCACTCAAAACGAATCAGATGCGCAGCTCTGCTGATCTACCTAAATAAATTCCAAAGACGGCTGCTACAAAGCTTACATGTCTGAAAATATCGTCGATAGCTCATCTGTCTTGTGTCATCTGAGATCCTAGCTAATCAAAATCCTTATCTGGTTGCAGTATGACTTTTAGCACGATTTTAGTGTTCGGATCACAATTGGTCAGAAGGACTATTTTGCGCTTGTCTTCAGAATGTACCAGAAGAAGGCTTATTGGGAACTTGCACTGACTCTGAAACTTGTCTTCGTTTTCTGCTCACATAAAATCATTATCGGTGGCTACCACCGTAGATATCCACTCTGGAGAATGTGTCAGTGGCCTCAGCAAAATCCGCATCGCCAACATAATCAGATAAAGTTCAGAGATTGTCAAGCATCGGATTCAATCACAAAACCTGCGGAGATGTTTACTATGATGGGTCATTTTAACATCGTTCGAGAAATTTAACTTTTGGCCGGTACGCTGTCATTAAGCACAACTCGCCATTACATCTCGCGCGATGCGGATTAGAAAGCGGATGGCTGGTCTAGAAGAAAAAATATAATAAGACACAGATGCCGCTTCTACAACTCAAGAATGCTGTTAAATGCATGAATTTGGTCCACGCATTCCATTATGGTTCAAACTCCTGCGTAGGTTGTTGTAGTTCGAATCTCTTGCTCTTGGCAAATCCTTAAAAGATTAATAGCAGTGATCGTTTTTAAAGGAAATTGGCCACTGGAATTTGGGCAGATACTTTTCATCAGCTTTGGTTGGCAGACTATCTAAGAGAAGGAAAACTCCGAATACAAACCATGCTCACTAGGAATGGGCAACCCATTGTTCTTTTACAGTCTACATATAACAATGAACGACTTATGTTTATATTGAAGAGAAATATTAGTCACTTTTGGCATTTTTATGCCTCTGTAACCTGATATCACTATACTCTGGCAGGTGTTCTTATGCCACCTTTTTTGCAGATGCCAACCACGACGGCATTGTTACACTACTTTAAACAGATTCATCCATTCGGATTGCAGTAATGGGCTTATTCAGATTATTATTATTATTATTATTATTATTATTATTTTATTATTATTATTATTATTATTGTGTAGAGAGCATACCAAGGAAACTGCATTACTGATATTGCCTTGCCCGAATACTAACTTGGCCATAAGGTGTTGTGGAGAGGTGTAGTTGCTTCATTTCTGTGGGTTATCCTAATAAATTTACTCATAGGAACTAGGTATTCTCTCTCTCTCTCTCGCTCTCGCTCTCGTAAATCCCAATAATAATTTGTCTGATATGTTATTTCTGTTTGCATTTATATTTTTTTATCTCTCCTTATGGTTATATGGCAGTGAAACATTAGTCACTTTTGACTTTTGCATAAATGGACATAATGATGATGATTATGCACCTCGAATATACTGAATTCGAAAAATTCGGAAGAAATTACATAGACTTCGGTGGCTTTGCTGTCTTTGATGAGATCAGAAGCGTCTGCTACTTCATCTAATAGGGGTGTTTCGATGTCCATTTAGTAACAATCTCGGAGTTCATTTCATCGATAACCACTCGGTTTGCAATATGTGGCTTATTGGGGAAATGATTGACAAGCTACGCTTTAGAAACTAATGACACTCCTACTTCATAATCAAAATGACCACAGTCAAGACGTCAACCTAGGGCATATAATTTGAACAGTTTACGCGTTGTTGTTACTTTCAACTGATTATCAACATCAAGCCAAGTATTGTTCTTCATCCGCTGCTTGACTGGCAGAAAATTCCTTAAGAAGCTTAAGAATCCAGGTGTATCTCCTTATTTCGCAGCAGATACTGTATTCGTAAGCCTAAGCTTGCTTTATAAGGCTCCAGATGTTATTTGGTAGGCTATCGATTGTAGTTGCAGATGAATCAGCAGAAGCATAGGTGCTCATGAAGTCATTCTGTAAAATTTTATCCGTTTTCAATTTACAAGTATTCGGACGGAGTACGAGCAATATTCTTTTTGCTATTGATGCAATTTAAGTAATGCAGTTTATTGCCTTAGTGCATGAACAGCACTAAAGTAGCTTTGCATGGTTAAAGTCCAATTAATTTTATGCATTCAGTTTGAGAAACATTTTTAAATGAGTGCATTTGCCATCGGTGTTAGAGTTGTTTTATTAACACCTATGTTGAGCTAGTCTATCCTTTTCAATCGATATCACTGTTAACGTACCTACAGATGTTGCACGGCCTTTTACGGTAGAAAGGAGTCATTTATTGTAAGCAATAATCGTTTTCGCAATTTGGAACGCGAAATTACGATTTCGTGTGTTGAATAGTTGTAAATACGTCGTAAGAGGACGTGATGGTTCTTTATCTACTACCACAGCTTCTTAGTGTCTGTGGTGAGTTTATGTGCTGTGGTATGGCCCGTGTTTAATTTGAAAATGATTGGTTTTTTAAGTTCAGCCGGTCACAAAATATGCAATTGGAAATCGTTATTTGACCTGTTGATGCGATGTTTCTTAAGAACTACTAAAACTTTAATTTTTAGAAATGGAGTAAAGTATATAGTGGAACGGAAGTGGTTGTTACTTGACTTGTTATCCTATGCTCTAGAAGGTGTAATTGCTTGGCATATTTGGCTAAATACTGCTCTTTTTATAGCAATAGAATGCATTTATGCCGCGCAGGCATGTTGTAGGCCGTGGTAAATTAATTATGCATTGCTTGCATTGGCAGGGGGCATTTTAGCAATTTCCAAAGTTTCGTTTTATTCCACGTTGTATGAAAATATTATTTATTTACCTTTGGTTTACAAAACATGCTTTTGTTAGAAAACTCATAAAATATTTACTAGTCTGTGGGCAAAATTTTAAATTTTCTTCATGTCACAGGTCGGATATTCGAGTGAAACATTTTTCTTTGATAAAATAAATTGTTATAGGGGTCACGATGTGGACTAAACATAAACGTGGAGCAGTCTCTCATACTACAAGTTGCACTAATGCCTAGAATGATTATACTGGAAAATCAAAGCTTTTCCTTTGGACTACTTCAGAATCAGCGAAAACGGTTGGAAATCAATGTGCATATTTTCACGAGAAATTTAATCCACCACAGACATGCAAAATGATAGAACATCTATTTCTGTTAATGGATCAATAATTTTTATACACCTATACTATTTTTCATTCCCTTTAGAATAGTATAATAAGCGTAAAATATTCCTGAGATTTGGAGTGCGTCGTCTAGTAATACAATTTTTTCGATTTTTACTAATTAATAGGAAGCAGAAGGTTGTGATTCCAATTTATCCAGCAAAACGCCATTGCGTCTTCAACCATTGAAGGTTCGCCTTGGAATTAATTCTCTGGAAGATATTTTGTTGTACGCTGAAGAACCGGTGAGACTTCGCCGCTTTCTTGAGCACTGGATGTCCAAACTTGTGGTAACTCTTGCAGCTCGAAGCCGAAAGTTAGCACGAGATCGTATGCTACAGCAACTTGCTGAATCGAAAGATGTGAAGGATTCAAGAAGTAATGCGACATCGGAAAGACCAGGAAATGATAGTAATCAATCTGACCGAGATAAATTTGCAACTAAGAGCGATGCTCAAAATGCAACGGCTAATATTCAAATGGATTCAGGCCTAGGATTTGGACAGAATGATCCGAATAATATGAAGATCTCACAAATTCCAATGAATATTGGTAGGAAAATTACATTGGTCGCTTGTTTTCAACGGCCTTGTTTATATTTGTGTGTCCAATTTAACCATCCTTAAAAATGAACTGAAGACGAAATTCTGTACGAACTATATATATATATATATATATATATATATATATATATATATATATATATATTCTTTTGAAATTCATTGTACCCTTCCTATGTGCAAAAAGAAAAGAAATGCTTCTTACTCATTATCTCCTCAAATATCTTCTAATGAACATATATATATATATATATATATATATATATATATATATATATATGTACATATATATTTTCGGTATAAGCCAAGTTTTACATTAAACAGCGAAGGCCATTTTACAACTCGACTGGTTTCGTCCTTTTTGGAAATTCGTCAAGTAATTGCCAGAATTTGATTCGATCGGGGCTCAAACCAGCGCTCATTTGCTTTGAATACTTGCACTTGTCCATTGCGCTCCCACTACAGAACACTGCATACTATTTTGGTTATGCAGTAACTTATGGTTTAATTAACCTTTCCCCTGGGTCGAGCCTTTGTGGCATCTAAAATTCTAACTAGCCACTTCAGATCTGCAATTACAGAAGCGACAACATTCCACCTGGGGAAGTGATTTTGTTTTGATGTTTTTGCAGCATTTTGGTTATATGTACATTGTCAATGTAAGCTAAGCATTGCATTAGATAGTAAATGCAATGCATCAAGTAGACCAGTTGTGTTCTTATTGGGAACTCATCAAGTACTTGTTAGAAATTGCCTCGACCGGGGCTCGAACCTAGAGCACATTTACTTCGTAGAAATATGCTCGTCCACTTTGCGACTCCTGTCGCACAATACGCACAAGTTTCAGTTATATGCAAATTTGTTTTTGAATTTCATTGGCTACCCTATGGAAAGTTTAGTTTGAATTGTCATCATATATATAATCCACATTCAATTTTATATCACTTCTAATGGAATTATTTGTATCCAATAATTAGTTAGAGCTATCGTTCGAAAGCGAAACCACAAGAGCTCCACCCGATATAAAGTATAACCAACACATCAGTTTGTAGACAACTTAAAATGTTATGCACCGGTTCGAGCGCCGGTCGGAATTCCCAATAAGATTGAAACTGGTATACTCGATGAATTGCCTTTACTTTTTATGCAATGCTTAGTTTATACTGACAACACATATAATCAAAATCCTGCCTAAAAACTTAAATTTAGCATGTATATATATATATATATATATATATATATATATATATATATATATATATATATAACCGAATAAAAGTTAAATAACTTAATGAAATTTACTTTACTGCAAATAATTTAAAATGCGTTGTGACCATTCTAAGAATGTTTGGCTGTATAAACGAAAAACTCACACCTACATTTTTAAAGTTTAATATTAATCCATATATTTGGATTCAGAATTCTTTTTTTTGATGCGAGAAGTTAAAAAGTTGTTAGCTAAATACATATAATTTAAGTGCTTCATTTTTACAGTCTTGTGGTTTAGTGGGGCCACAGCCGGCTGCACTTTCTTACGCGGGTCAACTATATTTAGCCATCATCAAAACGCAATGGGTAATCGACTGAATTAAATAATGTCGCAGTGTATGTGAAACAAGTTTTTGAACCGAGCTACCGCACTCAACGCTTGGTTTCGCAAACGCTGAAGTGAACCGAATTTCGGACCACACAATTTCAATGCATTCACGAGCTTAACTTGTTTGCCTATTCTAGAACTTTATTGGAAGTCATTTAACTAAGGGATTATTTAATGCGTGGGTTATTATGAATTTGTTTTGGTAAAGAGTTATAGAATATCTATCACCACATAAGCAATAAGTCGCTGAATAATTATAGGAACTATCGGTATATTTGGTGTTATTCTGTACCGCACTGGTGCCGAAGAAGAATTTTATTATTTTTTTGTATATAAAATTTCGATTAGTTTTACTAAAGGCTGATAGCGTAAAATTGTCAGAGGATGTAATAGAAAGGCGACTGGCTAAACTGACTTTGTACATTAATAAAATTCTCTCTTTCATACTCGCACTAGATCTTCTGCTGCCTCTGTTCGTCCAAAGTTGCCAAGTTTGAATCGTTGTTTTGCAGATATGCTTCCCAGGGCTCAACTGTAGACCGTTGTGCATGAAACTGATCACAGTTATTGTTTTTTTGTGTATAGGGTTAACATGATTTTTTTAATCAAACGGAGAACCTGTAGACTTTTAAAAGATTCCGCTATTTCTTCATGGACCTATTGATTTGTTTAATAAGTTCCAAGCGTCTGTGTTATAATACAGTTGCCCCCTTTGATACTTCCCTTTTTATACTCATTTCACTTCCATTTTAGCAACGACATCATTAAATTCTGCACTGCACGTGGGTACCCATGTGATAAGTAGTGTGAGTGATCGTCTGTTCGGTAAGTCCATTGCTGCTAAAAATCATTTTACATCCAATGCTTCATCCTGTGCTCAAGAAATCAGAACTGCTTTGAAAATAAATTGCACGAATGCGCCACAGGATAAAAATGAGCTCAAGTACGTTTAACTGGTTTTCTTTTGTTTATAAAATGTGTTTTTCATACGTTTAAACTGCATTTAACAATGATAGATGCATGTCAGATAGCATATTCCTGAATGATCATTAACATTCATCTCTTCCTGTATGGTCAAATTTAGCTGCTCTGTTCAGTTTCGACGTTAACAATGGTCAATATTAACTTTTGTCAAGTAATTGAGCGAAGAGAATTATTCTGTTTTCAATAGCTTATATCCAAATTGATTGTTCCTACAAACGGATAGCTACGGTAATTTTTGTTTGTTTGCCTTAATAGATCTAATAATTTTGTCGTGGTGGATAAGGGCTACATGTTGATAGACATTGATGAGATTTATTGACAAATAATATGGAATAGAACCTTCTACATGTAAAGACCAGAGTCTTGAAAGACAACACTTATTCATTCTATTTGCTTTAGCAGAAAAATGATTTGTATATGTAATCATTTACAAAAACTATTTTCTTCAGAGACAGTATTCCATCTACTTATCTGTTCTACGCGTGAGCTGCTTTAAACTTAATAAAAGTTAATTATTAAGATGCGATCTGTACGACATTTGGACAAATTTCCAGTGAGATTAAAATTTCATTCTTATTTATATGAAAGAATTAGGTAATTGGTGTGAAAAACACCAATAATATTTAAATATTGACTAATATAATCCTTGCGAAATAAATGACTAGGTTAATGAATGGTGGAACCAATAAGCCAATGAATAATGAAGCAATGAGATGACCAAAACAATCTATAGATCTTAAATATTGTACCTTGCGCAGCGCTGTTCTTATTTTGGTGGTTTTATTCTTCTTTTTCTTGTGCGGGACAATTGATTGCGCTCGGGAGTATTGTGTCTACCCTGAAGTCCCGAAAATTATGAAAAATCGTCAACTCTGGTTCCAACGTAATTTTCAGACAGGCAGCTGATAGACGGCTTTGGAGTGAAGGGTCAAGAGAGAAACAAATCAAGGCCAAAATATCTATTTACCTGGAAATGTAAAAGGTTCGGGATTTTACCAACTTACGAGTGCTATTAATTGTCCTGCACAAGGCAAGCAAATAAAAACAAAAAATCTATAAATCTGTAGTTTTTAGTGGATTTATCATATTCTTGCAATGATTTACTGTTTCACTAATGCTTAATTTTCTCGGACCTGTTGCTCGAATGAATTGAAACAAACATCGGCCGTTACTAAATGCCAACACTTCTTCCATTTCTCCAGCCTTTATTGTAAAAAAAGTATTCAATGTCGACTTTTAGATTGTGCTGATGTTGGCATCCTATATAGCCAAGTATTATTATAAGCCGAGCTAGCAGGGATTTTGGAATCCGGTTCTAACGTCATTTTCAGACAGGCAGTTGATAGAAGACTTTAGAGGTAAGGGACAAGTGAGAACCCATAAATAAAGGCCAAACAAATTCTATGCACCTGGAAATGTAAAGGATTCGGGATTTTATTGTCTCAAACAAGAAAACGGCGAAAAAATCTATAGATCTGTATTTTTTTAGTGGATTTGTCATATTATTGTTGCAAGGATTACTGTTTCCCTAATGTTTAATTTTCTCGAACCTGTTGCCCGAATAAATTGGAACAAACATCTGCCGCTTCTCAATGCTAACGCTTTTTTACTTTACTTTACTTTACTGCGACTGACTCCTTTTGGAGGATAAGCCGGCTCCAATGACATTTCATCGAGTTTCCATCTCTCCAGCCTTTCTTGTACAGAATTAGTCAAGATCGACTTTTGGATTGTGCTTATGTTGGCATCCTATTGCTCCACGGGTATTATTTTAAGCCGAGCTAGCAGGAATTTGGTGCCTTGTTTCGAGAATCTCCACTGACTTTTCACGTAACCAATGACTGGTTATGCAGAAGACTACAATTCCACAGTAGTACTTACAATGCGCATAGCATATTATTTCTTTGTCAACAGTAGCAGTATTTACTATCAAGACTAGTTAACATCTATATAAGTAAAGGTTAATTTTTCTGTTGGAGTGACACCTGTTCTAGTTCGCCTACATCTATTTGAGGTGTATACTTATTTAACTTTATTTAAAATTCGAGAGCAAATCTACAACCGGCAGGTGCATGGTCCGAATCGAAATACATGTTCTAAAGTGAGCGATAATCGTAGATGAAGTCACGCTTTCTATAACTATTTGCTACGGGATATATCTGACTCCAGGGGTTGAAGGACGTCATGTGGCACAACGCATTATATTACGTCTGAAGTTTGTGCTACCCAGGTATAATCTATGCTCCGCGCGGCTATCCGAAAGTTAATCACCATTACCACTGCACATTTAGCTTAAATTATATATGTCCTCTAAATGAAATTCTGTGTCATTTATACAACGAGCTTGAACATTCACGTCACTCATGACCTAGGCTATATATGAACTTATTATTATAATCAAGGTTGCGATCTTGATATAAGCACCTGACCGATTAATTACTAACCTGTCAGTATAAATTAGGAATTGTATAGTGTAGAAAAGGTAATTGATGGGTCTGGTGCTTATATCAAGATCGCAACCTTGATTATAATAATTTTTATCACCGCCCGCGCAACCAATTTTCGTTTAATTGTATATGAACTTCTTTCTCTACTGAGTAAAGTACTACGAAGCAAAATGTATCTTACTGTTTCTGGTATTGATTTTTGTTGAGGTCTTTAACGTGCAGCAAAAAGTCGGCTGTCTACAAAGTTCCGTTCAGTTAGACAGGCTTTAGCTCGTTAGCTAAAAAAATTCTGCCACCCTTTTTTCTGGCCTGATTACATATCGTGGTACCAGAGGTTCGAAGCCAGTTGAGTGCTGATAAGGAATGTGCGTCCAGTTCTGTCATATGCGTAGCATTCTGCATTTTGGTCTCAAATGAACAACCTATATTGATTTATAATTTATCAAACGAACGTAGAGGGTTTCTTGGTGTCAAGCTTGTTTGAATATTTGCTCTTTAAATAGCTGGTGTGAAAGCGTAACTTAGGTGTACTAAATTGTAATTTACTTGAACTATTTTCTTTACTTGACAATGCGACATTAGACTCAGTGATATGATAAACATCCACTATATTCATAATATCCAAAAATGTGTTATTGTTAATTTGAGAAGAGGAAAGAGAAGCAAAAGAGTCAGAATCGTAAATGACGGTTTCTGTAGTCGTCTCATTTCGCTAGTCTACCCTGTGTGACTCAGCATATAATGCCGATTGATAGTAGTTAGTATTGTTCATGGTTATATTTGGTTTATCATGGGCATTAGATCGCCAATGTCCAGTTTTTATTATTTTTTCTGCTGTCAAAGACTGACGATTGGCATCTGCTCAAGGCCCAATGGACAAAGTTTCCTTCAGCAGCCGAAACTTGCCCTTCACATTTATCACGCTTTCTCTCATTTCGTCACTACTCTTTTAACACTAGGTGTTACTGCGTAGTTAAACCGACCTCGAGTCTTTACATGAAACAAGATGATGTCTATCCAATTATACCCGATAAGATTCATACTACTTTTACCGTGTAATTTATATGATGCGTGCTCGATGCGGAAGTTAATAAGTCACTTACGAAGAATTCATTCGTTTAAGACACTAGACAAAATTTAAATTTCTTCAGGCGAATGGTGTTCAGTGATGTTGCAGAATAAGTTATTGGTCAGTCAAGGTCTATTTATTAGTATCTGGAAAACCGTCTGTCGTATTTAGGCATTGTTGCTGAATAGGTAGTTTATATTTTTTTATTTATCAATTATATTTTTAGAAGTTATTAATATTGAAGCATTGCGGCCAGGTATTACTCTGACTGCGGTGTTTAAGTAATGTTGAAAGGCATATTTGTAAAATTTTAATTTATATGCCATATAATAAAATAATAGCTACGGTTCAAGTATCCAAGCCTCATGTTTGCAATATAAAGCTATTTGGAATGGAAAAAAGGAATTTAGCCTCCAAATATATGTAACCTGGTATTAACCAATTGGAATTTATTTCTGAAGAATTGTACAACATGACATGGCTGCTATAAACGTACAATGGTATAAGCAAGCGGACTCTATTCTGTTGTTATTCACTCTGAACCCTGATAAATCAATCACTTGCTTGTCTTAAACGACCATTGGTTGCGCGAGCGATGATAATTATTGTAATCAAGTTTGCGGTTTTGATATAAGCACCTGACCCATAAATTACTTACATATGTCAGTATAAACTAAGAATTGTATAGTGTAGAAAAGGCAATTCATTCAGTAGACCGATGTCGTCCTTATTGGGAACTCATCATGTACTCATCGTCTATTAGATGAATCCCTCTCCGCGGCAAATTCTGGCCAGTACTTGATTGTCTTGTCTTCTTAAAAGAAAACTAGGAAACAGTCGTTCTAGCCAAATTGTATGAAATGCACTGACTGTCGAAGGAAATTAACCTTCACTATAAATTTCAGACTATAAGAACGAGACGGCTAAGAATAAGTTTAGCACTACAATAATGAAGCTGCTGCTGTTTCTGCTTATGATGAAGAAAAGGCTTAAATGAAAAGTAAAGTAACACGGATTTGAGCTATTTTAACAGATTAAATTATTTGGTCATAGTTTATGATGGAGATATATGACCTATTGAACTGTTATACGACCCTGAATAGCTAGTCATACATCGTTAGCACATGCATGTAACTTAGTCTGAAATATCCGCATTATGAATCAGTACTATATAGTGTTGTTAGTCCTTCTATTATACTTTTCCTATGTGTGACTATTAGGTAGAAAAATGTTACATTTTCCATTTTTCTTTTTTCATTCTTTCTCCATGTTCTTGTCTATCGGCATAGACATTTTGTAGACCGTATGTTCAAAGCAATGCAATACGTGTTGAAAGCTAGCGCGGAAAAACATTTTCAACGCCACAAGCACAATAAAAGTCGTGTAGATCAACAGTCTGCTGATGAATATCGACAAGCGTATGTATTGAAGATGGAATATCGATTAAATAGTATTATTCAAACTGTCCTGTTGACTGCTGGTGATGAGGATCTTATCCGTTTCGCTTACGAAAGGCATCAGGATGCATTGAATCAATTTAAACTTCCATTAAATGATAATTGTGAAGAGGTGAGAATTTACATACACAATTTGCATGATTGTGCAATTAGACTGAAACGATTGTCCATTTTTATTCATAGTCAGGAATTTTTCCCAATTATCTCACTTTTTATCAACTTGCTGGATGTGGGCATATTTCACTAGTGCTGTGGTGTTACTAATTATTAATAGTAGCCAGTGCATTTGATTTGTTTTTTTTATTAATTTTTTCACCTTTCGGTGTACTCGAATGTTGTTTTGAGTTTATTAACTAGAAAGTTTACACGTATTAACACATTTTATGCTATTATGTGTCTTTATGTATATTGACTTGTATTTTTAAAAGCTACTTTATTACAGACAGGTGGTATCATGGAAGGCTTGCATTTTACACGCCGTACGCGTTTATTTAAACACTAGCTGTATTATCGATGGACAACCAGATGAACAGGTTCAGTTGGCTAAAATCTGTCTTCCATTTGGTCTTCTACCCTTCAATGCGGTCGAAAAGTTTTCATCTCCATTACCAAATGGCAACCAACAGCTAAGTCAGCATGCTTTAAGTAATCTTAAACAACCGATTCCAGAAAGACACCAACTAAAGATTCGCCTTGCTTGTATTCCAGTTTCGCAAAATGCATATCTGCCAATAGGGACTTCTGTATCTCAACCCAGCACAATTGACCAAACCGATAATTTAAAGAAAGACTTCGGAAGTGATTGGGATGAGACTATCGGTGACTGGTCGGAGATGGGTTTAGCTCTAGAGGACATTATTCTTGCGTCGAATAACTCTTCTTCAACCCACGTGACTACTTCGAAGCCATCAAATCGGTGCTTACGAGCGCTGTCTATCCAAGAGCGGCTTTTGACCGATCGTCTTTATTTGGAGGAAGATCTTTTAGAGGCTGCTTGTCGTCTAAGTGAATTAAACGCCATAGCAAGACGTTTAAGTGACACTTCGGTCTCATTGATTTTCAACAAACATACCTCACAATTTGCGAAAAGTGAAAAGGAAGCTAAAAATACTTTTTCGCAAACTATGCCGCAAATTCTGAAAATGAGGAAAATATGGAACAATTTTTCGGCAAATAATCGCAGTAAGTTTATTTTGTCTTTTTGATTTTCTACTTTGTATAATATATCTTTTGGAATTCAAAAGTAGTTCTTTCATGTGTTTGTAAACCATTTTATGTGCTGAAGAGATTGCGTACTGTTTTTTGTCTACTACTAATTCTTGTCAGGATAAAATTATTTTACAGGATATCGTACGTGATGTGCTTTGCCTATAAATTATTAATCTAGTTTTATTGGAAGTCGTTAGTTTTGATACTGAATGCTTGTATTATTTTTCCAGTACAAGCTACCAATATTGGAACAATTTTAAGGGTGCTGTTGTTCTTTGTTGCGCAGTGTGATCACAACATTTAACGTATCAATTATTTTATTTCGTGGGTGGTATGTTTGCACTATCAGTTCCTGCAAAGATCTGATTGATCCTTATTTCCAAATACGCGTTGAGTTCGTCTTCTTGGTGGCTGCCTGCTGATTCGTCCCCTCACTCCGAAGGTTTCCACACCATTCGTACTAACCACTGGTAATGAGGTACGATCTAATCTTGGTTGTCTGGCGACGTTTCGTTACCTCATTTTCAGTACCATCCTGAGGCTTCTAATAACAGTACATTGCTCACGCTACCATATTTAAACGCAGGTTTCGGGGTTATCCTCGATGGTAGATTTGACGATCTTATCTATGCAGACGATATTGTATTATTACTCGACAACTGAGATTTGGCAGAGGCCTCATTTATGCGATTAGCAGTAGTTCCGTCTTTTGATATGAAATTTGTAATCTCTAAATGTATGCTATTTCTACAGTGTCACCAATCACTCACTTCCACTCCGCGACTTCAAAGTACGTGGTTGGAAACCCTGCACGGTATAGTACAAACCATTGTGAGTAGCGATCTTGTTGCACATTTTTATCAGAATTATCTGAACTTTCCTCTTCATTTAGGCCGAGTTAAGTTCGAGACTCGGTCGTTTTATGAATCGGTACAGTGAAAATCGTAAGGAAGCTTTATCAACGATGCCGCCTTGCCTTTAAACGAACAGCCATAATGGTGTGTGTTGAGATGTAGGTTACTTCATTTCTGTGTGCCACCTAGTTAAGTATCGCAATCTGACGTAGGTCCTCTTCATAAATCAATCACCGTTAACAATTTATATATATATATATATATATATATATATATATATATATATATATATATATATATATATACCGTCACGAATGCTTAAAATGACGAAAAAAAGTCACCTATAAATAGATATATATTTTATTAGGAAGGGATAACACATTTAATAATAGTTGATGAAGGCCGGTTTCTTTCGAGAGTACTTAACATCACTTTACAATCTTTCAATTATGTAAAGCCTGGGTTTTCAGTTGATTAAGCGGGTGGCAACTAGTCTGATTTTTAATTTTACTTCTATTTCGTGTTGGTAGGTTATTGCGTGTGATTTGTGAGTGCGTATGAGTATGTGTCAGTATGCGTGCCTATGTGCGTATAAGGGTCATGATAATTTTATTACAGTGTCATGCTTCAGATCTGACTATTCTTGTATTGATGGATTAGGCTTTGACTAAGTGCTTGCCTTGTTGATCCTTACGTATACGAATTTTATTTCTCCGTATGTTTCCTTTCGTGACGTCCTGCTAATCAGTTTCATTTTGTACTTTGGTAACAGCGCATGGTGTTGAACTGCTAAATTCGGCAAATTTTCTTTGTGCTCCGTTTCAAATATATGCTCGATTATAGCTGATTTTCCAGACGGTTCTGGGCCTTTCTTAATACATTTTTGCGGTCAAAGTTGCTGGATTCTGTTGATTTATTGATTTTAATACATTCAATGAATACGATACCGTACATACATGAATATCTGTAGACTATGGGGGATTTGGAGAGAATTGGCGATTGATCTTTGGAATCCAAGCTCATGATTCCTTGTGCTGACTGTGATGTTAACTTTTGCACAATGGGTACTCTACTTCGTGACTCGTTGTAACCGCTGTGCAATGGCCTCTAAATGGTAAGTTTAGAGGAACAAGTTTGGCAGTATCCTCTGAAGTACGAATCAGACCTGGTCTGATGTTGACATCAATGAGCTACTCCGGGTAGATTAACTTCTCAATCTTGTGTTCAGAGCAGATCCTCCTAATTCGGTTTTCTAGGTTAAATTGGTTCCTTTCGTGAGATTTTGGCACATTACTGCTATTATGAATTTATTGCCAGCGAATGAAATTTTTTTATTTTTTGCGAGTATCAAATAACTATTTTCTTCTCGATTAAATTGGATGTAAAATGTAAAGGTGGTGTCCTTTCCTACTGAATACTTACATAGTAGCTAATTGTGTGATATATTTCGGGATAGAATTATGTTCTTCAAACCGGGTTTAAAATCAGATGTGGTACCAAAAGTATAGCCTTTGTAGCATAGAAGAAATAATCCGAAAACTAATTCTTAGCTTATAAGACGCTTATTGCTTAATGTCATTGAGGATATCCAATGAAAACTTCAAGTTTCTGAGCGAATTATTCAATTGCTCTGTCGCCATCTTGTAAGTTTGAACGAGAGCGAAAAGACTACTTTTAAAACGACGATAGGAACGTTGGTTATAATAACAGCTGACAACGAAATTAAAGACCTCACAGGGGGTCTGGACAAATTCCCTGCTCAATCAAAATCTCTTGCTAATCCAGACGCGTTTATTAACATTTATTCAAAATCGATTTTGTCAAAGCATTAAATGGAATTGATCTTTTTCGGAGCAAAATTCTCCAGCATAAAAAAATACATAAATGAAAGCGACATAAATGACATCAAGGTTGGAACTGAAAATTTCTTCAACGAATTTAAAAATCCATCGCCCAACAAGAATTCATTGTACAAGGACGGAAGGATGAGACAGTTAGCACACCAGAATGATACAGAAAGAATATCAAAGAAAGTCAAATAATTACAAAGGAGCATATACACGAACTAAAAAAACGTCAATCAGGTTTGGCCTTTCCGAAAAAGTAGCAGGAGTTTTTATACTTGAAGCCGATGCTTATATAGTTCCGATGAATTAGATCATAACTGATCAACCGAAATTCAATCCTGACACCAAAGAGAAATTGAACAAAGAATAAAAGTTATTCCGAAAGAGATGGAGAAACAAATTTTATCTTCAATGACTATTTCTGAAAGAAGGGTAAGACCCGCAGAAGAAATTTACATAGCGAAATCTTTCGGAACATACTCTGCTAGGTTGTACAGCAAATCATGAACGCGAAAAACTTTGACAGCTTCAAGAGTTCTTCAAATGTGGCCCATTATGGCAATGATCATCATTAAATACCGCAACTGCTACTAAATGTCATAAATATGAACATGATCAAGGTCTCTCGAGCTAGAAAATCAATTGAAGGGGGAAAATGGTCTCGCTTGACGTCTCATCATTATTTACGAACATTTCACTGGGAAAAATCTACGACATTGCGTAAACTGATTAAGAATGCGTTTGAAGCGTTTTCTGTAGACCCCAATGATTTCATATACCCATTATTAACATATACAAAGAACGTGAAATTTACATTTGTAAGTAATCATTACCGTCAGTTCAGTGGCGTAGCATTGCACATCTCCTCGCAGGCTTATACATACACTGTCTTGGACAAATGAGCTAAAAAAAATGTACCTGTGCGTACTCTACAAAATATATTTAGTTTATCTACTGTTGGTCCTCCTAAATACGGCAGACTCAATCGAAATCCTCAAACAAGCCAATGAAGCTGATTTATATATAAAATTCACTCTCGAGGTAGAGAAATAGAATATAAAATGTTGATTTGACATTGACAGTACATAGAATATCCTTTTTGTCACTTGGAAATACATTCATTATAACATTAGTGTGTCAATATTTCACAAAAGAAAGATAGTTAGCAATCTAGAAAACCGAATAACGAAGATCTGCTATGAGCACAAGATCGAGGAGAAGTTATGCTACTTGAGGCAACTTCAGCTAATTAACAACTACCTGGAGAGTTCCATAAATTTCAACATCAGACCACGTCTAATTCGTACCGCAGAGGATACCATCAAGCATGTTTTCCTAAACTTAGTATTTAGAGGCAACCTACTGGCCTCAATAATTGCTCGGCTGTGAAATCGAATCACTAAGTAGAAGTTTCCCAGTTCAAAAGTTAACATCATATTCAGCAAAAAGAGAATCATGAGGTTGAATGCTTAAGATCAAATGCCATTTCTCGCCAAATCATGAATAGTCTACAAATTCTCATGTATGTGGATTAGCATATATATTGGGCGTACAAAGAAGCGGACGATCAACAGAATTCAACAACATTTACTGCTGAAATTCAGTAAGAAAGGCTTGAAACCGTCAGGAAAATCTCCGAGGACTTAACCAATTTGACGAATTTCTCAGTTCTAAACGAAGCAAAGTCCACGCAAGCCCGAACACCCACTAGACCAGCTTCAACAAACATTCGATCGGATTGGCAATAAACTGAAGAAAAGCAGCTGCGCAAATTGCATCACTACCATCGTTAACGGTACCTGAAATTGCACAACAATATTAACGGTCAACATTGCAATTCGCACGCACTGCGCTGTTACCCAGGTAGAAAAATGAAACTGAAACTGAAGACGAAACTTTGGAAAATATATGGGGAAAACATTTGCACACATAAAAACCACCAAAGCGAATACTTGTTCAAATCTCGTCTATTAATAAATGAAAAAACAAGATCTCAAACATCCCTCTGTATTACATCGAGAAGGATAAATACACACACACACGGAAACATACGAGAATGCACCTACAAATCACCCACAATAAACCACCAACAAGAGCTAGATGTAGACTTGAAAATCAGACTTGTAGCCACTCCCTTAATCAAATGAAAACGCAGGATACTTATAAATGATAGATTGTAGTTTTGTTGATTATTCTCGAAATTTTTTACCTCACTATACTGTGTACATGATACGGAGAATTATATTCTGGTAATGAGGTTGTGGCGAGGCCAGTAATTTTTCTCTTACTTTCTGGGACCGTAGTAATTTATACGATGAGGGCAATGGGCTTACTTGATTAGAGTGTCACTACTTTTCTTCATGGAGGTCTAATCATTTACCTTTATTATCGCCAAGGTTGGAATAACGCTTGCAGTGCGTGATGCTAGTGCTCGCCGAGGTTCATGCTGAATCTCGTTTGGTTATGTGACGAAATGTTAAGTCTATGATAGTTTTATTAAATTTTTGTTCAATTTTGATCCTTTCTATTTTAGAAGCCGAATTTCACTGTTTTCTTCGTCGTAAAATGCTTATTGAAGCGCTGGAATCGGTCTGTAACGCTATGCTTAGCCACCGCATTGAGACGATATCGACCAGCTATCCTTTGGACAAAGATGGCGTTAGCGTATCTGATGATAGAAGTAAAAAGCACCTTGTTGACCATGGTCTAGCACATGGAAGTTCAGATTTAAGAGAACTTGCCGAAAGTGTGCGCATGTCTCAGCAAAAGTCATCTGTACAATCCGATGGCATAGAACATAGTTTGAAAAAACCAAGTGATATGAGCAACGCAGCTCCCGGTGGAATTTTTGATGCGGTCACTGTTGTCACGGGTGATTTAAAATCGGTCTTCTGTTCTAACAGTGTCACGCTTCCAGATTTTCTTAGCTCTGATGCCGAGCTGAGTCGTTTAGTGAGACCGTTTAATATAAATATCGGAACTAAAAGAAGTCAAAATAATTTAAATTCGGCCAAACAAATGCTCCTTGTGGTTCTTTTCAGAGTTCTCGTTTCTGCGCACTCTGATTCCTATTCATGTCATTCTGCATACAGCAATATTCCATGTACATATGACATTTTTACCCCCGAAAAACAATTCGACACGTCAAAGCCATTTAGGAGATGTTCAAAAAGTAGACCTAAAAGTGTTCTATCACCGCTGTCGAAAAATGCAGCAAAGTTGATGAGTAGCAGAGCTCAAATTTTGATGAATTCGATTTTTGTTATAAAGAGTGAAATAAATTCCAGCACATACGATGAATCGGGTAGTGAGCATTCCTGGCAGGAGGCTTGTCTTTTGGCTTCTGGGACATCAACATTTCTGAATGATGGGCGCTTTAATCAACAGGCGTTGTATCATTTAGTAAGTTTTTTTGTGTTGCTGTATTTGATGACGGGTGGTCTAATAATAATCAACTTCTTTTGTCTTTCAGTTTAAAGATAAATTGGTGCTCTGTAATCGTAAGGCAAAAACAAAGCGATAATATTTGTGTAAATTAAACATACGTGAACTCTATATACTTATTGTACGTAAGTAATGCTCCACACATGGTGCTTCAGAGTACATTGAGTTTTAGGAAATAAATGATGAAGGTCTGTCATCTGGAATATTCGTTTACTATAAAAGACAACTAAATGTCAGTATAATGGTTTAAGTTGTCCTTCGTTACTCTAAGAAATAATATGGCATGTCACCTTTTGATTGCGCATCGGCATAGCAATTTACACCCTGGCAACCGCCAGATCAAAACTAGTCGCAGTTACAATGAATGCCTGAACCTTGTCGGAACTATTGAGCCCACCATCCTGTCGCATGTAAGAGCTCCATTTCAGTTTTACTATACAGTGGTTGAATGTGAACAAACCTGCCAGAGACGAAGAGCCAGCTTCTGTTGTTAAATTAAATTTCGGTCAGTGCTGATTTAACATCACATGCTCCTTGCAGATGATGTTTACCCTGTTTCCCAGCCCTGAAATAACTAAATATTACGACAATAATGATTTATTCATTATATTAGAATGAAGCACCATTTTCAACTGCTGATGCATTGCTGCTATGATTTGTTCATTTCTCCTTAATTTTTCTGACGCTGGGATATGCTAACGAGAAGTATATGTCGTGATGATATCATTTAAGGCAGGATTCTTCACATTAGTGGAATTTCCGTTTTTTTTGAAAAAGTTTTCTTTATTTACAACTTATAAATGAATACATAAAGAATCGCGACCGGTCTCTTACAAAGATGACTCAATATTAGAGGCTAGGACCATCAACAATTTTTTTGATTTTTACACTCCACCACTCAGAGATCGGTAAATCAGGAAGCAGTCTCTTATGCGCATGGTGGCGGAAAAAATGATCAGACACTTAGAAGTTGGCTTCGCCAGTTGTTTTTAGTAAAACCATTAAATTTTAGAAATGTAAATGATGATAAACATAGCTAGAATCAACTGGGCCATCATAATTTATTTTCGGAAGAGAAATAATTGCATGCATTTCGTATGAGAAAGTTTCTTGGTGTCAATAATGATCATTATAATCACCATGTGCAAAATACGTCAGAATTAAGCTTCATTGCCCAATAACCATATAAGTATTAATGGTTATGTACAGGCTCCAAACGAAGATTAGATAGCTCCTACAGAGGATTGATGATTTAGATTAAGAGATACAAGTGAACAATAATTGATTTCGCGGGTTGTGGTAACAATTTTTAAAATCAAGTTAGCGAGCTTGAAGTAAACACTAATCCCATTGTATTTAAACAGTCGTCAAACAACATAGCAAGGCTGACGGGCATTTTGTTTCGTAGTGTCCGATGCTAAAGATGCCGTAATTTCACCTTTAAAAATAGTTTTAATTAAATAGAAAATGTAAACATGAAGATTCTCATAACCTGAAATTTCTGTTTCACGATAATACCGGCCAAGTTCATGCTACGTTGCTGGTATGACTAGCTAAGCTCTGCGGGTCTTCAGATTCGGAAATTCTTATTATTAACAACTTTAATGTTAACTTTTTTTGCCGTCTTTGAACATTATTCATTTCGACATAACAAGTTTAACGTCTGCAGATTATTTAACTTTGCATAATAAAGTAATCTGGTGTTATTTTTGACAAACTTCTTATTCGAAAGCGTGACAATGTAGTATCAGTTTGTAAATTAACTAAACTGACCGATTGGTTATCTTATCTGCTAAATGTAAATGGCACATGCTATGATAACGAGACAGAATTGACAACTAAAAAGTAAACATTTACACTTGCATCATTTTATGTTAATACTTTTTTTTTACTTTTTATGTAAAAGTTTGTCAATGAGGAGGACTCGCCTGACAAAATAAAATATGTCGTTGAAGCTTGGCGACTTAGATTAGCTCGCTATGCTTTTGCTACTGTGCCTTCATTTTTGACAGGTGTACACCAAAAACCTGACATTAACCTTTCTGAGAGCGATGCTACTAACAAAGGTCCAGTATTCACGAATAGTTTAGCAAGGCTTGTTTTACCTCGATTAATGCATTTGCTTGAGATTTCGCAGCTTGCTTTAGAGAGGGCCGTCAATGATCTATCTGCAGATAGTAGCGCTGTCAATTCTGATTTTATAGAAAGTGTCGGATTCTGCAATGAGGAATCGTTTGAACAACCTTTGGTGAGCAAGACCACGATGACGCACAGTTTGAAACAGACAGCAAATACAATGGCGAGTACTGCGGTCAGGGTAGTTGCCACAACGGGTCTGCCGTTCGGAACTAACCTGAAAAACCGAATTCAGAAACGGGCTGCTGCGCCCTGGGGGCATTTATTTACATGCGAGCAAGTTTCCTCTAATAACGCGGATGACCCACTTGCTATCAAGTGGTTATTTAAAAACAACTCAAAGGAAGACCTTTCGATGGGACATTACTTAGATACGATTGCAATAGCTCTACATAAATGGGATGCTACCAACCTGAATGATCTGTGCACCGCGGAAGATTTGAATAGCTCTGAGCTCATTCATTGGTTACCAGCTTCTTCACCAATATGTCTCAGATTTTCTCTGTTAAATCAGAATGAATGTTGCTTAAATGACCTAGATACCGCTGAGTTAAACTTGTGGAATTCAATTTTAATTGATCAATGGAGTAGTGAAGGCACGCCTCTACTGAAAAAATCTGACAAATGTATTACGGCTTTGTCTGATGAGGTAATCATAATGGTGTTTCATTCAACTAGTTTTATTATTTTTGCATTTTATTCGTAACAGTTGAAATGTGTCAAGTTTGCTTATTTTATTGGTAATTTTACTTTGTATTCTGAAGTTTTATTGGAACCATAATGCATGTTGTCATTACAATACACCCTGTAACATACTTCTGTGAACACGGAAGCATTCGCGCATTTTTCATTTTTAGGCGTTTACCTCTTTTTTGCCACAAGACAATTCCACCGTTCTTTGTAGTCCTACAGAGGGATGTATAATCAAGTCCACCGCTAGCAAGATTCAAGTATTTTCGTTCTTACTTCTGCTCGTTTAGATTAAACACTTTTAACATAACATTCATAATTGCGCAGATTCGTTGCACACTGTAGTACTAGTTTGAATTTTGAAACCTTCAGTTATGCTAATAGTTGTTGTAGTCTATCTTTCAGCACTAGTTACCTTATGTTTATCGGCGTTGCATAGATCAGCGCAACAGGACTTTATAAATAGTTCATAATAAATTCAGTTAGACATTCATAAACTGTTTCAGGTTTAAAAAAAAATTAAGAGACTTATTTGTTTATGTAATAACTTATTTAATTGTAATACATCATCACATATCAACGTTAAAACCACATTTTAGCCAGTAATTCTCTTGACATAAGGTTCTAGATGTTTATGTAAAAAAGTAGGAAAATTTCTACTATATTACGTTTGATCACTTGTTTTTATTATATAATGTGTAACTAACAAATAATTTAAGTCAAGGTCGCGTTCTATATATATATATATATATATATATATATATATATATATATATATATATATATATATATATATAATTAGGAAGAAAGAACACATTAATAACAAGGTGGATAAAGGCCACTTATTTCGTGAATACTAATCATCGCTATACAATCATACATACATACATATATATATATATATATATATATATATATATATATATATATACATTTTCGGTTTTCACTTGATTATGCTAGTGGTAACAAATCTGACTCGCTTTTACTTCTGTTTCTATGTTTTGTCTGATTGGTAAGTGTGTATGCGTTTTCGTCTCGGTGTGTGCATGTTTGCATGTAAAGGTCATTCTCGCAGTATTGCAAAGTGATGTCTGAGATCTGGTCATTATTGTTTTGATGGCTTGAGAATTAACCATTTGTGCGCATTGTTCACTATTACATGTACGAGTGCTATTTTTCCCAGTGTAGTTGATCGTTTCACCTTGTTGCGCAAATTCGTATTTTTCACATGGTAACAGCGCCAGTGTGGATTGAAGTGTTGAACGCTCATATTGTTTGGAAACTTCTGTCACCGTATGCGCCTCTGTTATTTCCACTTCAGTTTGTTGCCAATCCGCTTGTATGTATGTATTAGGTGTTGTGAACCTAGTGACAAATTAGTTCAGTTGTGACCAGAAGGATAAACCAAAGGCAGCATGAACGGAAAGTATAATCTCATGCACATTCGTTTCGTGCTTACTGGCGACTCATCAGTAGGAGCCGGTATTACGCCCTTTAACCACTATATATTTGGTAGAAGAATGTGGAATAATAGAACGGTACAATCTCCTAGACGAATGTGTAAACCTGCAATAGTGAAGCTAACATCATCTAAAGTCAACGACAATGCGACTTCAACGCTAACTCACTCTATATAATATATATACCGAGTCTGTAAAGGATACTAACACCATGGCTATTGTGTTAGTAACCGATACCAACATTATTGTACCGAAAAGGCACATGGTACTAACACTATGGTTACCGAGTCGGTACATGATACCAACCTGATGGATATCAATTTATGCTATAGTTCACCGAAATTGAGAATTACAACAATTTCTGAACACCTGTTACTCCAGTAAATCCATACACTCTGGCCTTGATCGATATCATTTATCACATTTCGCGGTAAGCATGACATCATTCAATTCAATTCATCACAACTGAACTAATTTGTCCTAGATTCGCAACAAACAGTATTTAACTGTAATCTGCTTGTATGTTTGTTGATTCTAGTCAAGGGCCTGTTTGGTCTTGACTGGATACTAGTAGATTGTTGTTAAATTTTGTTATTCTTGGCCAGTCGATTAGAATATCATGTTGATGAAACTTTTGAATATTAAGGTCAGGTGCTTGTTTTTTTATATAAAGGACTTCATAAATAAAAAGTAATTTTTCTGATTTTAATTTATGTAGAATTGCAAAAATGGTCGAATTGTCAATTCTCTCCAAATCATTCATAGTCTACAAATTCTCATTTATGTGTGGCAGCACATATATCGGACGTACGAAGAAGCAATTGATAAGCAGAATCCAGCAACATTTGCCCGAAAAATTGATTAACAAAGACTTGGCACCGTCAGGAAAATCAGCTATTTCAGATCATATATTGGCAACGGGGCACCCTGTCAATTCGACCAATTTCACAATTCTACATAAAGCAAAATCAGAAAAATTATTTTTTATTTATGAAGCCCTTTATATAAAACAACAAGCACCTGACCTTAATATTCAAAAGTTTCATCAACATGATATTCTAATCGACTGGCCAAGAATAACAAAATTCAACAACAATCTACTAGTATCCAGTCAAGACCAAACAGGCCCTCGACTAGAATCAACAAACATACAATCGGATTGGCAACAAACTGAAGTGGAAATAACAGAGGCGCATACGATGACAGAAGTTTCCAAACAATATGAGCGTTCAAGTATGTATTAGGTTTTGCGAACCTAGTAACAAATTAGTTCAGTTGTGACCAGAAGGATAAACCAAAGGCAGCATGAACGGAAAGTATAATCTCATGCACATTCGTTTCGTGCTTACTGGCGTTCAACACTTCAATCCACACTAGCGCTGTTACCATGTGACAAATGTGAATTTGCGCAACAAGGTGAAACTATCAACTACACTGGGAAAATAGCACTCATACATGCAATAGTGAACAATGCGCACAAATGGTTAATTCTCAAGCCATCAAAACAATAATGACCAGATCTCAGACATCACTTTGCAATGCTGCGAGAATGGCCTTTCATTGCAAACACGCACAAACAAAAACAAAACGCATACACACTTACCAACCAGCCAAAACAAGAAACAGAAGTAAAAACGAGTCAGATTTGTTACCACTAGCATAATCAATTGAAAACCCAAAATGTATAAATATGTATGATTGTATAAGCGATGATTAGTATTCACGAAATAAATGGCCTTTATCCACTTTGTTATTAATGTGTTCTTTCTTCCTAATTATAAATATACTGTGTAATATTAAAAGGCATGGACATTATAAATATATTTATATATATATATATATATATATATATATATATATATATATATATATATATATATATAAAAAAAAACACATTAATAACAAAGTGGATAATGGCCATTTATTTCGAGAATACTGAACGTCGCTCTACAATCTTTCATTTATATACATTCTTGGTTTTCATTTGAATATGTAGGTGGCAACAAACATGTCTCGGTTTTCTATTTTTTGTTTTGACTGATTGGTAAGTGTGTACGCGCTTGTGTCTCTGTGTGTTCCTGTTTTCCAAAACAAGAAATAGAATACCGTGTCGTATTTGTTGCCACCCGCGTTTTCAAATGAAAACCCAGAATGTATATAAATGAAAGATTGTAGAGCGAAGTTTTGTATTTTCGAAATAAATGGCCATTATCCACTTTGTTATTAATGTTTTTCTTCCTTATTAGAAATATACTGTGTAATATTCGAAGGCAATGGGAATAATAAAGAATATATATATATATATATATATATATAATTTTGTCGGTATAAAATAGCAAAGGCAATTTATCCAGTATATTTATTGTTTAATTCATCCAGTAGATTCGTTTCGCTCTTATTGGGAACTCTATGCACCTTTTAGTAAACCAAGTTAAACAATCGTTGATTGCGCAGATGGTGGTAGTATATGTCACTGACGGTATTTTTTCTATTTTGTTCGATGGCTGGTTAAATAAAATAGGATTGGTGTTTACTTCAAGCTCGTAAACTTAATTTGAATAATATTAAATTTAATTATTGTCTGGTATATGAATACGGTGAATGAATGTGACAACTAACGATTTTGACTATTTGCAATTTTTTTAAAGTTATGGCTCTGATTAGCACAGAATTAAATCGGGTTTGGAATTAGATTATTATAAAACTATGCTTGACTACTACAGAAGCGTTGTCCTATTTGTCAGCTGTGTTTAGTCTTAAACTCTCCTGAGCAGACATTTTTGATAATCAACGATTTATTGGTGTCGCATCGACAGAAAAAATACAGGAAGGATTAATATGTAATGCCAACATGGCTGCGAATGCAAGGATTTTGCTAGATATTTCAACAACGCTCCTACTGAGTGTCTCTTTACATGATCGACTCTGCAGTTACCGAGTAAAATATGGCGTTATTCTAAAAATGCAACGACATTTCAGATAATTGTGTTGGAACAACCGACTTATTGCCAGAGAAGCGAATTAAAGAACGTTTTAGACTAGGCACAACTTGGAAAGTATTTAATTCTTTAGTAAAACCCGAATATATTGATTCAAATAAACATCACAATCAGAAGGATTTTGTTATTAAATCAGGCAAAATTTTTCGTTTTGGTGTTGATAATAATTATATAATTACATTTTATAACTTGATCCTGGAGCCAATCAAATATTTTTTGTTACAGTCGGACCGTTAGTTACTAGTTCTGACGTGTTTCGGTCTTTCTTGGTTATCCTCGGAGCATGGCTTAAATTTGACAAATTTGGATCAAACTGCAACGTGTATATAATTTATTCATTTAAGTAGCCATTTATTGTGCGATTGGGATGACTATTTAAATTAAAGTTGTGAACTTAAAATTAGCGCCATTCCTTTTTAATTTTACTAGTTAAACAAAATAACAAAACAGTTGGCACTCGCATATACTGCCGCGTTTCGACCTGCAATGGTCATCATTAGGACACGACAGAAAACTGAATAACGAAGCTCAAATATGAGTGTATACCAAAGATATTACAAATCAGAAATTTACATGCTATCTCAATAATAAACTTTTAATACTTTCCGAAGCAAAATATGTCAAGCAATTCGGAACGACATAAATTTTCACTTTAAAGTTACTCACTTTATACTATAAGCAACATGCGATGACTAATTGTGGACTTAACTTTATGCGCTACATAGTTGTAGTCGTTATCAACTCGAACTCACAGGAGGGTAACTAAAATCTGCTAAATTGGTACCTCCTATTGACGGGCTTTTAGTACTTTATAGCCGTGTCTGTTCTGTTGTCGGGTGCCGTAAAATTTCGTGTTTAAATTCACGAGCTCCAGTTAAAGCGAAAGTGAAGGCGTCTAAGGTAGAATTTACGTCTTAATGCCCAAATTAATCTTTTACCTGCCTATTGGATTAGGCACCAGATGGGTCTACTCATCATATCTTGCCTCATGAGCCATGGTGGGACAACTACATAAGCGTAATGTCAACACTGTTTGCTTTCAGGGGATCAGAATTAATTAATATGATGTCTTGTGGCGTGCTTGCTGCCTGATATTGCAGCAACAGCTTGCGTTGATTCTGTAGAAATAACTGCTCAGTTAATATTTATTGGACAACTATTTTGCGAACTTTTTGTGCAATAACAAGAATTTTGTGCCGACTATAGTCTTTCCATTTCATGACGACCACAAATCCATTTTCCATTGCTGTCGAATGTAGTTATTTAAAGTAGTTCGTTCCTTTTGAGGCGCTGCGTTGGAAGATGGCTTATGTGTTTCCATAATTTAAGCCAAATGATTGCGACACATCGACCCCTTACTATCCATGCAACAAACGGATAAAAATCTACTGGAAACTTCTGGAAAACAGATAGTATTAGAAAATATTGTTATACGTTTTCTTATGGCATAAACTGTCGTGTAACTCACGATACGGAGAACAAATATCTCCACTTTGACGTATGCGGTATGTCGTATTTAATGTCATTTTCCATTTTAGTGGAACTATTTTGTGTTTCAGCAATGTAAAATTTGAAATACTTGGTACATTAAGGCTTAAAATTATTATAAAAGCATATTTATATAAGACAGCTAAAGGGTTATTTTTTCCAAATCTCGTTATGACTGAAATGTCAGGTACTATATATAGTAAATGTATAATTTTATTGTAGGATTAATTTAGATGGCTTGTTTACCTCAGGCATCAACAAACAAAATGCAAAAACGCACGGAAGTGTACACGCGGATGCACTAAGTTCACCAAATTCTATTCAGTTTCTTAAATATGTATTATGTTTATTTTACTGAAGAGAAAGGATCTCGCCTTTGACAACTTATGCAATGCACAGCTCCTGTTATGTTTCGTTTAGATGAACATCTAGAAATCTCAGTAGTTTTGATTTTTGCTTTTGCAAACATTGTGAAAGGTTCCATTTGACAGCTCTGCTCGGTCTGAAAAGCTCTTGGATTCGTTTCCTTAGTAATTAAAAGGTCCAGTCTGTGTATAACGCACTGAGCAGTTCTTGCATTTGTACAAATAAGGAATTTTTTACTGTTTAATTGCATGAAGTTAATTCTTTGAATTTGTGTTTTTCAGACGCCTTGTTTTAAAATGAGACATTATATTTGTTATAGGTGACCGAGTTGTCACTGATTTCTAAATTCAACATGAAGTTATTTCGGATGATACGTCACCTTTGCATGTTAATCAACGTGTACTGTTATTTTCGTCGAGTGTGGCCTTACTGTTTTCGTTTTTTTCATGCTTCATGATTGTTTGTTGAAATATTTTACAGTACGTGCCTCTAATGAAGTCAATTTCGGCTTTTCTAGCTTTTGGCGTTAAGATTCATCTTAACAGGGCTTCTTCGTTATGCTGGGTAAATTGTAAATTCGATTTCTTATTTGAGATTGGGACTGAATTCTGATTATAGATGTAATCTTCAATCCATATCGATATAATTTTCTCTTTGAATTTCCATATTTCTGTGTCAATATCGAGGAAAGACAACGAACTAGATTTAATTATGTATTAGGTGTTGCACATCTAGTAACAAATTAGTTCAATTATGACTAGAAGGATAAACCAAAGACAGCGTGAACTAAAGTATAATCTCGTGAATATATTTTAGTTTTCCGCCAAAAATCGTATCCAAGTGTATTAGATGGTCTTAATGCATGTAGGCAACAGCACAGGGTTGTCCATGCTCTTAAAATCTTTGAGCTTAGCATTTCTTTACATCTTGATGATAATATAGGCATTATTGGCATACCTCGGACATTTGTGGCAGTATTTTTTCAATGAAGAGCTTTAGTTTGGATTCCTCCAATTTTTGTGTATGAATATCTGATAGTAGAGGATTGCCAATTGTCATATGGGCACTTGTTCAGAATTACGCTAATAATAAGTTCGACATTCCATTGCATTTGGAAGTTCTCATCATTTTGCTCCGAACTGAATGCTATTCAGGAGATTAAGTGTTTGATAATTGTATAAGGTTTTTTCCGTCTATTTATATTGTTTGCTTAGGTCACGCATATATGCTATAATTCCAGAAATGTTGAATTTCCAGTTTTTTATTCTTTAAACTTCGTCTTTTGCTTGTATCAAGATGTAATATTACTAATGTGCTACTATATTTTGTTAAAAGTTTTAACCGGTTCGATATTTCAATTGTTTTTCACGACTGCGATGGTTCTCAAGAACAGTACGCATAGCTCGTTGAATATGCAACTGATTATATATGTATATGCATCCTGGGTTTCTAATTGATTATGTGGGTGGCAACGAGTAGTAAACCTGAATCAGACTAGTCGCCATCTACATAACCAAATCAAAACCCAGAATTTGTATAAATGAAAGATTGTAAAGTGACGCTTAGTAGTCTCGAAATAAATGGCCATTATCCACTTTGTAATTAATGCTTTTTCACTTTGAATTATATTGGAATTTTTATTTTCCTCATTAATATAGTTTGATAGAATAAACTATTATATTTCTCTTTAATACGCACTGTGCGATTGTTCTAATTTTATGTCCTCCATAGGTTTTAAACATTCTATTTCGAAATAGTTCGAGCGATTTTCTTTTTTTTTACACTATGTGATTTACATTTCGTATTTTTTGGAAAACTTTTATTTCAGCATCTGTCAGATGCCACTTCTGCTAGTTTGATGAAGAAAAGGGCAAACATTTGTGCTGCATGGAGCTTGATTGATGTTCACTACTCCCTGGCTTTGTGCTGTGAGCTGCGGCCAGTAATATCTGAAACATCGGAGGACGATTTCAAATTCTCATGGTCATTTTCATTGATTGAGGCTATTGAAAAATTGCACAACAAATGCAAACATGGTGAGAAGAGTATACTGTATACAATAATACTTAGAACTATTTTCGGGTTTGACTTTGTACTTTATGAACATTAAACAATATTAATTTTTGTGATTTTCCTGACATACCTATACACGTATCAATCCACAAACTATGAGTGTTCGTTTTTGAATGATTTTGTTTTAGGAAATATTCATGCGTTCAGTTATTCATATGCAAATGCCTATCATGTATATTCTATGCATCTTTCATAAGATTATAAGATGCTTTTTTATGACCCTGGTCTTAAGATCAGGCGGTTCTCCTTTGTGTCATTTCAAGACAGGCAGAGAGGCAATAAATCAGCATTTAAGAAGTGATGGTTTACTGTAGCATGAACACGAGTTTCATAGTTATGCGTGGACTGTGATCGAGAGCTAGGTCGCTTATTTCTAAAGCAACAAACACCCACTCCACTGAACTAAAGTAAAGCAACTGATTACTTTTTAATACAAAACAAACGAGGGCACATACACACAGGCATGGTGTACGCTCTTCTTTAGACGAACTTTGGATGCGCGGGCGGTGATAAAATTTTACTATAATCAAGGTTGCGAACTTGATATAAACACAACCATTAAGTAATTACATAATTAAACGAACATTGGTTGCGCGGGTGGTGATAACAATTATTATAATCAAGGTTGCGGGCTTGATATAAACACCTGACCCATTAATTACTTACATATATCAGTATAAACTAAGAATTGTATAATGTAGAAAAGGTCTACTTGATGAATTGCCTTTTCTACATTATACAATTCTTAGTTTATACTGATATATGTAAGTAATTAATGGGTCAGGTGTTTATATCAAGACCGCAACCTTGATTATAATAAAAGTAATTACCTATGTCAGTGTAAACTAGGAATTGTATAGTGTAGAAAAGGCAATTCATCCAGCAGACCGCTTTCGTCTTTATTGGGAACTCATCACGTACTGGCCAGAATTTGTCGCGGACGGGGCTCGAACATGATCACCAGATTCCGAAGCAGACGTGCCAGGTTCGAGCCCTGTCCGCGGAAAATTCTGGCCAGTACGTGGTGAGTCCCCATTAAGGACGAAACCGGTCTACTGGATGAATTGCCTTTTCAACAGTATAAAATTCTTAGTTTATACTGAAATACATAAGTACTTAATGGGTAAGGTGTTTATATCAATTACGCTCATCTGATTACTTCTCAATTCAAAACAAACGGGAGCACGTACACACAGTCATGGCGTACGCTTGGCTAGTGAATCGTCAAATGTTGTTAGATCTTTGTAATTTCACTTGGTTATGCATAACTAATCGTTAGTTTAAACAATCAGTGGTTGTACGGGTAGTAAAAACAATTCTTTAAATCACATTTGCGAGCAATCGCTGATTGTTTAATTATGTCACTTATAGATTAATGCGGCAAAAAAAGTTAATGTTCGTGACTGCATAGAAATTGTACAGCCGACATTTGCAGGTATGTATAATATATGCGAGTCTACTAGAGGTGAGAACCACCTATCTAATTTTACTTTCCTAAAATTAGGTCGAATGCACGTTAACTTTAGGTATTGTAACCAGCTGTGACTAGTAAATTGGGAATATGCGAGAATTTTTATGGTGGACATTTCTCCGTTACCTCATCAAGAAAGGAGCTTCGTTGTACATCTCGTAACAAACAATAGGGTCACTTCACCGCTAATAACCCTTCTTGCAATATGTGGTGGATTGAGTAGTTTTTAGAAGTGATTGCCAAGTTTTGGTTCAGAAACTGTTGGCGCCTATACTCTTTTGGCTGAATGACCACTGCTAATACGTTAGACCTGAGCGTAAAATTCAAATAAGTTGTTACGCTTCGTCTCCGCATTCAACTGATTAGACATACAACAAACATTTTTTTCACAGCCTATCCTGTTGGCTTATCTGATTAATCTACTAAAGAAAAAATACAAAAGAAACAGGTCCGGTGTATTGTTGTCAAACTGACTTTTATTTGTATAGTATTTGCTTTAAAGAAATAGCATATACCTATTTATGTGTGATGCATAACGTATGTAATACGAAGTTTATTCATTTAGGATCAGAATGGTATATACAAGGGAAGATGACCAAAAACTGGAATCTCAATGATGTTCGAGTTTTATGCTTATTTGATACTTGTAAGTAGGAGTCAGTGCTGGGTCTAAAAAGAACAATAATAATAATTTTCATGTACTGTTGGAAACACGGGCGATTCTATTTTCTAGATATTCCAGTATTATAACAATTTTGAATTCAAATTCGCATTTAATCATTCAAAGTGCAACATAACAGCATGCACGCACCTTGTAAATTTTACAACTCCATGCATCTGTGAAATGTTCCAACTTTTGAGTTTTTCGATGAACTATATGATGTCGAAAATGTTTTTAAAAACTATTCTTAACACGTTCTATCTCAGCAAAGTTCTAATACGCTGACCCAGGTCGACACTCAGTGTCACATACTTGTGTTGATAATAACATTATTAAATTGTAGGTATGCTATTTTTATATTGATGTGTACGAAGAAAAAATTTATACGCTCTGGGGTATTAGGCAGGAAATAGTATTCCCAAAAACCTAATTCTTGGTCTTTAAATCAGGTTTTCGAGATTAATATAAAGACCAATCCAATTGTATTTAACCATTCGCACAATGTAATAAAAGTAAACGTTTCGATTGTTTTATGTGGACTGTAAACGAGCACTAGGTCGCCCATTCCTAGTGATGGTTAGTAATAGGAGTTTTCCTTCTCCTAGATAGTCTGCCTACCAAGGCTGATGCCAGTGGCCAAAGTTTCCTTCACAGCCGAAACTAGCCTTTCACGTCTGGAATGCTTTCTCTCACTCCGTCACTAAACCTTTAACAATGAAAGTTACCGCACAGTTAGACCAAACTCGAGGCTTCACATGAAACGGGATGGTGGCTGTGTCCCTTATTTACCCGGCAAGGTTCATGCTACCATTCCCGGGTTGACTAGCTTGGGCCCGCTGGTCGTCAGGCCGGAATTTCTATGGCTACGGGCCATAGGGAAGGAAGCTGTATTGCTGATGTTGCCTTGCCCTAATGCTAACTTGACCATAATGGTGTTGTGGAGAGGTTTAATTTGCCTCATTTCTGTGAGTTATTCTTTTAAATTTACTCATAGTAACTAGGTATTCATTCTCCCTCTCTCTCTTTGTCTATATGTCGTAATTATCACTAAGTATTTGTCTAAAATATTATTTCTGTTGTTATTTATATATTTTTTCACTTCTTATGGTTATAAGGCAGTGAAAAATTAGTAACTTTTGACTTTTGTATGGCTGGGCCTGATGATGATTATGAAACTTTTCGATTCTCCGTGATCATCACCAGAGCACGACGGAAAACTGACAAGTATGGATCAAACCAAATTATATATCATACTAGTAAAATTGATTAAAAGAAATGTTACCACCACATGCGAAATCAATGTTTTTGTGGATAATTTTATTACTCGATTTTATTTAGGATTTTATAGAATATTCTCAATAAGAAAGCTTATTGATTATTATACTATGTCTAAGCTCCTAAGTCAGTCGATCGTTTTTCATTTTTCTGTTTTTGTTATCATGTCAGAATCTTCATACAATTCAGATAGCAGATTATTGCATATACGACAATGCGTTCCGGAAAAAATACCAGTTTTATCTGAATTGAGCCAATTCTCACTTCAATGGAGTTTAGTAGGCGTGGCACTTCCTTTATTGCACTGTTTCGACGAACTGACTGCGGAAAGAGCTGAAGAGTCGAATATTATATCTAGAGCATTGTCGTTTCTTAAATGTTTGGCCATTACGAGTCATGATGCCAAAGTCCTTCACGATAAATTGTGCTCTTGGCGTGAAGTAGCTGTACGACGCGCGTTAACTGGACATTTAAATCGTCTGATGCCTTTGCTAGGCCGCGAGTACTTGCAAACGTATGGATTAAAGTCTAAAAAGCATAGTTCTAGTCTATCACGAAAGGGTGATCTGAGTGAATTTGAAGTGAAGCAGTCTTGTGATTGGTTGCTTTACTTGAAACCACAGCAGCGAACCGCAGTTATACAAGCAGTCAGCCAGCATTACATGTGTCTTGGATTACAATTATCTACCATGTTTGACATTCCAATTCGTTGGGCTGTTTATTCTCGTTTGGAGTTTCTTATCCTAGATGCTGCAGGTCTAGCGATGAACGAGACGGCGGTGACTGAACCTAAATCGTTAGATGTAAATGAGGTAATTATGAGATGATTTTTATAAGTAAACATTATATGCAATAACAATTATTCTTTAACAACTCACACATAACTATAACTCACATACAGATCATTATGTGCTTTTGGGCTGTCTGTCTAGTATATCACGAAAAATTTTATTTGCATTTTAATCCTATTTAGTTGGAGTTGCGTCTTCAGGCTTTGATCAATCTGTATGTTTCCCTTGGTCGGTCAAATACAACGGAAGAGTCTGCCGAAACACTTTTAATTCGTAGCATAGCTGACACTTTGTATGCCAACTTACCTCCAAGGTATTTGCTTATCTTGTTTAACTGTTTGGTGGCGACGAATAAAACAACAGAATCAAAAATAGTTAGCTTCGACGATATGGTGATACATGATATGACGGTTTGCCAACACATTCGTGTCTTAGAGACGCTTAGATCTAGTCCTGCGTTTACGATGACGCCTGATGACAATGGCAATCGACACTCGTTGATCAATTATGATGCTTTGATTAAAATACTGATGAGTCCTGTCGAATCTTCAGCTATGCAAGCGTTGTTGGACGATTATCCAATAGGTATCGATAATGTTTTTGCTTGATATTGTCTCATTGATTAATTTTTGCCGAGATATTTTACATGGAATAAAATGAATTATCCTACACCAGTGGCTGGTTAGTGTGAGCTTTTAACGATCTACTACTAATGAAAATGAATTTCCCTCTGTCAATTACAATTTAGTAAATTTATAAACACAATACCACTACGTGAACAACAAAAGATGAATACGAAGGAGCTGAGCAACCATGAATAAATAAATCCTTACTGGAGTTATTTAGATTTATATATACTTTTTCGTTCATAGCTATTTGTTCGTTTTTCAGCTCTTTAAAAAAATAGTCATTTAATGCGAAAAATTTTCAGTCTTCGTCTTGATTATCTAATAAAAACGAATAAATACCAAAGGAGTAATTCAGTAAATGTTAAAATGCTAATCATTTCAAATAAATTGTGATTTGTGTGAAAAATTCACAATTTTACACTTGTAGGTAAAAAGAAAGAGTTCTCACTCTGATTTTAAAAAAATCCATCTTGATACGTTTTTGAAAGCAGAGTAAAATGAAATTTGAATGGAATGCAAATTTTCCTTGATTAAGTTAAATTAGCGTGTAAAATATCTGTTATTGAGCTTTCTCTAACGATTAAAGCAATTCATGTTAAAATTCTTAAAAATAAATCCTAATTTTATTAGCAAAGGTATTTAAAAATTGCTAGTATAATACTAAGTGCAAATTGCTAGAGGTAATTTCATTTTTATATATATCACAATCTGTGTTACTGGACAACTCCAAAAAAACTACAGACGAACAAACTGGCGCACCACGAAAATGGACGCTTTCAACTGTGAACTGTAGGCCATAATGTGCTCTTTTAGTATAATAACTTTACGGCGGCTGACTGGCAATGTTTAGATCAGCTTCATTGATGTGTTGAGTATAAGACATTTAAATCTTGAATTTTGCAGCAGTGGAATCATTTATTCCTGAGTTCTTATCCTAAAGCCTGCATTTTCTTTTTACTCGATTCCCCGGCAGTGGAATAATAATTTTCAATGTTTTGTTTCTCGTAAATATCTATCAAGTCAAGGCTTAACATCGATATATGTCCTGAGCAGACAGGGGATGGAAATGCATTATTTTGTACTCTATTCTCTTAGTAAGTGATGATCCGCCATGTGTAGACCTGGTTGTCAGTGGTTATTGGACTCATGCCATGGGTATTTTCAGAGCGCCGTGAACTCAATCTTGACGTCAATTTAATGTCATAAAACCCGTACAGTTATTTAAAAATTACTCTTTTTATTTATACAAACAAACAGGTGCTTGGCTATGGTTGAATGGTCTGAAAACCGAGACACTCTCTCCACCGTTGGTGTATGTGAAATTAGCCAATTCTGTACAGACGCTTCGAAAATACTTACTTCCCTGGCTTAAGGATGAAATTTCGGCTCGTTGTTTTGTCGAATTAATTGAACTGCTTGGACATTTTAACATGATATCAGCTAAGGAAGGTGTCTCGGCAGTAAGGCTATTTGAATTAATTCGCCATGCGGATGTATTTGCATTTTTGTTGACGCGCTATCTTCTTCAAGAGTGTACATGTGATGTTAAAGATGATGGAAATCAGGTTTGTGCTTAATTTTACACTTTGTTAACCTTTTATTTTATAAAATATTATCATCTGATTTTCTTTAAGATGGCCGTATTTAGCTAATGTTAGTTAATGCATTGAGCCATGGGATATAGAGGACTGTAGATGCCGTCTCTTAATGAAACACCAAACATAAATAAAAGTAGTTCCTAATTTGCCACACTAAAGATTTCCGAGTAACCTATTCTAATGAGGCAGGCTTAACCAGGACTCTCTACTGGACTTTTGTTGTCACTAGACTTCCGCCTTTTTTGTCCAGACGTGGTTGGAAACCCTACGCGATATGGCATCGAGTCGAGCTCAATGGCGATCTTGTTGCAGATTTCTAGTGGAATAATCTTCATAACTTTTCTTCAGTGGAGTTAGCTGCGAAGTTCGGTTGTGTTTATGATCTGATACACTGGAGACCGCACGTAAGCTGTATTACCGATGTTGCCTTGCTTTAACGCTGACTTAGCCGTAATGGTGTAGTGTATAGATTTAGTTTGCCTTACGTTTGTATGTTATCTAAGAAAGCATACTGATAGTAACTAGGTCCTACTCTTGTAAATAACTAATAATATTTGTACATAAATGATTATTTTGTCGTTAATCAGAAATTTCCTTGTTTTTTTATTATTCTTACAGTTATATAACAGTAAAAATTAGTTACAACTTGTTTTTTTTATTTCTGTGCATAATGATGATGATCGTGATGCTGATGTTTGTTCGTGTTCTTAAATGAGTTTGTTGTCTTTGATTAAATATAATTGATTTTTTTGCCAAAATTTAAACACATCCCTTCTTATGCCATCATCGGGGTTGCCTATACCGCAGTTTGGTAAACACACTGTGTAGTACAGAATAAAATTGCGTGTTAATCTTGTTCATTGCTTGATTTACTTGAGAGTCTCAACTTTTTCTAGGGTTTACTTTGGCCTACTTTTATGACTGATTAATTATGTAATGCTTTTAAGTGTTTTTTTCGTTTTTTGCATAAAGCAGGTGAGAAAACAATTTATATTTTAACTTGCTTAGTGAAACTCATGTTTGAAATGTTGTTTATAATCTTTGTTTCAATTTACTCAGGAAAATGGCAATCCAGAGAACTTGCTGGAGTTTTTACCAAATGACTGGACGAATATAGTCAATAGATGTTGTGAATTATTTCCAAATTTAACCATGATACAATGCCAATATTCGAAAGGCAATTGTGATCAAGCAATCGGAAAGTTGTCTGTTTTAACGCATTGGCTTCACACCGTTGTATATGCTGAGCCTATAGTAGTATTGCGGAAACGGATGTCAGTTGTGTTTAAAAATTCCGTAAATTTGGCAAGAATTCCCGTGCAGGTCAGACGTATATTGTTGATGCGTGCCGCAAAATTTGCCACAAGGTAACTCAACCTGAAAATGATATTTTGTTACTGTGTATGATACAATGTTCTGTTCAAGGTCGTTAGACCGATGTTTATTATCTTGTTTTGGAATTCCGAAATGGGATGCTTTATTCTCGAAATTATTTGACGAATATTTTTACGCACGCGTATTTTTCATTAATTGAAACTTAATGTTTCGTAATGATCCTAATACATACCTGACTGGGGTTTTTCTTTATATTGAATCTCTCTCGCGTTGTTGAATTATTAACATATTGATGGAATTTCATTGCTTGTAAGACTAAAACCATTGTTTTCATATTAAAATTGCGTACTGAGGTTTGCATACCGAGTAACGTTATTTGATACACGAACAGGAGATTATGTCAAAGTGGTCATGAGAAACATAGTTTGTCCTACGTACGCGTTTATTTATTTATGTGGCGGCACTATGCCTCAAACCAACATCATATCAAGTCACAAAATGTGGAACATTTAGACGATGTAATCTCGCCTAAGTTTGCGCATTACGTAAGTTTTAGAATGAATATCAAGTAAATTACTTTAAATATATACGCATACAACGCTGTAGCTAACGCCTGTTGACACACCACAAATTGATTAATTACCTTATAGCCGACTCGTCCTCATAGTCTATCTTTTATACTGCAGATTCATTTCTATCTACTTGATCAAACTAGATTGACTGCTCCTTCCCAATGAAGAAGTAAAGACAAAGTATGGCTTTATCATCCGGATTTAGAGATTTTAAGAGAAAACAGTTTTCAAAAAGACGTAAAATAAACTCAAAGAAGAAAAGGTTATTAGTATCAATTAATTAAAAATTTCAAGATAGTAAATTAACTGTCTCGCGTCAATTCATCAATGACGCCATCTTCAGTTGACGATTACATGCAACGAAAAAATCACTGAGCTCGTCTTGTTTGAAGACGTAGTGATCTCTCATACATTGGTTTCAACGGTATTACCGCTGTCGCCTCGATTTCATTCACCAACGTAAAGCAGAATAGATCATGGATAGGTTGCCATAGTAGGATTTAATACCTATTGAACCACCAGACTTGCACACACACATATATATATATATATATATATATATATATATATATATATATATATATATATATATATATATATATACTCACGTGCATACGCTCATACATGTCACATTTACATACTTGGTTGCACTTCTTTGCCGTTGAACTTTCTCTTATCTAGCTGGTTAATGCGAAAGATCTGTTTTATTCACAAAATTAAATTCAGTACTCTATGTAGATTCCATCATAATTCTCAATGACCGTTTCATTTTCGATGATTCTTCGGTTACGGTATTTATTTGTACCGATATCGTTTGTACCATCTCTTTTAAAGACGATTGAGAAGCCAAATTTCGGCTTGCGATAAATTTATTTATAGGTGTTTTCACGCATAATGCGCGCCGCTTATTAAAACAAGCTTATACAATAATAATTTAGTATTTCTTGAATCCCTCACTCCTCTAGTCTATTGCTTCTGCTTTGGTTATTCTCGCAGTCAAATCCACCAAAAAAAGTCTTTGGTGCGTTCTCGTCACCATTAGTAGCCACTGCATCATCTTTCTCCTCAGTAGGCAGCCTTGGAAACCTGCTTAGTCCATCGAGCGGCGCAACGTGAGTCCATTATACATGTTTATGAAGTTGGTGTTGTGCTTCGCCTTCGCCTCTGCCCGATAAGGAACATCAATGACAATGTTTAGCGCTGTGATTTCCACCTCAGCTACAATGACGTAGTCTCCGGAATGTAAGCGGTTGCGTTGAGGTAGTCGGATATGCCTTATCGCTGTTTCGTGCACACTGTCTAAATAAGCTGTGATCTTGGGGTTCTAGGATTACGAGTTCGTCTGGCAGTAGTATCTAAGCTCCATAGACAACAATTGTCGGAGAAGAGCCTATAGCTGTTCATACTGTAAACAACATGCCCCTCTCGACTGCATGCAGTTTGTCTCGCTAGGTACCACTGACCTCATGGCACCATTATCGCAACACTTCCTTCATCGTATTTTGTGCTCGTTTAGCTGTCGCGTCTGTTTTATTGTAAAATTTCACTGCTCGGAAATGCTTTATGTCATGGTCTGCACCACGGATTTAATTCATTTGACTCGAACTGGGTACCCCGGTTGGTAACGATATGTTATAATGCACCAAATTCACCGAGTTACCGCTCTTCTAAGCACCCATAATTTGCCTAGTTGTGGTTGGCTTTGCAGGTACAAAGTCGACCCATCGGGTAAATTTATCTACCATGGTAAACAAAGGGTGCTTTGCCACGTGCCACAGGCAGCAAATCAACCAAGTCGGTATGCAAGTTTGATATTGTGTGTTGGCATTAAAAGCTTGGGTAGTGACCTCTCTTTTCAATAGTTTACAATGCTGAAATGTAGCTAATTGCACTTGATTTTATATTTTGCCATGCCTGTACAATATAACTGCGACTGAAATGTTTCGATGAGGCTCTCAACGTCAAGATATCCAAGAAATTTATGTGAAGCAGCAATCAGTTCTGTGCGCATAGACACTGTTTTCCTTTCTTTCCACACTGGTAGCCAATTTTCAAGTAAAAATCTCTTTATTGTGCTGACACCATTTTGCCGTTTTGAAGTTGTTTGGCTATTTCTTGGCATGTGGCTTTGATGATTTGTTTTGCGGAGACCTTGAAGCGTAGCAATATCCGAACAGCAGAAAATTATGCTGAGTGGATGGACTGCAGCATTCTCGATAACTGCGCGATGTTGAATAGTTAAACCGTATTCCTCAAACCCCTCAATGATCCAATGTCTTCGTTTTTTTCAATAACTATTGCCCGCAAACGCACTAATGTTTTGTGATCAGTAAAGATGTTCTTATATCCATCGATAACAAAATGCCTAAACTGTCGTAGGATCCGCTGTATTTTTATTAATTCTTTCTCGGTGATGATATAGTATTACTTTTTTATGAGAATGTGGCTTATATATTAAACTGGAGAACCATGGGCCTGGCACACAGATCCTTTATCTACATTTGAAGTGTTTGTCTTAATTGAAATGTGTCATACCGTAAAGTAAAAATTGTGTTGCTTTTTAATTTCTGCTTACATTAGCCAAACGATACTTGAGCCTCCTTTGTCCATGGTGACGATATTTTAACATTAGGTATTTTGGACCAAAATTGGTGAATGACTGCCGTCCACATCTATAGAAATTAACCATGCCATAAAATTTTCGCAATTGCTTTATTGTGATGAGCACCGGACAATCCTTGATATTCCACACTTTCGAATCCAATGATATATCCATTTGTGGAAACTGAATGACACAGGAACTGTACTTGGCAGCCCATCTGTATCTTTTCAGAATTTAATTATTATGGCCAGTTCCACGGCTTTTGACAGCATCTTCTGCACTCTAGCACGATATTTCCATTTTACTGGCAAAAATCTTGCATCACAATGTACAGGAGTGGTGCATATCAAATTTGGACATCGAACTCTTCGGTCCAGAGTAGCATACCCGCCTATTCTTAAAATTAGATACTCTCATCCACTTTTGAATAGAACATCAATCCAACAGGAGTGTCTTATTTTTGCAATAATAACATTTTTAGGGTAGATGTCATCGTCTATTAATAATTTTGTGCACCATTAATCAAAAATCACTGCCGCCATTCCAGAATCCTGGAATGGCTCTGCTCTCTTAGGTCACACCATTTTAACGACAAAGGGGGTGCATTACATATCCATTGGCTCTACTATCTAATTGTTCGACGCAGGCTATTCGTTGAGAATTTATAACAATGTAACTATAATAGAAATCTCTGCGTGTGACAAAGTTTCCAGGACTTCTTTTCTTCGCGGTTTATGCGATTCCTTGTAGAATGTAGGGTGTTTTGTGGAGCATCGCTCGCAAAACGATAATACTGTGCATCCGGTGAGCGTTGATTCTGGACAATACACCGGTTATCAATTTTCGAAGTATAAACACCTGACCCATTAAGTACATACATCTTTAAATATCAACTAAAAATTGTACAGTGTAGAATGCCTTTTCTACTCTAACATTCTTAGTTTTCTCTTCCTAAAAAAAGGGCAATATACATTAAAGAATATATATTGTCAGTATAAACTAAGCATTGGATCAGATAGCAAGAGTAATTCCAGTTGCTTGTACTTGAGATATGAATAAAAAGAAGTTATTTTTAGGTAGAAATACGGTCCACATAAAAAAGTTGCATATATATATATATATATATATATATATATATGCCAAGGTGTCGATTCGTCTCTTTCTGCCGAAGGCTTCAACATCGTCCATAATGATCACTGGGAATGAGGTATGATCTAATCTTCGTACCTCATTTCCAGTGATTAGTATGAACGATGCGTACTTGGAAATGGGGATCAATCGGATCTTTGTGTAACTGATAGTGCGAAGCGACAACCCACGAACGCAAATCGCGGAGATTTAACATTTGAAGCTAGCACTACGCATCCATTCAAGAAATATGACACCTAACCTTTCTTAAAATTTAGAAAAGCTTTGTTGGCATTTCGCAAATTTTACAGGACATAACATCTCTAGTTATAGACGTGCGTAGCCATAAAAATTCTGGCCTGATGACCGGCGGGCCCAAGCTAGTCAACCTGTGAATTGTAGGATAAATCTTGCCGGGTCAAAAAAGGGGACACAGACATCATCCCGTTTCATGTGAAGCTTCGAGTTTAGTCTAACCGCGCAGTATCTTGTATTGTTAAATGTTTAGTGACGGAATGAAAGCAAGCGTTCCAGACGTGAAGGGAAAGTTTCGGCTGCTGAAAAAACTTTTGCCACTGGCATTTAGGCAGATAGTGCTCATCAGCCTTGGTTGGTAGACTATCTAGGAGAAGAAAAACTCTGAATACAGACCATCACTAGGAATGGGCGACCTGGTGTTCTTTTACAGTTCACATTTAACCATTAAAAATACATATTAAAATGATTACATACTGCATCGGCCGTCACGCAGTATAAAAATGGTCGTCTTATCTGCTGAGCCGCGCAGGGTGGATAAACTATATGGAATAAGGAAACCGTACCACTTGATTGAAATGAGTCGACAATCATTCCTGTCTTCAAAAAAGGCAATCGTAATTCGTCTGATAACCATCGTCGTATAAGCTTGACTCCAGTCAAGGTTATTTACTTCGATTATCCTTCGTCGACTTAGCGCTTCACGTGAATGACATACTAGAGAAGCGCAAACCGGATTCCGCTCAGGGCGAGGTTGTATAGATTATATTTTTATGTTAAGGCAAGTACTTAAATGGAGACATTTATATCTCCGTTCCACAATAGCCAGCTTTCTAGACTTTAAGGGTGCATTTGATTCGGTAGATCGCAATGATTTATTTCATATTTTGTTGAAATGCGGTGTGCTCACAAAATTTGTTAATATTATACGCGCTCTCTATAAAAATACTACTGGTCGCGTTAAGATTTACAACGAATTAAATCATAACTTTACAACCAGCATTGGTGTTCGTCAAGGTTGTCCACTTTCCCCCTTCTTGTTTAATTTTGTAATCGATGCCATTATTACTAACACTCTCCTGTTCGGTAAACTAATCGATATTTACTATGCAATTTACGGATTAAATATGAACTTTTTTGTACTTTTAATTCATCAGTAAAACTACTATGAATTATATACAATGACTCTATTTGACGTTTCTTGGTATGTGAGTGCTTGAAGGTAGTTTTGCGACTGGTTTGGTTAAAATTGGATTGTTGTTGATATAGAGTTTGCAAACTTGTTTTTATAAAAATTCTTGTTGCTCTTTGAATTACAGTCGATAACTGAGTTACAAGATTCAGCGGTAATGCTTAGTAACAATTTGTTTTAAAAATCTCAGCTGCAGCTCTCACCCATGGAAGCTTCAAATAGAGTATGGCTGATTGTAATACCGACTGCAAAATTTCTATTCAAGCGCGAAACCGAACGTTTTCACTTCTTTTGCTTCGTTTATATGTTAGAAAAAGAAATTATTGATTGCAAAAGTTGCATATATGACTTGTAGAATCAAGTATGAGATCGATATTTATTTAGTACGTGAAGTTGGGCTCAAAAATACAGTGATACTCAGTCAACGTCAAATTTCTATTTTTATTACCTTATTGTGATATGCAGCCGGTATTTCAGTCAATTACAGTGTACGTGTGATTAATAATGGTACGAGTTATAATTCACCTTATTAAAATATTAACTGTACATTTTCGGATGTTCAGTGTCAGTAAGTTTTCGTTCACGCGTTTCTGAATACCACTGTAGATCAAATCATGTCACGAAGTGCAGCTACTGATTACTTTTCGCTACGGTTTCACTGTTCAAATTAAATGTGGAAATTTGGCAAACTTCATTTCATTGCTAATTATTAGCACATCCTTCCTTCAATATAGCTTTGTTGTTTAGTGAGAAGTCATGATAAATAAGAATTTTTCTCCTAATGGTTTCTTGAGCCCCTTTTAATTAATATTTGTTAGTGGACATATTTGTATTTGGTATTTTTTGTTTTTAATTTTGTTCCAGCTCACATCCAGGCGGAGATGCAGACAATCTTTTAACGTGGTCGAACGACTACAACAAACTCGTTCATTTTCTGTTTGAAATTAACCTGCCGTCCTTGACTGCTGACTGGAATAAGTGGCCAAGTTTAGTTGTTTCAAACATGAAATTGATGGTAGAATGCGATCCGAGCACGATTGAGTATTATGAAGAATTTTTAGACGATACTTTTGATGAAACGGGGCGTCATGATTCTAAGTCTTACCGCGACTTTCAATCTGAGATATCGGAATCGGACGACGATTTTGTGGACACAAAATCAATGCAGATGAAACTTGAGTTCAGCCTGAGAAGCGTATTGTTTCTCTATCCTCTGTACAATGGGAATGTGATGCCCACTCCTAATTCTGTTTTGGGACGTCTCCTCAGAAAACGGTGCACTGAAATAGACGAGATTGTGTGTAAACATGCAAGGACAGAAAATACTCCACCAGCCGTTCTCGGTTTGGCCAGACTATTAGTTGTCGAAATGGTTAAAGAATTTTTGATGCGGAACAGAATCTTGAAGACAACTGTAGACCAATCGAAAGCGCGAGCAGATTTGTCTGCCAAAATTGTAGCAAATTGCATTAATATTGTTGCCCCGTCGGTTGAACAACTTTGCCTTGCTTTAAAAGTTGACGTGGCTGTAAGTTAATGTTTATTTTGCATTATACCATGCCCCTACGGGGTAGAATGACTAAAATATACTTTTACAATCGATAAATTTGTTTTATTCTCGTGCAACGCTGCTATTGGTGCTTGTGACGATAACTTGAGGTTTTATATGTTCTCTGATAAAAATCGATATTGTTAGTATTTTAAAATGACAATTGAAGGAGACACATACTCTCGGGTTGACAAAAGCATCAACTAATCACATAAATAGTCTTTCGTGTCTTGAAAACGTAATTCTTTACTTTTATGCGTGTGCTTCTATAAAATTATTATTAATCTTAGAAGTAAAGGATAAGTTTTCTTTAAAATACAAGACTTTCTGTGTTCGAATTGCCTTTTAATTGTTAAGCAGTATACAATTAAACTTTGAATTTGGGTGTTCGCAAACTAGAAAAAAACCAGGATATCTTTCAATTATTTATATGAATCGTTTGTTGGTAGTTTATTCTTATCACATTTTGAACACTATTTCTCGTCGCATTTTGAGTTACTTTTAATTTATAGCAAAATGTGCGTATGAGAATTTCGTGATTAGTCAAAAGTAAATGCAAAAAAATACTTCAACTTGCCAAAAACTGTTCTCTGCTAATGCGGAAGGTATTCTGAAAACTTTTTACTATATAACTATCTTTCTTTAGATATCTACTATTGATTAGTTTTTGTTTTCTTGAGCATTTAGTTTATTATGAAACACAGACATTGTGATTGGGACGATTTCATTATTAATTTAGCAAGCTATGTCTTCATGAATGTGACTTTGTACATAAAATTTGCAAACGATTATAGTAGCTAGTTTACATTATATTAAACATTGTCAATTATGACACAGTTTTTGTAGACCTTATCTATTGCAAACGAATAATCACATTGCATTATTATTTTTATGTCTCACATGATGGACTAAATTAGATTCCAGAATTACGTGACCAAATTGTTCAGGATTTTTAGTTGATTTTAGTGGATAAGATGTTTTCAGAAGTTAGGCGAATTTGGCTGGGACTCCATCCACTATTCCATTCAACAGGCTGAAGCGGTGGAATGAGTTAGGCACTAAAAAATTCATTGAATCAGACTGCTGTTGGTTTCTGTAACTTAAAGTGATATTGCATGATGCAGTGCATGATTAGGAATTTTTCGACATCCGCGCTAGAAATGAAAACTTCGATTATGGCGCGTTTCTGCTTGTCTCCCGGATGCGATTATATTATGCTGAAGAGATGTGAAGATCTTCATGTCGGTGTTTGACAGGCTTATTCCACGTTATTATTCACATCTAAAATGGCCACCTATTTTCGGGAATGGTTAATACAGAGCCGTATTTTAATCAGAATTTTGAACTGCAGATTCCCAGATGTGGCAGAATAGATTGAGCAAAGGTTCGAAGAGAACGGCATTGCATGCGTTTTTATATTTCAACAGGGATTCTTCCGTCTGTAGTGGCTTTCCTTGGAATGTAAATGAGTGATCTTGATTGTCGTAGCGTCAGAATGCGCCGATGGTGGTGGCGAATTCAAACTAGCTCCAGATTACTATAATCAAGGTTGCGGTCTTGATATAAACACCTGACCCATTAATTACTTACATATGCCAGTATAAACTAAGAATTTTATAGTGTAGAAAAGGCAATTCATCCAGTAGACCGGTTTCGTCCTTATTGGGAACTCATCAAGTACTGGTACCATGAATTTGCCGCGGACAGGACACGAACCTGGGCACGTCTGTTTCTGGAATCTGGTGCTCCTAACCACTGAGCTATCCTGCCGCACACCAGCACTCACACACAATTTTCAGTTATATACTAGCTTAATGTAACTTGGTTCAGTCAATTTTCCTTTAGGGTGGAGCTCATATGGCATCCATTTAGACCCAAAGTTCCAGCTAACCATGCCCAATCTGTCATTACTGAACAGACACCACATTGCTACATGGGGAAATGGTATTGAAATGAACATTTATATAATATATATACTATATATATATATGTATATATATATATATATATATATATATATATATATGGGGAGAGAGAGGTAGAGATAGCAATTGAGAGAGATAGAGATAGATAGATAGAGAGATAGAGATAGATAAATAGATAGAGAGAGAGAGAGAATCAAAACAAAATAGAAAGTTTAAACGTGAAGGGAGTGTAAAATAAGGGAGTAATCAACCATTTGCGTTCATCACCTCCAGTTAGAGCTCAAGGCCAGGTTAAGCTTTGTCCGTTATTGCATTTTGTAATTATCTTAAATGCTGCATCAGTAAAATATATGTGCGATCTTTGCACATGTCTTACCGTAAATCACACGATCGAATAACACTACTAAGGTGAATTTCTGTAAGAAAATCTATTCGATATAGATAATTTTTTCATTCATAATGTTCACTTTTTTCACTATGATGGATTACGTTGGCATTTTTTAAATGGTTTTGCGGAGTGTAAGCTTCATTTATTCCAATGCCGCGTTTTGCTGTACGCGGGTAATAGCTGTACACGGGCAGTTACACAAAGATCCGATTGATCACAATTTCCAATTTTGTTTTGTCTTTGATCGGGTTGAGTTTTGGTTCGTCCCAATGGAAAGATGTGATAGGACCGCATTTCCATTGGGACGAACCAAAACTCAACCCGATCAAAGACAAAACAAAATTGGAAATTGTGATTAATCGGATCTTTGTGTAACTGCCCGTGTACAGCTATTACCCGCGTACGCAAAACGCGTCATTGGAATATGTTGGCATTAGTCTTATTTTTAGTTCTCTTTCGCTTACTTCTCAGTAGTTGTACGTGTAGTTTATGGTTAATTAGATGCTGACTTTTGAATATGCATCCGTATGTGGTTATGGTGATTACCATTATGTTACTAAAGAAGTCTTAATATCTTGTCACTCCTTTATCAAGGAATTGCGCTTTGGCCAAGATTTGCTATTATGACGATTTATTTCACGTGTGTTAACCTACTTATGTTTTCATATTTTCGAAGTGTTTCTACACTGTCTTGATACGTCCCACTGATTACGCCAAAAAATGTTATTACGTGTCAGCTAAGGCATACAGAACTCGAGTCCTGTCCGCGGCAAATTCTGGCCAGTACATGATGAGTTCCCAATAAGGACGAAACCGGTCTACTGGATGAATTTCCTTTTATACACTATACAATTCTTAGTTTATACTGACATATGTAAGTAATTAATAATGCTCCTACTGACCAGTCACCGGTAAGCATTAAGCACACGTGCACATGAAATTATACATGTTGGGCATGTTGACTTCGGCCTATCCTTATAGCCTTATTTGAGTTAATTTGTGTCTAGACACGCTATACCTGATACATAGTAGCTTATATGTTAGTAATGCGTAACTACTCATATGTAAAACATGATGTCATAAGATAATAAGTTATAAAAGATACGAATCTAAAGTGGCTTCCTAAATTTACTATTTTGAGTTGACAGACCGACTTCAATATTTACCAGATGATTACATTGGTTTAGATACTGTTTGTTGCGGAGAACTAATATTTATGCAATTGTGTATTAGGTGTTGTGCTCTTAATAACAGATTAGTTCAATGAGGATTATAGGGATAAGCCAAATCTATAATCTCTTTTGCACATTCGTTTCGTGCTTACTGGCGACACATTAAGAGCCAGTTTAACGCCCTATACTCGCTATATATTTGTGGCAGGAATGTGTGACAATTTAATGATACAATCTTCTGTACGAATGTGTAAACCTGCAGTATTGTAGCTAACTCCTTATAAAGTCCTCGACAATGGATTTCAAGATGTGCTAGATTTCACCATGTTGAGAATTACAACTACTTCTGAACTTATGTTAATCCAGTAAATCCATACACTGTGACCTTGATTTACAGATTAAAATTATCTCTATTTAGGTACTAGCATTACCGTTATCTCAAAAGAGAATCATGAAGCTGGATACAATAGGTTATTGGCCAACTTTCTCAAAATCTTGTATAGTCTGCAAATTTTCGTTGATGTGAAGTAGCATGTGTATTAAACTTAGGAAATATCAATTCATAGACATAATCCATGAAAGTGTACCAAATCAATTTATTAAAACACGCCTAGCCCTGTTAGAAAATACTTCAATTTGGTAGCGTATTTTTAAAACGAGGCCGCAGATAATTTCACAGTTTTCTTTGTTTAACATGACGTATTGTCGCAACTGTTATTTGGCACAAATACAGCTCATGGTATCCTTTTCGTGTGCAAATAGAAAACGAAATGTTATCAGATAAATGAACCGTTTCTTTCTCATATTCTAAATTATTTACAATTGAACATCTCTTTATATATATGCGTGTGTGTGTGTTGTTAAACACTTAGAGGGTTGTTTACATTTCTATTTCAGCCTATAAATTTTTTCAGGGAAATGGTTGACTGCGTAAGATAAATAAATACTGGTGGTGTACTTAATTTTACGAATTATTTTTTATAAAGGTATCAGACTACTGTTTCTTCTTTAGTGTTAACTAATCAGTTGTAGCCAAGATAGCATATTTAGATTGACCTAGTGTGACTATCCAGAAGTTCAGCTTTCTCACTATTATTGTATTTAAACGATAGTCATTTATTTTATTTGAAATTCTTTACCAGTTTGAGTCTGAACATGAACTTGACAGTTAGTCTGATGCGCTTCCTTGTTAGAATGTTGTGCTTCTGTGAAACAATGAGTCTTCTTGCATTCTCACTTACGTAATTCATGATTTGTGATTTAGATATTGAGTGTTAAAGCTTAACTGATATCTTGTAACTTTCTATCTTGATAACAGCAACACATGGTTTCTATGGAAAAATGCGCGTATTATAACATGGTTTGTAAGCCGCTTATTCAACTTCGGCTAATATGGACTGAAATTTGTACAGCATTTGTAAACATGAAAGATATAGACATATTCAACTGATTTTAAATCAACAAATTTGGCATAAGTTAGTTTTTAATAAAGGTTGTGATCTTGATATAGAAACCTGACCCATTATGTAAATACAATTGTCAGTATAAACTAAGCATTTTATGATGTGGAAAAGGCGATTCATCCAGTAGACCGGTTTCGTCCTTATTTGGTGCTCATCACGTACTGTCCAGAATTTGCCGCAGATAGAGCTCGAACCTGGGCACATCTGGTGCTCTAAACACTGAGCCACCCCGCCGCACCAATCGTTTATAATGATGCCAGTACGTGATGAGTTCCCAATAAGGACGAAACCGGTCTACTGGATTAATTGCCTTTTCTGCACTTTACAATACTTAGTTTATGCTGACAAAAATATGTATATAATGGGTCGGGTGTCTATATTAAGACTGCAACCTTGATTAAAAAATTAATTGTTATCACGTCCCACACAACCCATGCTAGTTTAATTATATACCTTAGTTTTGTTGGATAATTTTAAAAAAATTAACGATTTGCTTCCAATACTTGGCTGCTACAGATTGCCGCTTAAACATGAACACCATAAAGTGTAACGTATGGTCTAGTTTAAAATTGATTTAACCTATTTTTATTTTGAGAATTTTTTTAATTTAATTAATTCTATGTAGGCATAATCTAATTAACTTTAATTTAGTTTTAATTTAAGAAATTATTCACTTCAGTTGTTTGTATTAAAGTTTTTCATAATTAGTACATCAATTAAGAAATTTTGTTTTATTTTTTGCGCGATTACCTTGTGCTTATGCTATGAACCAGCATAGTGAAAAGGAATGGAACGGGAATCCAATAAAGGAACACATTTTCCATCCGAATGTCTACAATTTAGAAAAATAATATCGTGGCGATTACATACAAACGTCTAAACAGAAAGGTGGATCTGAAACTTATGCATAGGGCGCTTTAGAAAAGTCGGAGTTCGTATTATGGACGGAACTATGCCTTTCTTTTGGTCTATTGAGATGACTAGCGAAGGTAGCTCAAAGTCGACTGTGCATTTAGTGTTGCATATTTTGCTCGGGCAAAATATTTTGGGCGTCGTCAGTCACATAACTCCTTAGTTTATTAAAGTGCACATCGTAATTTCTTAAACATTCATTGATGAAACTGACTGGACGGGCATGATGATTCTTTTAATGCGAAAGCTAAATTTTGTTTATAAGTTTAGAAAGACTCCTGGGGCGTTTCTGATAATAATAGGTACAGTAATATTTATTGATTTACAACTCGTATTGAGCCTAGCGGAAGACATGGAACTTATTTCTGACTACTCAAGACACATGTAAATTTGTTCTACGACAACTAGACCTTAGTGAACTTCTTCATCAAAGTAGTCAACATATACATTAAACTATCAATTCAGATTGAACTCCATTTCCAAGTCTTATTAGCTGGTTTGGATACGTTCCTTTCTTCCTAATGCTTCAGCATAGTTCATACTAACCACTAGAGATGAGGTACGACCTAATCTTTGTTGACTGGCGACGTTTCGGAACAGCATTTCCCGTCTCATCATCAGGCCTCTAATCATACATACACAGAACATTACTTATAATATCCGATTTAAGCAATTTAAGCTTAAATCTTATTGAAATCGATGATAAAATCTATTCTTAACACCGGATACTACGGAAAATATCTTAACGTTATAGCTTGATCAACATCAGCTAGCCTATTTCATTTGTGTATATATAGCAAAGAGGCATGTATTTAGTAGGCATGGCGCGCCAAGTAACATTTTTTTAATGCTGGACCAGGAGGATATACCGACGTCTGCATGAAGTAAATTGAAATACCATTGGTGCGCATGTCCTGTACTTATTGGTTTCCCTTTAGTAGACACCGAAAATCCACGTATCCTATTTATTTCCATTTACCTTAGTCAGGTTCACAGTAGGTTTCGAGCGCAGTTTCGGATTCTAATGATGAGAAGCTTGTTAGTACGAAATATTTGCGTTAATGAGATTGGACCATTCGTTAATGCTGAATTTGGTATAAATTCCTTGTTATATTGGACCTATATTGTTTTCTTTATTTCCCATTTATTATCAATTTCTATAAGTTAGTTATTATACATTGCATTCGTTTTCTTATGTCATAATTTGCTATTCATTTTCAGATAATGCATCATATCTTGGTACACGCGATTGACTACTGTTTACAGCAAATGCCAAGTGTAAGCGATCGCCTATTCACTGCTTCTGTGCAAAATTCAACTAATATTCAATTAGTTGATTGGTTGACTGGCGGAGGTAAGCTATTTTATAAATACAGAAGTAAAATTTTATCATCTAGAAAACTGAAAAGTATATTCTTTTGTTAGTTATACAAAATGTTGATCCTCGCGAATGAAGCTAACAGTACTCAAGTATAATACGGCTATCTTGCCTCTTGCGCTGTCCAGAGTCGTTTTCAAAGCGAGATTATCACAATGTCTAATGTATAATCATGGAATGAGAGATAGCGTACCAGGCATAGATGAAAAGTTGCCGCTGTTGAAGAACAGTAGACATTGGAGCCTCAATATTAGATGTCCGAAGAGTTATTGCTTGTCAGCTTTGATTGACGAGCAATCCAGGAGCATACATCATGCAACTATCCGTCTGGATCCAACATCGTCGACTTCAATGGTTCGGGCACGTACTACGCAAACCCGAAGACGAACTGGTACGGCAGGTGATGAACCCAGGTCAATGTGCAAACTGGCGCCGCTGCCTAGGTGGGCAACTGAAGACATGGCTTGCAACAATCAAATCGGACATGGAACTCCTAGGTTTACGCAATGTTTATGGTCCGCGTCACTGGGAGCGCCATTGGCCCTCTTTATGTGCCGAAATGGCTGCCAACCGCTCGGCATGGAGAGGCTTAATTCGGGATATCAATGGAGCCGGCTAATCCTCTAAAATGAGTTAGCCGCAGTAAACAGTAAACAGTAAACATACATTTGAATACAAATAATCCATCTCAACTATGTAGGAGTGACCTGATATTCTATTATAACCTACCAATAGACAGATAATAAAACAGAAAAATACTCCATACTGCATCGACCGTCGCGCGTTGCACTATCTTCTGAGTCTTTCAGGGTGGATAAAGAGAACAAACTTATGCAAATGATCCTGGAATCAGGGCATCCGATATGATAATCTGTTTGTTCGAGTTTTTGAAAGGACACGTGTCGTTGCGTAGTATTTTGGGAGTAAACTAAAGCTTTCAATTTTCGGTGGGTCATTGCCTAATGGGTAGCACGATTCCGATATTAGAAGTAAAATTCCTTGCTCACATGCACATTTTGCAAATTAAAGACATCTGACAACGCTTCCTCATTTTACAGGAGCAGAACACCTGCTAAAATACGCACGGTGGGCTTATATCTGCCATGACTGTTCTTTGTGTGCTGCTATCGAACTATACAGTCATTTACGGCTGGCGAATCGCTGAAGCGCTGTATCAACATTGCTTGTTTCTATACATCCAGAATTTATTCTAGTACTCCGGAAAGCGTCACATTCGAGCCTAACACACAGAGAAAGGTGATTATTTTTCTGCCTTAAAGTGAGGCTGATCCAGCCAGATTTGATGCTGCCATTCGTCTATCTAATGTTGCGGCAAGGTTTGACTTACCTCGACAGCTATAAACTCGTTTTAAAAATGATGGGTTCCTCCTTGAGAATCTGGTTATTGAAATCGCAAACATTTGCACGCCTGTTTTGTTCCATTTTCAAATGAAAAGAACTATATTTGAAGAACTTTCACGATTGCCTCTTTTACTTGAACATTTCCTCGTCATCCTTGTATTTTCCGGCGATTTCAACGTCAATCTTAATCAATAATTCGAGGGCTAAAAAGGCTTTGTTAAAGGTAGCGGGCTCTCTAATCCTGAACTTTGTCCTCATCTGGTCATTGTACATTCCCTTTTTCCAGCACCGCATGTGTTATGCCGTCACGCAGCATTGTGGTGAAAACCACGCTAAAGGAATGTTGGCGTGTTATCATATTTAAATCGATCAGTCTGCCATGGAGGTGATGGGTTTTCTTTGTCCAAAAGCAAGAGCTTACCATGTGTACTCGGTTGTTCATTCATTGGATATTACAAGTGTATATTAGTTGTGAGAATCTAATTAAGAGTGCTGATGATGTGTTCCCTCGTATCCTGTCCGAATATACTGGCGTTAAAAACAAAAATATACTGTAAAACTTCGATAAAACTGATACTTCTAGTGGGATATCTCTGGCACACTGAAGGTAAAGCTTGTGCAAGCTTCATTTTGTCCTCCAAAGATTGCACACGAGGCTCTGTTTGCTTTTCCTATTAGCACTATAACTCTTTAGCACGTTGCATATGTTACGAAACACAGAAGAGATTGCTCCCTGACACGTAAGCTTTGCAAAGGCTTTGCTATAGCCATACAGTGGATGAGCATCCGTACTAGATGCATGTTATTTTAGTTGTAAGCAGCGTACAACAAGCTTTTCGAATTATGTGCTCACGTCCAACTTATAAGCAGAGGTCATTCTTTTAGAAAAGTACAGTTGCCTCCAATTTCTGAAACACAGTAATTCCGAAATTTCCTTATTCTACCATTTATTGAAGACGGCGTGGCTAGCGATGAAATTACACTTCATTCTTGTTACTTTATTAATATAAAAAACTCATAAATTTGATGACATGCAGTCCCAATGGAGAATATAGAGCCGCCGTAATCGATTACCTTTGCTCGGTATTATTTACGTCCGAAAAAAAAATAGTTTCAGAATGATCTGTATGAGCTGATCACTGCAATATTGAGTGAGGAATCTGTCCAAAATTAATTGTAAATTGTCGGTGTTATCCATCAACAAAATATGTTGTACAAGCTCTCCAGTTAACTATCGTGGCATCATTTGTCTTTATACTGCACCAAACAGTAATTGTTATCATTATCAGAAACATTTGTGAATAGCGATAGAAGCGAGCTTGGTTAATTCAGACAATGCTTCAACCGGAAATAGTACGTGTGGACTAAATTATTACTACCCGCTGATTTTTCGAGTTGCGCCATCAGTGTTAATAGCCTAAAATTGTTGCTTTGTTAATCTAGTGAGACACTTTTAGTGCTTAGCCAAGCAAGATGTCATGATGAGATTTGCTTAATGATTGTATCTCAGCCATAATTTTTCGGCTACCTGAAGCCTGTTCTTATACTCTTCGGCCTTAATACGCAATAGCAAGGGTCTTAGACTTTTTCAGTTTGCATTCGTTATTGATATGTCATTCTTCCCATTCTCTTCAATTAAGTTGTCAGTGCAGTCTGTGCTGAGATCAACAGAAGATTTCCCTGAATGACGACGTTGGTGTTGGTGGCCGTATTACTGAATTCAAATGCACTGATGTTACTGTTTTATTGGCCGAAATAGAATAGAAGCTCCAGATATCCATTCTACTCACGAAGTGTCCGTTCAGTTTACCATGAAGCCAAACACATTAAAACATAGTTTTAACCAATTTGATCCGAAGTATTAGATGGTTTTGAACGACACCTTGCTGCCAATAATTAACAAACTGTTCTGCCTAGGATCCTCTTCGCCATTGGACTTGTCACCTTCTACACTAGTCTTGGTGCAGTTACGTTTGACAATTTGCAAAACCACTTGCATTTCCCGTCAGTTTCACTTGGCACTAAGTTCTTAGTCTTCAAAGCAAATATACTCTTGTTTCTTGCTTCTGCCACGGAGACTTTACACGATGGGCAATAACAATCAATGCCTGGAGAAAATTTTATATCAACGTATTTACTAGATCAATGCCACCTGAGCGCCACGGGGAATTACCAATGATCTCAAATTGATGATTGGAACAGCAATCTCTTAGCCGTTCACTATCATTCGCAATATGTATTACCTGTCATGCAATGTATGAAGTTCACAGCCGGTTATTTGTTTTTGTGTGTTTCGGCATTCAACAACTTCTTCCTGCAAATTAAATTTTATCAAACAGTATGTTGGCAATGAGACTGTTCGATGCTGTGAAAATTACGGCCTTATCTTGTTAGCTTAGACGAACAATGTAGATAGACTAGCTTCTCTAGAAATTATTCATTTACTGGAGACGAATTGTAGGCATTGCTCAATATTAAAATATAAGAATTGCTGAGGTCGTATGTAATTCAGTTGGAAAAGAAGTAATTTGAAATAGGTTGGATTAAATCTGTTTATAAATAACTTGCCGATAATTATTTTCTTGAAATGGAGTATAATGCTAAGAAGAACTCATTTGTTTCATAAAGACGATATATTTATGCACTCTAATTGACTATGCATCACTTTTGAACCAGAACGTTAAATCCACTATTAATTACATGTTTTATTTGTAGATTTTCACCGATTTTCCGTTGCATGCTCATGTCCTCGTTTGTTGTCATGCTAATTTTATCTTAACGTTATGTTCTTTTCTCTTGTAGTAGTTGCCAATTCCTTCGAGGCTATGACTGTTCATTCTGCCGTGGCGTCTGCTTTGCACTTATCTGCGCAAAACGACGAAAGTGTACTGGAAAGAGATTCTCGTTCTACAGTTGCTTGCAAACCAAATGAGCTCACTTTGCGAACACATCTACTTGGCATTGCGTTGTCTAAATCGCATTTCATCCGTCGAAATTTTGGCAGACAATTGTGTCGTTTTACAGCTGGTCTAAATCAATCTATGAATACGGAAATAGGGCGTGTATGCTTGTTCGATTTATTCGATATACCTCCATCAGAAAAATTAACGTTCACTGCAGACGAGAAGGATTTGTTCGAATCTGTTGTTTCTGAATGTGATGATGAAAAATGGTTGTTTTTGCATGCCATACATAACCGACTAAAAACAAAATATGGACTATATCATCCGGAGAGATTGGCATGCGCTATAGAGCTGGCATCGCTGCTCTTTAATCGTTATTACGCTGGATCGTCTAGCAAAGATGACACTGGTATGTTAATTAATATTAAACCATTTTATCGGTACTTCATTTAAGCTGATATGTGTTGACTTCATATCGGTTTATGCTTTGTGTCTCATAAACATATTCTTCTTTTATATAATTAAACTTACAATGGTTGCGCGTGAGTTAATAGCAATTACTTTTAATCAAGGTTGCAGTTTTGATATAATCACCTGACCCATTATATACAAACGTTTGCCAGTATAAATTAAGTATTATGTAGAGTAGAAAAGGCAATTCATCCAGTAGACCTGTTTCATCCTTATAAGAATTCATTACGTACTGTTCAATGTTTGTCGGGGACTGGACTCGAATCTCGGTATGTCTGCTTCGGAATCTGGTGCTCTAACCACTGAACCACCCTGCCGAGATTGCGAGCTTAATATAAACTCTTATCGAATTATGTACAAATTCCGAAGCAGACGTACCCAGGTTCGAGCCCTGTTCGCGGTAAATTCTAGACAACACGTGATGAGTCCCCAATAAGGACGAAACCGGTCTACTGGATGAATTGTCTTTTATAAACTATACAATACTTAATTTATATTGACAAACGTTTGTACATAATGGTTCAGGTTTTATATGAAGATTGAAATCTTAATTGAAAGCATTACTTTTCTTTTATAATTAAGAAGTGAACTTTATAACAAATTAGTTCATATTGGGTCTGGATGGCGTATTAAAAACCGTATGAAATAAATACACGATCCTCTATACATGATTTTCATGCTTGCTGGTGTTTCAACAGTATGGGTCGAATGTACTTCCTAAACGATCTGTGCAATTTATCAGCTAATGTAAGAGGCTGCACTATCTTACTATTCCATCTTTTTAACAATTCATTGTTGGGGCAATGACGGATTCCTATTATCCTCATAATCTTATAGGCCAGTTAATTAATTTTTTTTAAATATTCTGTCCAAGATGGATGTTTGTTATGCACATATTCTTATTGGATTCAACACATTAAGCATTGTTAATTGTTATTTGGTAAATTGTTAACTATGAAATTGCGAAACTTGAAACGATAAATGAAATAATTATAGAAAGGTTTATTCCAAGATATTGATTTCTAAATATTTTAAATATTATTAAACGAACAGTGGTTGCGCGGGCAGTGATAGCAATTACTTTTTAATCAAGGTTGCGATATTTATATAGACACCTGACCCATTTATACTTAGTTTTTACTGAGAAATGTATGTTCATAATGGGTCAGGTGATTATATCTAGATCTCAACCTTGATTAAAGAGTAATTTTTGATATTAGTTCACAAAGACCATTTCTATTTTTCTTGAAATCTGCTAACACAATAAGGATATGCTTAAACATCAATATGAAGACATAAGCGGCAGGAAAAATATATACAAGAATATACATCTTGCCTAAAATTCGAAAAAAACTGCACACTTGCCGCGAATTCCGTTAATTATTTTTTTGTATTTAATTGTGTGCTCTCTACTGTGAATTTATAAGATTTACTCTGACGATGAATATAAAATTCTGAAATATTGGCAGACGTTGATATGAGGAGTATCCAGATATATGTCCTTGCAGTTAGTGAATATTTATGATGGGATAAAGATATCTGAAGATGATAGTTCAGCGCTGGTTTACAATTTTCTAGATTAATATATATATATATATATATATATATATATATATATATATATATATATATATATATATAGTTATTTATTATGTCCATTGCTTCGAATATTACTCAGTATATTTCTAAGTAGGACGAAAAAACACATTGATAACAAAGTGGATAATGGCCATTTATTTCGAGAATACTAAACTTCGCTCTAAAATCTTTCATTTATATACGTTCTAGGTTTTAATTTAAATATGTGTGTGGTAACAAATATGACTCGGTTCTCTATTTCTTGTTTTGGCTAATTGGTATGCGTTTGTGTTAGTGTGTGTGTCTGTTTGCATGTAAAGTCGACCAATTTCACAATTAAACATAAAGCAAAATCAGAAAAATTTTTATTTATTTATGAAGCCTTTTATATAAAACAATAAACACCTGGCTGAAATATTCAATAGTTCCATCAACATGATATTCTAATCGACTGGCCACAAATTACAAAATTCAACAACAATTTACTAGCATCCAGGCAAGACCGAACAGGCCCTCGACTAGAATCAACAAACATTCAATCCGATTGGCAACAAAATAAAGAGAAAAAAACAGATGCGCACACTGTGACAGAAATTTCCAAACAATATGAGCGTTCAATTATGTATTAGGTGTTGCCAACCTAGTAACAAATAAGCTCAGTTGTGACCAGGAGGATAAACCAAAGACAGCACGAACGGAAAGTATAATCTCATGCACATTCGTTTCGTGCTTACTGGCGACTCATCAGTAGGAACCGGTATTACGCCCTTTAACCACTATATATTTGGGTGAGGAATGTGGGATAATAGGACGGTACTAGGTTCGCAACACCTAATAGATGCTTGCATATATGTTAGTTCTCCGCAACAAACAGTATTTAACTTTTAAATATGAGCGTTCAAAACTGCAATCCACACTTGTTCTGTTACCAAGTGAAGAAACCAAATTTGCGCAAATTGTTGAAACGAAAGACTACACTCGGAAAAATAGCACCCGTACACGTAACAGCGAACATTTCGAACAGATGGGTAATTCTCAAGCACAATACAAAAAAGACCATAACCGATAGTGATATAATTGCAAAGATTCATAATTCTTAACGCAGGCAACCACATTTAGACAAAACCATACCACTTGCCTTATATAAAAAAGGATGATGAATTCTTAAATTTCATTTGCATTGCTTATAGTGAACGAGATTCGAAGTAATCAATTAAAATTGTTAAAACAAAATTGTAACCGTAAGGCAACTCAACAAATATTTAATGAAGTAACAATTATACTTATATAAAGATTGAGTAACGTATTTTATCTTCAATTGCTGAATCTCACCACAGATTTATAATATGATAATGACTCAATTCTTCATTTTCAATTATACATATGTACTTTGCTCATCAGTCTTTGTATTCATTTCTTTTTAGCATACATGATAAAACATGTGGTTTGGGCTCATATATATATATATATATATATATATATATATATATATATATATATATATATATATATATAATTTTATATTTTAAAACAGAAAAGCTTGAAAAATGTTAGTGAAATGAAGACGATCGCAACAACCTAGACCGATTGGAAGAACTAAAATCTTTTATAGTTAAGGCCGCCTTAGTAGCTCATCCAATACTGCCTATGATACCAGTTTTCAACCAACCACAGACAGTAAACTCCACGTAAACCATAAAAGAGTTCAGAATGCGAAATTGATCAAAAAACCCTCCGCCTGAATGTACTTCGAATTAAAATCCGATAAATTCAAGAAAGCCTTAGAAACTCATTCGATGCAGCCTATGATGTCAGTGATTGCCAATCTGTTATAGTTTAAACAGCCTTATTACTCATCCGATCCAGCCTATAATAAATAATTCAGCGAACCACGGGCAGTTATCTCAGCTGAAACCTTAGAAACGTTCAAACAGCAAGACCAATCGGAAGAACTACAATCTGTTATAGTTAGTGCAGTCTATAATATCAATATTCAATGAACCACAGGCACTAAGCTCAGCTGAAACCTTAAAAAAAGTTCAAAAAGCTAAAGTGATCGAAACAACCTCCGCCTGAGTGTACTTAGAATAAAAAAATAAGTCTGTAAGGAATACCAACATTATGATTGCCGAGTCGGTACATGGAACCAACACAATAGATATGCCAAATTTAACCAAAATTGAGAATTGAAACTACTTCTGAACACCTGATACTCCAGCAAATCCATACATCATAACCGTGATCGATATAAACTATCACATTTCCTGGTAATAATAACATCTATAAATTAAATATATAATAGTTATATATGGTTTGTTGTGGAGAGCTAATATTTATGCAATTTTGTATTTGGTGTTGCCTATCTGATAAAAAAATTAATTCAAATAAGACCAGAAGAACAAACCACAGTCAGCATGAACAAAACGTTTAATCTCATGTACACACACGTTTCGTGCTTACTGGCGACTCCTTAGTAGAAGCCGGTATTTTGCCCTACACTCACTATATATTTTGGTGAGGAATGTGGGATAATTGGTTGGTACAATCTCCTATACGAATGTGTATTAGAGCAGTAATGGACTCAACTTCATATAAAGTCTTCGACAATGTGACTTTAAAGTCGAATCAATACACATAACATATATTGAGCCTGTATGGGGCTATCAACTCAATGATTTTCAAAATGCCGTGCCTGTACTTGGGCTGAATTTCACTATACTTGATAATTTCAACTACTTTTAAACACTTGTTACTCTTGCCTTGAAACTACTGATGAAACGCCAATACACACGAAAAGCATGCGTACATAAAATTATACCTTTCTTTCATGGTGAATTTGGTATATCTCTCTAGTCCTATTTGAACCACCTTGTTGCTAGGTGCGCCATACCTAATACGCGACAAACAGGCTATAACTATTTACCTGATTTTCGGATTGCGTACCGAAATATTTGAATCCACTGTCATCATGATTTTTGCATATATTTCGGGTTCCAATTACGGAACCCTTTTTCAATGCCAAACACATCACACACTTAGTTGACAATCAATATGTCAAGCGATGACAGTGGATTCAAATATTTCGGTACGCAATCCGAAAATCAGGTAAATTGTTTATTTCCTGTCGCGCAACATGTTTCTTTTAAAGGCTATAACTATTATGTATGAATGAAGGTTTGTATATATTTGTGTATGTATGTGTGTATATATTTATTTATGTATGTATGTATGTTTGTATGTATATATGTATGTTTTTATTTAAACATTTATGTATGTATGTATTTATGTATGTATGTATGAATATATGTATGTATGTATGTATGTATGTATGTATGTATGTATGTATGTATGTATGTATGTATGTATGTATGTATGTATGTATGTATGTATGTATGTATGTATGTATGTATGTATGTATGTATGTATGTATGTATGTATGTATGTATGTATGTATGTATGTATGTATGTATGTATGTATGTATGTATGTATGTATGTATGTATGTATGTATGTATGTATGTATGTATTTATGTATGTATGTATGTATGTATGTATGTATTTATGTATGTATGCATGCATGTATGTATTTGTGTATTTGTGTATGTATGTACGTATGTATGTATTTGCGTATTTTTGTATGTATATATGTATGTTTGCATGTCTGCGTATATTTTCTTATGTACGCATATATTCATGTATATATGTATGTGCATTATATATGTGCTTAATGATGCTTGTATGTATATATGCAGGGGTGTGTGTGTACGTATGCGTATATGAATATACGTATGGATGTATATATTTGTTTATCCATGCCTAGATTTATGTTTGTTTATATATATTTATGTATGTTCGTTCGAATGTATGTATATATTTATGAATGTGTGTATTTATGCATGTATGTATGTACGTGTACATTTATGTTGAAATGTATACATATATGCGTACATTTGTGTATTTGAGTATTTATGTATTTATTTGGTGTTTTTGGGGGGTTCGAGTTTTATTTCTCTGGCTTTTGATTCCCAAATTTCAATTCTGATTGTGTTTTTGTTATGAAAACGTTAATTTGAGCACTTTTTTATTGACAGGTTTGTTTTTTTCCTATGGATTCTTCTGTAGTAAAGGCTGTTTTTGATTACGTAGTACCTTTCTAATAGGACGGACAGTATTGATTACTTCTTAAGTATTGAAGAATAACATCGTAGCTTCAAAACAGTCACAATTTTTTTCCATTCCTCTTTATTGAACCATGTAAACATTTTCATTTTACAAATAGATGGTATTGTCTTTTTATTGTGATTCCTTTTATTTTCTTTAGGCTATTTGAATAGCTGCGAAGCAATGTGGACCTTCTGGATAAGACATGTTTTCCTTCCATATTTCTTGAACACATCTGGATCAAATCGTGAGCTTGACTTGAATTTTTTGATGAACCGATGGCAACCATCTGGCCTTATTCCCGTACCATTTGCGAAGGCCGTGTTCAATCACTTTATTGACAATAAAGATAAATCGGTTACGCCAGACTTGACCCTTATTAGCCTCAGCATTGCACTAGCAAATCCAGACAGAGACTTAGCCAAGAGGGCTGTTGGTGTTTTATGCGCTCAGAAGTCTGGCCAGAGTTCAGGAATTGATTGTCCTGCTATGATTCGTCGGTTGGATTCCGAGATTTGCCGTCAATTTGCTTGCCTTCACGGATCTGCTTGGTTTCAGATTGTTGAGTCAAATAATTATTTGAAACACGAGTCACAATTGCCTTCGATTGTTAGCGAGCAAGCAAAGGATTTGAAAGCTGCCTGTAGTTCTGAAAATTCGTCATGCCTTGATGAAAGTAATAGCACTAAATTGCCTCATAGTAGTGTTTCATACTTCGTTGAAAGCCTTGATATTGAGCCAGAATGTACTGGAGATTGGAATGAATTGGATTTAGATTTAGATTTAAAATATCATGAATCTGAATCTGCATTTAATAATGATAAACTTAGTAGTAGCTTTGACAATACAGATAATTTTTCATCATCATCCAAAACGGATATTAATCCTGCTCATATATCGAATGACGAAACAAGCGGTTGGGGCGATCTAAATATCGATTTGGATTGTGGTGACACAGGACAGAATGAACCAAGTTCCCCTGATCCCTGTAAACAACAAATTAATGTTTCTCCTTCGGTGGAAAGTGACGGATGGGGAGATTTAACTTTAGAAAACTCGTTCATTGATTCTCAGTTCCGTGAAGACGATCAAGTGAAACAGATTTCTGGTGCTATGTCTATGCGTTGCGAAAATTCTCAGCTCAACATTTCGTGCACTGGTCAATTAAGTTCAGATTTTGTGAGTCAGCTTTTTGAACGTATATCCGATTCGACAAATCAACTCGAGAACCACAAAGCAGCTTCATTGTTTTCTGAAAATAATCAGCAGTTTCCAATTAGTAAACATTCAAATATATCGAGCACACGCAACGCGGTAACATTTCCTCTTACAATCACTAAATCAATTCAAAATGTAATCAATTTGCCAACTAAATTAATTGGTACCACTGAATATTCTGACACAAGTAGGTCAATTGAGACATCAAACCAAATACCTGCAGATGCCAGCAGAATAGACACCTCGGAATCGAGTTCTTTTGACGTTTTCTCAGTGTTAAGTCGTAGTGTTGCACAAACAATTAAAGAAGTAGCCTCAATTACTGTAGGCAGAGGCGAATCTCCAAGTTTGATCGAGCTTGTTTCGAAAAATATGAGACGAGCGGCGTCAGAAGACACTGAAACTGAAACGCTACCTTTACGCACTAACACGCCCGATTGGAACGAATTATAAAAAAGAATTAATTTTGTTTTATCGCGTTTCGCTCACCAGTTCTGCTAAATAACTTTTATGCCTTACATCCCTTTTAACATCTGGCCTACTAATCAATATATATATATATATATATATATATATATATATATATATATATATATATATATATCATAGACAGAAATGCATCAACATAAAATTTAACGTTTCGTTAAGGAATGACAACAAAAATCAGAACACTAGTTTGCCCATTCCAGTTGAATATGTTGGCATTCATTTTGTTTTCATATATAATAAGGTGGATTCATTTGTGCATGCATAACTAAAATTAAATTGTTGCTTTCTGTGATTAACATTTTACCCTTTGAGTTTATTTACGCAGTAATGTGGTTAAATGAGAACGTTTAAATGCTTCACAGTTATCTTGAAATGGCGTATTGTTAGATTGTTACGCTTTGTTTGTACTCTGTCATATACACATTTTTCATTTCCATTTAAATCTAATGATGGGAGAATTGTTTGGTTTTTTATTCTGAAAAACTCCTGAAAATTTCAAATATATTTACTGCTCGCTTTTTCGGTTGCTTTTTTTGCTATTATGTAATTTTGTACATATATTTGTTCTTTGATATCTGAGTTTTACAACTACTATTCGAGAATATTATTCTGAATTCGTTGTTAACAAGCAATTTCTTTCGTTTATTTTTTCTTGGATGTGTAAACAAAAAAATAATTATCTTGTTTTTTGCCGGCATAATTTTGGCCTTGAAGGTAACTTGATCTGGTCGTTTTCACAAATTTTTTTGTTAACATCTTTTCTCTTGCATGCCGACAAAATGAATGAACCATTGGTTAAATTTATTAAAATGTACAACCTTTACTATCATAACATTGATCTCTATCAGTTAATTTTATGACTAAAGTCTAGGAAGCAATGTGATACATTTTAAAGCAACTGCTATACGTAGAAAGAACCTGCTTTGTGCGGCGGTAGTTAATAGAATTAGGTTATTTCTTTGTTTGTTCTGTTCTAATGATTGTAAAACGATGAAGTTATACTTCAGTTCTATTCGTGAACTTAAAACTGAAAGTCTTAATGAGTATTCTTTTTTTTAATTTTTTCAAATTTTTGTTCATTTATTAAACATTGCCTACTTTGTAACAAGTTAATTCAGATTGAGCAAAGGGGTACAGAAGTCCGAAAAGTAAAAAAGTGAAGAGTCATGTATGCGGGCGCTTCTTTTTCGACTATGCACAAAATGAACTATACACCTTTCACATAATTAAACGAGCATTGCTTGCGCGGTCGGTGATAACAAGTATTTAAATCAAGGTGGCGATCTTTATAAAAACAACAAGCCCATTCTATACATACTTTTATTAGTATAAATTAAGTATTGCGTTATGTAGAAAACGTAATCCATCCAGTAGACCGGTTTCGTCCTTATTGGGAACTCTTCACGTACTGTCCAAAATTTGACGCGAACAGAACTCCGAAGCAAACGTGCCCAGATTCGAGCCTTGTCCGCGGCAAATTATGGACAGTACGTGAAGAGTTCCCATTAAAAACGAAACCGGTGGACTGGATGAACTTTTTTTATACACTATTCAATGCGTAGTTTATACTTTCACGTAATGTTGGAGAGTCATGTGATGTAATAATCCATATCGGAACTCTCATTAAGATTTGATCATTACGCACGAAGGACAAGCGTGCACTAACCTATTGATAATAATTAAATGCATATACGTGAACTCTTCGTAAACAAGAATATATACATGTTTCTTAAAAGAATGGAAAAAATGCGAAATTGGTTTATTAAAAATTACCTGGGCTGCATTTTGACGAGCACAGGTTGAATTACAGCTGTTTTGCTTCATTAGTTTTTTTTAATAGAACTTGTGATGACGAGTGAACTGAAGAAGACGGCCGCGAAAGGCTGTCGAAATGTTGACCCTCCGCGAGATGCGTTCGCGGGTTGATTCTTTGCACTATCAGTTTCGCGAAGATCCAATTAATCACAATTTCCAAGTACGAATCGATTTTGTCTTCGTTTTCGCTGGGTGCGGATTCGTCTCTTTCTTCCGTTGGCTTCAACATAGTTCATACTAACCACTGGAAAATAAGTACTATCTAATCTTCATTGATTAGATCGTACCTCATTTCCAGTGGTTAGTATGAACGATGTTGAAGCCTTCGGAAGAAAAGGACGAATTCGCACCCAGCCGAAACGAAAAAAAATTGATGCGTACTTGGAAATGGGAATCAATTGAATCTTTGCGAAACGGATAGTGCAATGCAAAAGCACGCGAACGCAACTGGCGGAGAGTCAACATATGATGCCTGCACTGAGCGCCAATCGTTCAAATCAAGGCTGTCGAAATATCTTGAAGAAACAGTAACTGGAATTCAGTGTTGGCCGAAATGCAGATCAGGTAATATGAAAATGGGTTTGTAGCTTAAATTCTCGCCTTCTCTGTTTTATTTAGCATACAATTATATTATTTTTCTTTAGCCGGATTATTTAGGCTTTACTGCATGGTTAATTGAAGTGCATTGTTTGTAGCAGCGTCGCGTGGTCGTGCTTTACAATTCTTGAAGTCAACAATTCTCTTTGGTTAACATACTTATAAAAAAACCGCCTCCTTTTAAACATTTAAATACTGTTTGTTGTGGAGAACTAATATATATGCAATTATGTATCAGGTGTTGCGCACCTAGTAACAAATTAGTTCAATTATTACCAGAAGGATAAACCAAAGGCAGCATGAACGGAAAGTATAACCTCGTGCACATTAGTTTCGTGCTTACTGGCGACTCATCAGTAGGAGCCGGTATTACGCCCTTTAACCACTATATATTTGGGGGACTAATGTAGGACAGTACAGTCTCCTGCAGAAGAGAAGCTAACATCATATAAAGTCTCGACAATGCGACTTCGACGCTAACTCATTCTTTATTATATATATATATATATATATATATATATATATATATATATATATATATATATATCAACACTATGGTTATTGTGTCAGTATGCGATACAAACATTATAGTAGAGTTAATGGATTTACTTGTGTAACAGGTGTTCAGAAATCGTTGTAATTCTCAATTTGGTGAACTATAGCATACATTGAAATCCATCGTGTTGTTACCGACTGGGCAACCATAGAGTTAAAACCATGTACCTTTTCGGTACTATAATGTTGGTATATATATATATATATATATATATATATATATATATATATGTAATTGAATTACTTTGTTACAAGTGTGCAACACCTTATACATGGCTCCTTTTAAACAAGTAAATTTTTAATATTCGTGAAGGAAACAAAGCTACATTCCTATTGGATTACTCTTCTCCAATCAAAGTACTTTTTAGGCATGCACTGAATGGAAATTTAAATCCATATTGTGGTTAGGCGGGCAAGTGAAATATTTAGCCTCACTGCTACATATCTGCTTACTCTTGTTTGTTAGTTATAACATAATAGAAGGTATATGTTCTGTCTTATTTTGGCAGTAATGAGCTGAACTACTACACTCTGTGTGTACATACTGAAGACCCCCTGCTACAGCCGAAAAATTGAAAGACATTCGATTTGGAAGGCAATATTTTTGCTTTCCTACCTAAAATTCTAGATCTTGGAGGACTGATTGCGTTTCCTTAACTGCTATATGTCGTGTTCTCCTACATAAATAATTGCGAAATTTCACAAGGTATTGGCACGTGTGTAGCCCTGTTTATCTGAAAACGTTTCAAATGATTCATTACATGACCAAAACAGCCTTTTTGGCATCATAAATGGGCTTTGGTTTTTCACAGTATAAATTTCGCGCTCAATTTCATGTTGACAACACACAAGTTCAGACGTTTGGTGATATTTCGATGAGCCGTGACGGTTATCTTCGTCGGATCCGCACTCCTTACAGTCAGCGAAAATAAAAACCACTGACTTTAACTGATACAGAGTCTAAAGGAAAACCCGTTCATGAAGTTATTTATATTCATATTTATGACTATCAACGAAAACTGTCGTTGCTCCATTATTGGTCAGTGTATAATTATACATAATTGAATGCAGATATACATGGTTTCTACGCGTTCATGGTAGAGATGAAATTCTGTGTATAACCTACGTTAAAGTTATGCATATCATAAGGGTGTAATACTATCAGTTTAGGCAAATAAAAATCTATAAATAAAAGTTGACATAATGTTTGCTTGTAGGTCACAGCGAATATGAAATATGAACTCACCAAACAATAAGCTTCGCAATTAATGCAAGAAATGCTTTTCCAGCAGAGACTAGAACTAACACAGAAATGACTATTTTCTATACGCATTCAGTTACAAGTTGAACTTACACACGAATAGACGGAAGACCGAAGATTATATTACACTTGAGATCTATGAATAATGTTATGCTGAAAATTTTTCAGAACTTAATAATAAGAGAATATAAGCAATAAAATACATACAAGATAAGGAAAGGATTACAGAAACAATACTAAGTTTAAGGGTTATTTAAATCAAAGTTTCGAGAATGATGCTAACTCAAATCCAATTATATGTAGATTTGGTAGTATAAACAAAGCATTGTATAAAGTAGCAAAGGCAGTTCGTCTAGAAAATTGATTTCGTCCCTAAAGTACTGTTGAGAATTTTTGCGGCGGAAAAAGCTCGAACCTGTGACTCTATTTACTGTACCTACCTGCCGAATACAACACAATTTTCAGTTATATGCTGATTTACGTTGTTGGTTAGTCTTCTTTTCATTGCGGCTCATATCGCCTCTTTAAACCTTAAGTTCCAGTTAGTTTCCAAAATCTAACATTATTGAATAGATACTCTATTGGCTTTATGCGAATGAAAGGCTAAATAAAATTTAGTATATTACTGAAAATTTTACGTAACGGTTTAAGCTGGATCACTGAATAGAGCCACATATTCCGAAGAAAATATGCCAACATCGAGCCCTGTTCGTGGCAAAGTTCTGGATGGTACTTCAACAGTTTCCAATGAGGACGCAGATGGTCTAGTGTATGATTGCTATATATACATTATGGTATGCCTAGTTTATCTTGACAAATGTATGTATGTAATCGAACTGGTGTTTGCACCAAGCTCACAACCTTGGTTTAAATGACTGTTATCGCCACTCGCACAATCATAGATTGTTTACGTTTGAGGATAACAATGTACTTGTTGTAAAATACAATCAGAAACAATCAGTTATAGAAGCATAAATCTGATTGATGAATAGAGCTTCGTAGTAAGAATGGAATTAAAGTTGCTTCGAAGTAGTAAAATAAAGGAAACCTTTTGAAAATTGAGTATTCATACAGAAATTTAAATATAATGTAAGAAAATAGCAGATTTTAAGTAGAAAATTAAAACATAATAAAGATAGTTTCATTATTTTGAACGTAGTATAATTTTTTTGTCTAATGTAGCAAATAAGTAAGGATATTAGAAATGACCCTGTTATTCACGAACTTTGTGGCGTTTTCTAACCGATGTAGCATTCATTACACCGTCTAAATTTAATTTAACTCTGTATATAAACATATTATGGGCATGCGAATGCTGAACATACTCGATAATTCTCATTTTTAATTTTACATTTTAATAGGTCGTAAAGCTTTTTTGAGGTTGTATCCAGTTTTATGTGAAAATGAACATGTACTGTGTACAATTCATTGTTGCTGTTCATTTTTGTAATTATTATTTCAACCACGCCTTGTATCTTACCCGGAGGATCTTGCTTCATTTTAGTATAAACATCATCATTATTACATTCTCCGTACTTATTTCATTGTTATCAGATCTATTTACAAGAATTATGGCAACAATAAAAAATCAGATCTTGCTTATTGTCTATCAGAAACCGGCTATACTTTCCGCTGGGACGGACGTTAATGAATAATACTTTGCAAACATAAACATTTGAAAAGGTTATATAGAGAATCGATCAAAATAAAATCGATAATACGTACAATGAAAGCTACATCGGCTGAAAAATGTTTAAGCTCAAAACTAAATATAGTAAAAGAAAATAAGCTAAACTGGAAGAAGTGGCTCGTAGCCATAGAAATTCCGGTCTGGCGACAGGCGAGCAGAAGCTAGTCAGTCCGGGAATGCTATCATAAACCTTGTCCGGTATAAAGCTATCATCCTCTTTTATGCGAAGCCTCGAGTTTGGTCTAACTGCGCAGTTACTTTTATTGTTAAACGTGTCTGATGGAACGAGAGAAAACTTGCCAGACGCGAAGGACAAGTTTCGGCTACTGAAGGAAACTTTGGCCACTAGCATCTGGGCAGATACCGTTCATCAGCCTTGGTTGGCAGACTATCTAAGAGAAGGAAAACTCCGAATACAAACCATCCACACTAAGAATGAGCGACCTAGTGATCTTTTAAAGTCCACATATAACAATGAACGACTTATTGTTGTATGACTGTGAAACATTTGTCACTTTTTGCATTTTTATGGCTCTGCATGATGATGATGATGAAATGTTGGGAAGCGTTATTTGCATTTCATATTAAGATAAACCGTTATCAAATTACCCTATAATTAATTAATACGAAATACGTTTCTAATAATTATGTATACTTGCTATTTAGATTGAATATGCATGCATATATTTATTAGGTTCATAATAATTTACCCGTCATTATATATATCTTCAACTATTTACTTAAAACATATTATTTTCGTCTGCTTTCTATTTTTTACTGTATGAGAATTACTCGATCTTTAAAAATATCTTCATTCTACCACTTCATACCATTTTGAATGTTTTTCTTACTATCGTGATCAATTAAAATATTTTCTTTTAAATTCTTAATTATACTTAATTTATTTTTGAAACAGTACATTCTCTTGCTTAACATTAGTCGATTTTTGTATTTCGCCCTTTACCTTTTCTGAATATGCTTATTGATTTTATTCGCTTTGTAATAGGTATTAGTGGATAAATTACATTTGAATATATTTTGTCCACAGATCTTTGGCATAATTGAATCTTTGTTCTGCGTTTATTAGTCGACGAATTCATCTTATAGGTAGGTTTCTATCCAAGATAAATGCGCCATATCTGATTCTATTCACTGCTTGAGAACCTTTCTGATTGTATAAACTGATGAGCTTATTGGTATGTGATTTGATCTAACTTATTAGTTTGCAACCTATGTGGCAAAACAATTGTAATTTCCTTTTAAACGTAAGCTGCTAATGTAATACACACGCATAATAGACATCTTAAATATTAACTATTCAAAGATTTTTATTTCTAACACGTATATGTAGAGGCTATAGTGTGTGTGTGCATATAATGCACACGCACACAGACTAATAATCGAGCGACTATATTTTCCATTGATAGACTTAAATCAGAGTATAAATAAATTGATAAAGGAACTTTTACTTAGACTCTATGTCAGTTAGTGCTGGTGATTTTGGTGTTCTGTGACTATACGTAGTTCGGTTCCAATGGTGACCGAAAGGTTTGATTGAGATATAACCATAGGTATCAATTTGTGCGTTGTTAATAAGTTATTTGACACAAGAAATACACCTGGAAATGATGGATCAATAACGTCCTCCTTAATTCTTTAAATCAAGTTTGCGAGCTTGAAGTAAACACCAATCCCATTGTATTTAACCAGTCGTCGAACAACATAACAAAACTACCGCCAGCTGCAACGCACTGACGCGTTTCGACATTCCATGATCATCATCAGAGTACGACGGCAAACTGACTATCGAGGATCAAACCGCATTGAATATATATGGAAATCAAATTTAGATATGCGGCTCTCACATCTAGCAGTCTCGCATGCATTGAACTTGACTGGAAATATTGAATGCGGTTTGATCCTCGATAGTCAGTTTGCCGTCGTACTCTGATGATGATCAAGGAAGGTCGAAACGCGTCAGTGCGTTACGGTTGGCGGTAGTTTTGTTATGTTGTTCGACGACTGGTTAAATACAATGGGATTGGTGTTTACTTCAAGCTCGCAAACTTGATTTAAAGAATTGTTACCACCGCCCGCGCAAACAATTAATGGTAAATTGTATGTCCTCCGTAATTACCTTTTAGTTATAAATCTTTTTATTTGCTTTGAACTCCATTCCTCGAAAATGTTTAGCCTTTATTGCAGGACAGTTTATTAACATAATTATATTCCTTCATGTGACGTTGAACATTAGTGACCAGTTACATTCTGCTTGCTGTAAACTTACTATCACTGCTTCCTGCTATGATATTCTTCTATTAAGTTTTTCTAGATCTTCACGTGTTGGTAAAATACAAATACGCTTGACCTCCAAAACCCTGGCAGGCCTAGCTTCAACACGGGGAAAGAGATTGTCTGGGGCTCCTAGCCATTTAATAATTGTTCTAATTAGAATTAATGTCGTTTTTTGGGAATGCGATGACGCAATCTTCTTCAATATTTACCAAGAAAAAATTCATAGCTACATATTTTGCTCGGAAATCTTATCGGCTTCCAATTTTTACCGGAAATTAAGTACCACGACGAGGCGACAATAAACGCAAAAAAATTTTCTCAATTCCTTAATTCACATTGCGGATAGAATAAATTGGTATAATTTCCGAATCAACCGGCAAAATATATTGATAGGTTAGGATTTGTTGCTTAGTTTAACCTATTCTTAGTTATGCCTTTCTTTTAGAAAATGTTTTGCCACCAAATTATGAATGCTATATGTTCCCATTACTTAATATAAGACGTCAAAATATCAGCATACGTAACATGTTTTGTGTTGTGTAATTCCAATCCGATCAGCTCAGTACACTGGACGGTGAGTTTTTGAATGCGTTCACTTTGATTGCGAAATGTGTCTTGTTCTGCGAAAATCAACTGGCTCACGACATCATTAACGCTTGTTTCACGGAAATTTCATGAATAATTCTAAGGTTCGCAACATTGCCTTGCTGATGCACCGTTCAGAACTTGTGTGGCTTTATAAATAAACTCACCGGGCGTTGGGATCATGAGCATAATGGAAAGTGGTAAAAAAGACATTATTTTTGCAGTAAGCTACAATTTTGGCATGTATGCATAATATACGAATGTAATTTACTACCTGTATTCGTGTTGGCGTCATAAATTTCCTGATTTGAGACGGCATCTTTCACTTCCAACAAATTACACATCATAATGACAATGATGCATTCAGTATCCGTTTAAAATTATTTTCTACTTCAGCGATATCCCATATGATGATTTTTTATTTGATCTCAGTTGATTCTTACATAAAGGACTATTTAATTTTACGATCCCATATGTGAAAGACCGATTGTATTTTATCTGTTTGTAGTGTGGCTATTATCAACAGAATGGACAGCTAAATCGGATCTATTTTTATTATCTTCGTTGAATACTGTTTTATAATCACTTCTTATTACATTTGTGGTCACAAGGTTTTCTCTAAATACGAAATCTCACAGTCACCGCAGAAACATTAATAAAATCCAAATAATTCTTAAGGCTCAATCTTCTCCATTTGGATAGAAAGTAAGTTTTCTAATGTACAAGTTTGATTTAGCACAATTCTGATGTTGTACTGCTAATGTACCAAAGTTTTTGTCTTAGATTGATTCTTGTTTAACCACAATCAATCGGTCATTTATGATTAGATACTGTTTGTGGCGGAGAGCTAATATATACGCAATTATGTATTAGGTAGTTCAATTATGACCAGAAGGATAAACAAAAACAGCACGAACGGAAAGTATAACCTCGTGCACATTCGTTTCGTGCTAAATGGTGACTCATAAGTAGGAGCCGGTATTACGCCCTTTACCCACTATATATTTGGGTGAGGAATGTGGTAAAAGAGGAAGGCACAATCTCATAACGAATGCTTAAACTTGCAGTAGTGATGCTAACTTTATGTAAAGTCTTCGACAACGCGAGCTTCAACGCCAACTCACTCTATATATATAATATATATATATATATATATATATATATATATATATATATATATATATATATATATATATATATATATATACCGGAGTCTGTAAAGGATACCAACACTATGGCTATTGTGTCAGTACCCAATATCAAATTTAACACCGACATGGTACATGGTACTAGCTCTATGGTTGCTGAGTCCGTACATGGTACCAACACGATGGATTTCAATGTACCTTATAGTTCACCAAAACTGAGAATTACAACTATTTCTGAACAACTGTTACTCCACCTAATCCATACACTCTGGCATTGATCGATATAAGTTTTCACATTTCGTGGTAAGCATGACATCATTCAATTATAATATATATATATATATATATATATATATATATATATATATATATGTATGTATAGTTCAATTATGACTAGAGGATAAACCAAAGCAGCATTAACGAAAAGTATACTCGTGCACATTCGTTTCGTGCTAACGGGCGACTCATCAGTAGGATCCCGTATTACGCCCTACACCCACTATATATTTGAATGCGGAATGTGGGAAAATAGGACGGTACAATCTCCTAGTCGAATGTGTAAATCTGCAGACGTGAAGCTAACATCATATAAAGTCTCAACAATGCGACTTCGATGCTTAGTCACTCAATAAAATATACTTATCGAGTCTGTAAGGATACCAACACTATGGCTATTGTGTTAACGCCTGATACCATCATTATAGTACCGAAAAGGTACATGGTATTAAATCTATGGTTGCCGAGTCGTTAAATGTTACCAACTCGATGGATTTCAATGTATGCTATAGTTCACCAAAATTGAGAATTACAAATATTTCTGAATACATTTTACTTCAGTGAATCCATACACTCTGGCCTTGATCAATATAAGTTTTCACATTTTGTGGTAAGCATGACATCATTCAGTTAAATATATAACAGTTAAATACTGTTTGTGGCGGAGAACTAATACATATGCAATAAAATAACAAATTAGTTCAATTATGACTAGAAGGATAAACCAAAGTCAGCATTAACGAAAAGTATTATCTCGTGCACATTCGTTTCGTGCTTACGAGCGACTCATCAGTAGGATCCTGTATTACACCCTTTACCCACTATATATTTGGGTGAGGAATGTGGAAAAATAAAACGGTACCATCTCCTAGATGAGTGTGTAAACCTGCAGAAGTGAAGCTAACATCATATAAAGTCTCGACAATCCGACTTCAACGCTACCTCACTCTATATAATATACATATTGAGTCTGTAAAGGATACCAACACTATGGCTATTGTGTCAGTACCCAATATCAAAATTAACACCGACTTGGTACATGGTACTAACTCTATGGTTGCTGAGTCGGTAAATGGTACCAACATGATGGATTTCCATGTATGCTATAGTTCAGCAAAATTGAGAATTACAACTATTTCTGAATACCTTTTACTTCAGTGAATCCATACACTCTGGATTTGATCAATATAAGTTTTCACATTTTGTGTTAAGCATGACATCATTCAGTTAAATATATAACAGTTAAATACTGTTTGTGGCGGAGAACTAATACATATGCAATAAAATAACAAAGTAGTTCAATTATGACCAGAAGAATAAACCAAAAACAGCATGAACGATAAATATTATCTCGTGCACATTCGTTTCGTGCCTACGGGCGACTCATCAGTAGGAGCCCGTATTACGCCCTTTACCCATTATATATTTGGGTGAGGAATGTGGGAAAATAAGACGGTATCATCTCCTAGATGAATGTGTAAACCTGCAGAAGTGAGGCTAACATCATATAAAGTCTCAACAATCTGACTTCTACGCTACCTCACTCTATATAATATACATATTGAGTCTGTAAATGATAACAACAATGGATATTGTGTAAGTACCAGATACCAACATTATAGTACCAAAAACGTACATGGTATTAAATCTAAAATTTCCGAGTCGTTACATAGTTACAACCCGATGGATTTCAATGTATGCTATAGTTCGCCAAAATTGAGAATTGAAACTATTTCTGAAAACCTGTCAGTCCAGTAAATCCATTCTATCTGGCCCTGATCGATATAAGTATATATATATATATATATATATATATATATATAAATATATAACAGTTAGATACTGTTTTTAGTGGAGAAATAATACATATAAAATTATCTATTAGGCGTTGCGCATCTTCTAGCAAATTAGTTCAATTATAGCCAGAAGTAAAAAATCGGCATCATGAACGGAAAGTTTAATATTGTACGAATTCGTTTCGTGCTCATTTGTAATTTCATTTAGCTAAACATTATTATGATTAAACTATTATCTTATTATTAAATTGTTCACTACCAGTATATATATATGTATATATAATGTATTCATATGAATATAAAAGATTTTATTGTAGTTGGGCATGGCCGATGCCTAAATATGACAAATCTAGAGAGTTATGCGTAAACTTATATGTACAGTTGTTATAGAAATATATTGCTAAACAAATGAAGAACTCTTTTGTGAATTTTTATACCTTTTGTAGTTAAATAAGTAGTAGATTAAACTATAAGTTAGCCGGAAGTGGCTCAATAGATATTGACGAAATAGATTGGGTTGGGGCAAATCTTAATCACGATATAGTTGGACTTTTAATAACATTTATAATAGTAATGTGCAGATTGCTTTTTTTTTATCTAGGGTTCTTCCTTTTTATTATATATATATATATATATATATATATATATATATATATATATATATATATATATATGTCTATATATTTATAATGTCCATGTCTTTTTAATTTAACACAGTATAATTATAATTAGGAAAACAGAACACATAAATAACAAAGTGGATAAAGGCCATTTATTTCGTGAATACTAATCATCTCTTATACAATCATACATATTTATACATTTTGGGTTTTCAATTGATTATGCTAGTAGTAACAAATCTGACTCGTTTTTACTTCTGTTTCTTGTTTTGGCTAGTTGGTGAGTGTGTATGCGTTTGTGTTTGTGTGTATGCGTGTTTGCATTTAAAGGTCATTCTCGCAGTATTGCAAAGTCTGGCTAAGATCTGGTCATTATTGTTTTGATAGCTTAAGAATTAACCATTTGTGCGCATTGTCCACTGTTACATATACAAGTGCTATTTTTTCCAGTGTAGTTGATCGTTTCACCTTGTTGCGCAAATTTATCATTTCCACATGGTAACAGCGCCAGTGTGGCATACGATGAAAGAAGTCTCCAAACGATGTGAGCGTTTAACACTGCAATAGCTTTTCAAGAGTAATGTTTTCAGTTGTAAAATGACAGATCGTAGGTGGCTAGTCATCAGTTTATGTCTCAAGAGATTCCAAACAAAATTTGGCAAATGTCATAAAACTTGCTTATAGTATGCGATGCGGGCTTTAAAATAAGTATACCTTCGTTCGGATTTCGTCCGTGCCAAATTCCGCATAGTTATTAAAGTGTTCCCAATAAGGACGAAATATGTCTACTGGATGGACTGCCTTTACTACCTAAAGCAATGTTGAATTTATAGTGACAACGTAATAAATTTCTACTATCTTGCAGCTGTTATATATATATATATATATATATATATATATATATATATATATATATATATATATATATATATATATATATATGAAATATCTGAGCCTTAATAAAATCCTTACTGCCCTTTCCACCTGCAAAATTAAAAAGAAATATTACCATATACAAGAACGATTTCTTTCTGATATTCTTCTCAAGTATCTAAAAACGAACAACTCTTTATACATTATTTGAAAGGCTGAAGAACATTGAAAAATGTAAAACATGGAGAGAGTGTGAAATTAAGGAACAACCAATCAATTGCGTGCATTACCTCTAGTTTGAGTTAAAGGCGTGAGAATGCTTCTTATGCTCTCCAAACATAGAATTTTTGATAATTACTAATAAATGCCATAATAGAAGGGAGTTGGCCACATACGAAGTTTTATTGATGAACAGATTGCAGACGGATTTGTGCAAGCATTATAAGCATGTTTAGGCAATGAGCTTGACCTGGAGGTGATGCATGCAATTGATTGGTTGTGACCTTATTTCAAACTCTCGCCATGTTTACATTTTTTTATTCTGTTTGGCTTTTCAGTTTATATATATAAAGAGATATCCATTTTACATACTTAAAAAGAATATGAGAAAGAAACGGTTTTTGTGTCGGATAAAATTTTTTTTTGCACGTGAAAAAGGTACTATATAATATATGCAGTCTGTAAAGTGTACCAAAACAATAATTTTAGAGATAGGCTATATTGCATTAAAATTAATAATAAAGTCCATTCTAAATACCTGATACTCCTTTAATGCTTAGAACACTGGCCTCGATCGACATCAAATATCGATTTTTTGTTGTTATCGCTGCATGATTCAATGAAAACATATATACATATATTTTTGATCGCTGGCTGGCATATTGTATTTATAAAACATTATATGTTGAACCTACGTGAAAGGAAAATCGCAAATTAGTTACCAGAATTTTTAATAACTGTCTATATAACTTTTATCTGCTTGTATATATGCTAATTTTGTTTTATATTTGTTTATTTCCGAATTGTCTATCATATGCCATTCAAATAGAAACTCATAATTAATGTTGTATAACTATGTATTCTTATAACGCCTCAGAGTATTTGAAATAATTCTAAGCCAAGAATACACCGAATGATCGCCATTAAGTTTAGTTTTGATAATTAAGCCGATTTCTTTCGTGCCCATTTAACAAGAAAAATGTATTTCTTTGTAATAATATTTTTTGCTTTTCATTTAATTTAGGGAGCAAACTTCATTATAATTAAGAGATCAATTTTTATCTGTTATCTGTATTTGTGAGTTTCTAAAAGATAAATACCGCATAAGGGATCAAATGCAATTAATAATGTAGATCGATTACATTCTCATTTGGCACTAAATAAGTGCATACTAGAATTTTCGTGACTGAAGCTTAAACCGAGCACATTTACGTCAGATTCTTGTAAGTTTTTTCACGATATCTCACTTACTGCGCATTGTTAATAATTTTTTGTTGTCTAAAAACCTTTCTGTCATGTGATTGATCAATGATTTACTGGAATGAAACCAGTGTAAATGATTGATTGCATTTTATATCTTAATTAATGTTTGATCTATAATTCTCTCCTCTTAAACAAACACAAAAATACACACAGAGGTGCACACACACACATATATATATAATCTCGCCATTTCTCTTTATTAATTGAAGTGAAATATTTTTTTCTGAAGCTTCAAAAAGCTCTTAAAATGGTCTCGGGACCGAGAAATCGAAACGTAAATGCAACGCTAATGGGCTTGGATGAAAATAGAGTAAATGTGTATGTTGTTTATGATTTTGCTATTATAAAATCAGCTCTCAATTTATTAAATTAAAATTTTAGTTATTTAATTTTATTTGTATTTTACTTTTTTGATTTTTGTCCCTTTTTGTTATTATTCATCTAGAACACAAACACGTGTTCGACTAATTTATTTTTTTAACACTAGTTCCACCTACATTTTGTGTGTTTATTCGATTCAACAGAGCTGTATATTATTTTTGCTAAAATAAACATAATTAGAACAGCATTTAGCATGTAATTTAGAGAAAATATACGTTTAGGTGAGACTAGCTAATACTCATTTAGTGTCAAAATAACGATTCAGACTTATTGTGCTTGTTATCTTACTGACAATCGTCTCCTATGAGCATTTAGTGGCTGCTTAAATTCGCTAATTTAAGTCTAGCTAAACTTGTAATATTTATAATGGAAATTTTCTTTTTAAAAATAGCCTAAATTATATATATATATATATATATATATATATATATATATATATATATACACGTATATCTTTAGTATAGAAATAAATAAAATTATTAACATTGTTTGTTTTAATACTTGTGTAATATCAATAATTTGCATTGTAAGGCCTTAGCATATTTTCATCTCATTTATATAGTGAATACATATCACTATTTATTTTTAAATTCCGTAGTGCTAACGAGAAATATCCAGTAAATAGATTTTTAAATTAGATGAAGGTCCATTCAAGTTTATGAATACATTGTATGCTGCTCTTTCTATCAAGCAGTGCACTTTAATTACTTATACATCCACTAGGTTTGCGAAGATTTCGTTTATTTACCTTTGGAGGCAGAACATCTAAGCGAAAAGCAACAAAATAGACTACCAGACAAATTTTGTTCGTCAGCGTTGGGTAGCTGGCTATATAAGAGCAAGATGATTCTAAATACAGTTTACCATTCCAAACTAGGAATGTGCGACTTTGTGTTCTTTTTCAGACCACAGACAACTATGAATAATACAGCTAGTAGAGATTCCATATAGCATTGGCGAGGACGCTGTATTAAACCTGTTGCCTCAACTGCTAAATCTTGCCCTCTAGATAAGCGAAAATAAGGTACTGTAGGTAAGCCTGAACTTGAGGCTTCCAAGCTATTTCAGGAAAGTACCTACATTGTCACTTATTTATTTGAGAGTAAGCAAAGACAGTGGCAACTTTAAATCTAAAATCGGAGTCCGTTTTTACCTAATGGGCCTCTTTGGTCTCTAGATATAAGCCATAAGAAGCCTTACTAAAGTGCACGATTTCTTGGATTTAGCACGGGGAAGGCGACTGGCGACTTTTTCTCTTTTGTAATGGAGCAGAGCAAATCAGAGTCTGCGCTCGGTGGACTTTTGGCAACAGTTGCTTTTCGTCGTGTATCTTATTAGCTGAATAAGTTTATCTATTGTCTCTTAACATATGATGGATAGTTTTATGCAAGCCGATCTGTCTTTCGCGGGTGGTGACCTGCACGACCACGGTAAAAACTTTGCTTATCTACAGAAGCCTATAATTGCTCTCCACACTCCTTTTGTATCTTATTTGACCGTAATTCACTTGTAAAAGCATTTCGTCTCCAAAACTTAAGCTATGGTGGCTCAGTCTTTATATTATCCAGTGTGGCAGCCACAGCCTCGTTTGACTGAATAGGTATAAACTCTAATTTGGCCTATGCTACGTTTCGTGTAGGCAAATAGCTACTTAGAGCCGTAAATATGTACGTGCTTAGTCTCAGTGATTATGCTAATGAAAATAATTATTTTGTTGAAAATCTATCAGACTAAGTCTCTGGCCTAGAGCAGCGTTCGGACTCCCGAATAATTTCCAATGATATGTACGTTATATTAGGCCATGTCTGCTCGAGGAATGGAGCTGTAAGAAGATGGACTCTAGATGGAAATATCTGTGGCAATAGCTTTAGGATCTCTAATTTTGCCTTTTGTTTAAACTTGATTGTGTTTAACTCTAAATTTAAGCCTCATTGGTGGCTTCTTGCTGCAATAAGTAAACTTTCCAACCCTTGTAGATGGGCCCATTGCATGTCTCCATAATATTTTTGACTACAGTTTGGTAAATATTTGTCTCAAAATAAAGAGAAAAAGGCAATTTGTTTCGTACACTTAGGAAGAAATTTATTACAAGCCATGTGGCGGATGAAGAAAACGCCTGGCGTATTACTGCTAATGACTTGAAAGAAATGTCAACGTGTAATAAACTTTTCAAATTTTACGTTCATATCCACAGTATTAGCGGTAATAACTTTGGCAAAAAAATTACAAAAAACAAATTTCTGACACACAGCCAACAAATACCTTGAAATTCTCTCCAATCAGACATTTTTTTACAAAATGGACATAAAAATTTGTAATTTTGATGAAGTTTCACAGACTTGCTTTCACAGGATTGATCGTAATACTGTTAGAATTGACGAGCTTTAATGAATTATTCAATTTGGGCAGAATCTGATTTGAGGGGTATTTGTGCAAGCTCCCTGATCTTAGGGGCTGAACTCGTCCCGAATGAGTGGACGTGTGAAATACTCGAGGCCAAACAAAACAAATAACAGTGGCACTCCTGCCAAATAGCACAGTTTCAGATTGCTGTATGCTGCATCAAAGGTGATCACTGCTTAAATCTCCAGAGTAATACGTGAAAAGAGAGAGCTGCAAGCTTGGTTTTCTCTGTGTGGGTCTGAAGGAAAATTGGTTGCGTAATCAAAATTCCTATACTTTCTTGCTTTCTCGTATTGTGAAGTCATGTAAACTGCTCATTACCGTTGGTTCGTTAGGTTAATAGGCCGGATTTGATTTTGTGTCGTGCTTGATATTTTAGCGAGATATGCTTAACTATGTCAAACTACCAAACTAGCTCGATTGCTAGTTGTTTGCTACAACAATTCATTGGACTTAAGGCGCTCTAGTGGGGTGTCTATCTGAACTTGTTTAAAATGATTTCAGCGTTTGACAAATTTTTACCATTCATGTCATGCTGTTTATCGCATTTGCCGTTTTAGTATATGCAGAATTAACTGGAGTTAAGATTGGTCGTGGTGGACGTCTGGTTGAACTCAAATATGCCGATTTTGCTATTCTGAAGTCAGAAAATTGACAAGAGCCTGAAAGCAATTAAAGCTTATAAGAAATGTCCAATCGGTGCGATCTGATGATGTTCGTACTGAACAATTTTGTTCCGGTGTCAACGCTTGTGCTGAATCGCGCCTCACTGCTAATTGTCAAAGAATCTGTTCACGTGGGACGTCTAGTCATACCTTACGTTTCTAGTTCTGCCAAAATTCAAGAAGTAAAACTTTGCTGCAGTTTACTTAAGTCAATTGTACAAACCACTCTGAAATCACCCGTACATCTAACTAAGCTCGAAGCTGAAGGTTTTTAAAGTCAGACTTAGTGTCACGCTTGCTTTAACTTGCGAAGATTTCGAAGATAAACTAATATAGCTCCCAGTTATGAAGGACTTGTAAATCCACACAATTGCTTGATTTGGTTTTGCATTATTGCCGGCTAAACGCCAGAAGCAATATTCAAGAACAAATTCTGCAATCCAAACAGTTCCGTTTTCCCGCTCTATCTTAAGAACAAGTTGAAGAACGCCATTTTTTGTTTGGGCATTTCTTCAGAAACCCATCTGCACATCCTGAAAGTCAGACTAACACGATATTTCCGGTTAATGAATAGTACTGCAGAACGAGTGTGAAAACCCTCTCGTGACTAGATAATTTTATTCGCAATATCGATTACCTAATCACATCGAATCGTAGCCTCAGGAGACTCAAGAATGGGCCAAAATCTGTGGAATTTGTTCATAAATTTTAGTTAATTTTTCCTAAATGGCCTAGAATTTTTGAGAACCCACAATGCGAGCGAAATACAATACTTTTTCGGTGTATGCATGTCTGCATGTATGCATTTATGCATGCAAGATATGTTTAAATATTAGTGGCTGGATTTCAATGTAGCGTTCACGTATTATTTGCATAATTAGACGAAGTTGAATCTTTACCAAATTTCCATAACTTAAAGCCAACATCCTAATAATCAATGTAGAATAAATACTTTTACATGAAAATTAATCCGTTATGCAGTTGGTTGCTAACACTGAAGTAATTTAATTTATAATTAAAACAACCTGCTTTACTATTTTCTAAACACACTTGATGACGTACAAGAGCAAGCAGGAACTTTTTTTAGTAAAAACGTGTCAAACCGCTTTAACTAAAACTATTTAAATGGATTTCTGTTATAGGATATCATGAGAGCACTTAAAATATAATTCGTTGATTGTCAACATTTAAGTGCACAAGCCGTGGCAATTGAAAATAAGCAATTTGTGCTGGAATATTCGAGTTCTTATTACAGAAGTATTGAATAGATGAGAATAAGCTATGGTATCCTTCCCAATTTGTTATTTTAAAAGACAATTTTTTAAGTATTCAAGAATAATACAAATGAGAGGAATGAAAGTTGTTATTTTCTTGCCTCAGATTAGTCGTTCTTATTTTTTTAAAGCTGTCAAATATCAAACAAAACTCTAATGAAGTTTTAAATTTGTCTTAACCGTATAATCAGATACACTACACTAAGGCACATTGAAGTAATTGCCAAATAAGCACAACTTATGTCAAATCATAATTTTGTTACATTATTATAAGCTTTGTATTATTACTCGCATTATTTTTTATTTTCATATTGTTCGACTAATGCATCTGATAGCTGTTAATCTTAATTTGAATTGTGGCATTCCAACAGACTTTAAGAATTTAAAAATTACTTCTTTACGTTATTATTATTGTTTAAAAAAATTTATTATTATAATCAATAGAAAACTATTGCTATTGTCAATGCTACAATAATAATAATAATAATAATAATAATTATAATAATAATAATTATTATTATTATTAATATTATTATTATTATTATTACTCTGGTTCTTATTCTTATTTAATCTACTTCATCTTTTAATTTTTATTATTTTTATTACTATTATTATTATATTTATTATTATTATTATTATTATTATTATTATTATTACAATTTTAAATGTAACAAGACAATTCATTATCGCCTAATTGAATAAGTCCTGGGTCGATGGTGTTTTTCAGTTATGTCTTATTGTTTCGAGATTTATTTTTGATTAACCAATCATTAATTGCACGGTTGGTGAAACCAATTCTTTAAATTAAGTATACGAGCTTGAAATAATCATCAATCTCATTTTATTTAAACAGTCCAATAACAACATGTGACTGACAATAATCATTATTTTTGGTTGCTAATTTACACTTTAGTCCCGTTAATAAGTAATAATAAGGATTTGAATGAGTTTTCTACTCATAATATTTATTTTACATTGGCAGGATCATACCTATTTCTCAAATAAAGAAAGTACTAAATTTAGGCTTGCATTGCAGTTTGATTTTCATTAGTCTGTTTGCAGCCTGTTTTATTAATGGTCCTGAAAAGTCAGAAATACGTTAGAACTAGTGACTGTCGCTAATTTTAAGTTGTTGTCCTACTGGCCAAATTATATTAAGTTGGTGTTTATCTCAAAAACGTAAGTTTTAAATAAATAGATTTTGCTATCACTTGCATCTTGTATAAGTGAGGCAAAAACTGGAAAAGTTCGTGACTGCGTAGATAGTTTCCCACCGAGATCACAGTCTAGTTACAATTTTACGATAAGATTAGGTGATGAAAGTCGCATTTTTTGTCCTTAATGTTGTATTTATACTTCACAGGTTGATCCTCTTTAGTGACTGTTTGATAAATTTACAAAAATTACATAAGGATTTTACCTACCTTTTAGTTATTACACTCCGTTAAGCATTCTTGAATAATTTCAACTGTTCAATTGTGAGACGGTTTTGTTTCTTAAAGTTGTTACAATCATAGGCATTTTAATTTTGGATGATTTAATAATTTAAGCCTATGTTGAAAAGATGTTTATGATGAAAATGACCGGCGTTATATAGAAGGTTTCAGATCACGATAGTTTTTTAGTAAGCGAGCATGAACTTGAAATTAAGAATTAAATTTTGATACCTAATTTTTGATCTGCATTAAAGGCAGTAGCCAGATTCATTGTTTTATTTATGAATAATGTTACTTTAAAAATATTGAGCATTCTTTCCAGCTCAGCGCAATTTTGGCAACCATGCACAGTGTGGGTTGGAAGTTTAAGTAAAAGAAATTCAGCTTACCTAATAATATTCAAGTAGCTTTGCAGTTTTATCCGCATCAATTTATTTTCTGTGTAGCTCCGATGCTAATGGAAGAATGTGAAGACGTATCAGTACGCTTGACTTGTAGTTTTTTTAAATAATTTTCGCTTGGTTACAAATGTGACTTATACTTATTTAATGCCTAAATAAATTGTATATAAATGCTTACTATTAACCTCGCATGTTAGGTTACCTAAATTTTGACATAATTATAATTTGTATCGCTCATGTTTTTATAAGGACAGTAAAAGAACACTAGGTTGCCCATTCTTAGTGAAGAAGGTTTTATTTGAAGTTTTCCTTCTCTTAGATAGTCTACTAGACAAAGCTGATGAGCACAATCTGCCCAGATGCCAGTGGCCAAAGTTTTTTTCAGCAGCCGAAACTTAACCTTCACGTCTGGCACGCATGCTCTCATTCCGTTACTACACATTTAACAATAAGTTTTACTGCGCAGCTGGATCAAACTCGAGGCTTCACATGAAACGTGATGATTGCTCTGTCACTGTAGACCCAACAAGGTTCATACTACCATTCTCTCAGGCTTGTGCCCGTCGGTCTTCATGCCTAAATTTCTTTGGCTACGAGCCAAAATCTATGGCTGCGGGCCATGACATGAATACATGTAAAAGATTCTGAAAGTAATATATTTTTATGATTCAATCGAAATTGTGCAAACGTAATTCCAAAAACGTACAGTATACACGATTTTACAAAAGGAAAATTCACAGGTGAACTATCTAAATTTTCACGTTTGGTTATGTTTCGATCCCTATCGATCGGTGTTTGATCCTGTTCTGTGCAGGAGGGTCTAAGGAGAAAGCCACGTAGCAAGAGGACATCAAACAAAGATAATGGTTGGCAAGAAACCTATTATCACCAAAATGCCTCTATTAAACATTTTTTTAAACAAACATCAGCGGTAAGAATCTAACGAATGTATTGCAAATCTAGAACATTAATTGTGATTACGTGTTTTTAATTACTACGTTTGAATAAGTTTAGTGATTAACTTTCAACGTGAATGTTCAGTTTTCCAGCCCCGATGTATCGTTACCAGACAGAAATGAAGCATAATTATGGAAAGAGTATTGAAAATGACATTTAGGTCAAAAGAATAAACATTAAAAAATTATACAATAAAAAAACAATTACACACAAATATGCGTGTAAAATTCACCAATATACACTCACTTGAAGTACAAAGTGATTAAATATATAAAATATATCGATCGAATTTGATTTACTGCCTTTTGCTTAATTTATTTTAAAAAAGTGGTTTATTTCAGAAAATCCACCACAAACTGTATTTATTTATTTATTCGCTCTTTATGAAATAAAATGACAAATTGACTGTTCGTAGGACCCTGAGAGATTGATAGCAAATTCCGAAATAACCTGAAAAAAATTCGCAGCCTCCGAAAAATTCTTTAGCAAGATTATTGTGTAATGTAAATCTGAATTCACAATAACTTTAATATGGCGAAAGGTAAGAAAGAAATTTTGTAGTGTACACTAAAGATCTCTTTCCTTATTATTTCACAGGTGAATACATTTGTGTATTTTCAGAAAGGAACCAAACAAAATCCGATAGGGAGGGTAGAAAGGTTAGATGCTTCCAGTGGCGGAGAACTAATATATATGCATTTATGTATTAGGTGTTGCGCACCTAGTAACAAATTAGTTCAAATGTGACCAGAAGGATAAACCAAAGTCAGCATGAACGAAAAGTATAATCCGCTATACAATCGTTTCGTACTTACTGGCGACTCATCAGTAAGAGCCGGTGTTAGGCCCTTTACGCACTATATATTTAGTTGAGGAATAAGGGAAAATAGGCTAGTAGAGAGGTTGTGTGTGTGAAATAAGCGGACATATAATTATTTATATGCGTCAAATCTAACGTAAACTCTAGCCATTAAATAGGTTTTATCAATGTAAATATGGAGTTGGAGTTTGTTAATAAATAGAACTATACAGGTTAAAGAATATATTCCGTTTTTATATTTTTTAATATCTTTAAATAAATGTAATATCTTAATTAAGTAAGCAACTGATAAGGCTCTGCGGATTCACACATTGTGTTCCTATTTTTGCATGAAGAAAATAAATGTAGAAGCGTTACGCCTGTATTTGAGATGACGCAGTTAAATAAATAAAAGTTTTCCTATTTCAAATTATCTCACCGTTTTAGTTTCCTCATTGGTTTACTATTCTAAAATATTTCAAAAGATTTATTTGTGTATAAATGAGGGTAGAATTCAGATAGCTGTTTCTTGTATTTGACAAAATGACCATTTATTCTTTGTTTATTTGAAAATGAACATTGAAATTTATAGAAATTACGCATTCTAAAAATGATTTGAACCATGTTTAGAAGAATCAATTTTTTATAAAACAGGCATTTACTGCACATTTGAAAAAGTCATCTTCGCTTAACCAGAACGCAACTCTACCGTCATTTCTGGCACTTTATATAGTCAATTTTCGTAAAGCGGTGGGCCAATGTTGGGATCTGTAATTCTTTTGTATATTTTGTTTGTACTCTCGTTGACGAAACCATCGATTTACTCTATAAGTACATCGATAATCACCACACATCAATCCCCATACTTACAAATAATCTTAAACGTCTCAATAAATGCAGCAATGCAGTGGTCAATACAAGTACAATGGTCAATATTTGACGCAAGGCGATAAATTGGTGACGGTCGAGCCGAAAAAGAATCTCAAATCTCATGTCTGCATGTTCTCCCTGAATATATAAAAACTACATCCGATTATTAAAAAAATACTGCTATACATTTCTGAGCTATGCTGGTGACACTTTCATAGTCGTATATATATATACATATATATATATATATATATATATATATATATGTATATATATATATATGTCGAAACATATGACTTACTTCAAGATCTTAACAATACAGACCATCATATTCAGTTTAGTTTTGAGCGTAAAAACCCTCAGTCTAACACACCGCCTTACCTTGCTATTGGGGACAGTCTAAACCGAAAAATATATCGAATGCAGCGCTGTCGCAAATTGCCAAAAGAGAAATTTGATACGACATTTCAACTACAGAATAAATAAAATCTGTTTTGAGTGCCAATAACTGGCAATGGTCAAAACCACTTTATTGGATATATAGCATCCCGATGGATTTGTTGAAGCAAACACGAAGTATAAACAACAAAAATGCCATCAAGTCGTATCCAAGAAAGATGATAACACCAGCAAAACCTATACTGGGGACACACCATCCGAAATATTTACTGGAAGAGTTAAAATTTTATGGCTTCTTTGATACCGAATACACAGTTGATATTTGTGCATAATATAAACTGTCGGCAGAGCGTAAATTTAAGAGATAAGCTCTCTGCAATCGTAAAGTCCGACTATGTTTGTTTATACAAATGTCACAGAAGCTCATTATGCTATGCTGACCAGACAAGCCAATTACTAAATAATAACATTTAGGAGCATTTTAGACTAAGTAAAGCAGGCATAGCGCAGAACGTCTCCGTAATGCCTGAACTTATTGCATAAATGTATATGTGCTTTCCAAAGGCAAAACAAATGAAAGTAAATACGCAAAACAGACGATTTTGTATGCAAAATCCATATTATTCAAATAAATAAACAAAAATTCTTTCTATATGGGAATATATACTAGTGATAAGCTTGTATGTGCCTTAGAGTGTGCGTTTTCCGCAATGCGATTGGTGCTTACTTCAAGCTCGCAAACTTGATTTAAGGAAAACCCTTGTATTGTTTGTTGTTGTACAGAGTATGGGCTTGATCCAACTTTATCCTAACTGACGGTCACAACTAGGCATAGGACAGTTTATCTAAAATAAGCAGTGCTTGAAGTTAGATAGTTGAGATATTATTTATTATGTAAAAAGATGATTGATAAATATTATACTAGGAGCATCTAAATGACGGACTTGCTGTTTTGCTTAATCATAAATAAACAATACATTGGTAAGATTTTATTTCTGAATTAAACAAGTTAACGATAAATAAGGTATAACTCTATTTTAAGTATAGGCTTAAAGTCACCAAGTGATACGATTATGCCCATGTCCCTATAACGCTTGTGATTGGCGTAGAATAATCCAATAAATATTCAGCTTTCAATCTTTATATAAAGTGGTTAATAAGAGTGTACATGATTTTATGGAAAGTATGCTATAAAATATCATTATCTTTTAAAGGACATTTTCACATGGCGATGATAGCTCATTTTTGAAATTATTTCTTACATCGAACTAGTGTTCTGACAATCGGCCAAAAGTCAACTGATCTGTGTTTTGATTAACACTGTATGAAGTCCCGTTGTCTTTTTTCTTGAGAATATTTCGATAGCCCTTGTCGGCCACTTTTAAAGAACAGTTTCGCAATTTTTTCATTTATTTAATCAGCCAAAATTAATTTTTTACATAATTTTATTTCTTAGTATTCCATGAAAGCAAGTGGCAATGAACAATCCTGTATTGGTCACAACACAGATCAGGAAATTAATCAGTTCGCAGTTTCGCAATCCATTTTCTATTCTGTGTGTATCTATACAACGTGGTTGAAGTGACCAGACTCAGGTTTTTATTCTAAAGGCAATGTTTTGTTTATTTAATATACTGAACGACTATTTGAACCGACGTTAATGTCTAAATCTGTCGTTGTCAGGATTTTACTGTGTGTTATTCGAAGTCTGATGCTGGTGCTGGAAATGAGGTTCCGAATCGTAGCCAGTCAACCAAGATTAGATCGTACCTCATTTCCAGTGATTAGTACGAGTTGAATGGGTGCCTTTGGAGTTAGAGGACGATTCAGCACCCAGCTCACATGAAGACGAACTCGATGCGTACATGGAAATGTTGATCAATCAGATATATGCTGAACTAGTAGTGCAAATGTACCACGCGCGAAAAAAATGGATACTTTTAATTTGACGATCACACTGCGCAACTAAGAACGACAACTTTCAAGAGTTAATGTCTAAAGTTGTGTTAAGTCTAAATCCTGATTAATTCCTAGATGTTAACCTGTCTTAGACTAATAGTGTGAACAAATTCGACGCAGTAGTATATGCTTAATTATACGAACAGTACTGCAAGCTGTACAATTTATACTGTAATAAATATGTCAGATTATATGATCGTGTTGGCCTTAAAATAACGGAATGAATATTTGCCGTTCAAAAATAATCGTAAAGCCAAACAACAAAAATCAATTGAAAAATAATTCTGCATTTTAAATAAATTTCAAAATTGTTTCATTAAAGATTAAACTAAATAATGAAGTGAAATAATAATAATAATAATAAAAAATAATAATAATAATAATAATAATAATAAATAACATTATACTCGCTGTAAAATTTAATTCTCAAATTATTTCTTACTCTTATTTGGAGAAAAAATCAAGAGGTGAATTCTTAATAAAACAGATGAGTTATAATTACGTTTAAATGATTAAGATAATTTAGTTTGTTATTTCCAAAGTTCTACATACAGTACAAAGTGTGACACTAAATGCATAAAATTTAAAAATTCATACAATAGTATGGAATTGCTCCACCTTTGTTCCGTCGATAATGGATAACTTCTTGGTAAGATATAGGACGGCATGAAAACTTAACACACAAACCAGAATATACCTTAATTTAATTAAATTACCATTGATGAGCCGGCGATTATAAAAATTTTTTAAACCAAGGTTGCGAGCTTTATATAAACAACAATCCCATTAAGTATACACTTGTAAGTATACACTATGTATCATAAACTGTAGAAAAGGAAATTCATTCAGTAGATCGGTTTCGTTCTTATTGAGGACACTTAACGTACTATTCAGAAGTTGTCACTAGCTTAAACTCTGTACGCATCAAATTCTGGACAGTATGGGAACTGTTCCAAATAAGGAAGAAACTGGTCTACTGAATGAATAGCTTTTTCTACACTATATGATGCTTAGTGTATACTGATATAAAAGACCTTGTACTTAACTATATAAATATTTTAACAGTACCAGAATTATAATAGTACACAGAATGTCTTTTCTAAAATTTAAGTTTTGTGTAAACTATTGGAAAAATGAGTATAAAAAGCGGTCGAAAATCCTTGGAAATTAACAGATATGTTCAATCATATATATTTAAAATAGTATTACACATTTAAGTTTTCATATATTACTTAGGTGAGAAACTGGGAAACATTCTTTTTTACTTTAAATCAGGTTTGCAAGCTTGAGATAAACACCAATCCCATTGTATATAACTAGTACCAAAACATAATGAAACTACCGTCAATTGTACGAACTGCCGAGATTCAGCCTTTTGCGATTATAAATTGATTATGTTGTCAACTTCACAAAGGTAGCTTTTCATTTTTGTGCATATTTATTATTTCCTATTTAAAAAGCATAGGAACCAATAGATTATTATCATTTATAATGTATCTGATAATAACCATTGTCAGATTTCGATAACCAACAGCAACTGATAGCATATTTCAAGCAAAATTCCAAATTTTCTTACAAAAAATGTATAGAGCCGATCTTGTATTGTATACTACTGCTCATCCTGTCAAACACTGGGATGCTTTTCAACAAATTAGAATAGAATATACTAGATGGACTGTTTACAAAAAACTATATGCTGCTCAAACTATATATATATATATATATATATATATATATATATATATATATATATATATATATATATATATATATATATATATATATATATATATATATATATGCTTGATTTGGTGCTGGCTGCACGAAAAGTGTGTGGAACTCTGCCTTCGGCACAAAGGGAATTGGAACACTGTGAACGATGCGATGACGCACATACTCTAGAGAAAGTTGAGATTGTGTTTCTGGACAAAGCGGGTGAGCCATGTGTAAAAATCGAATGGCTTTATAAATTATCAGTCTATATTTCGCCAACAAATTCTAGATCTTACATAGATTATGGCACATCTGCGACGACAAATTTATATAGGATTATGCAACGTAGACCTAATGCAACTTTGAGATTTGCCAAGCCATGAGTTTTGAATGACCGTAAAGTGACGATGACTACCGAAAAATGTCAGAGCTCTACTGTAGTAAAAAAATACTATTGCCTGACTGTGTGAAAATTAAACAGCAAGAGTTATTGTAGATGAATTTATTAAATTACATGAATATTGTTCTTAACTTTAAAAAAATTAAAATGCTTCTAACAAATGCCTATTTAAATGTGCTTAGCTACATATATATTGATTAATTTTATACTTATTTAACGTTAAATCAGCGCTTACAACATTTATGAACCGTGTGATGAAATTAAATTAGTATACGAAGAATGTTCCTTTGTCGCATATGTACTGCGTTATAATTTACCAGAAAGTTGACAACAGCTCTGAAATTTTTATTTCCTTTCTTTGCTTGGCGTTTTGTCTTTCCTCTTCCATATAACCATATGAAGGTCAAATTGTATAATCGGAGCTTTCTCCTTTTTCAATGTAGGAAATATGATCTACATTTAACACGATTTTGGCTTAAAGTGTTCAATGGTGCTCCATATTATTTTTGTATCTTTGATTTGCTCGCAACATTGAGAAGAATATCACTAAAATATATTGCAATCTAAATAGTATTGTTTTATTTTAAACATCACGTTCGTATGGGGAATTAATTAAATTGTGTCTAAAATTCTGCCAAAAAATTCTTTTGAGGATTAAGTATATTAAAATGAAAGAATAAACGTTAACAGACTAGCTGAATTAAAACTGGATCTTTATTGTTTATGATAAATATGCCACAGACAATAAGACTTCAGTAGAATGAAGGTCAGCGAGGGCTGGAATAATGAAGAAGTTAATTATTCCTTTGTATTAACACCAAAGCGGTCGATTGAAATATTTAAATTTAAAAAGCTAAACACAACATATCTTTCAAAGGTGTACTTAAATACACATTGATATACTTAATTTAACAATGGTTATTCACACAGGACAATCGATAATTCGTAGCAAATTTCTTAAGCAATTAACAAGTTATGTCGAATTTTGTAAAAAAAACTCATTTAATAGACAGAATTGCAACAACAGCATTTAAAATTTCATGCAGAAGACCATGGAATATAATTTCTTTCGGAAACAAATTTCAATAATATTATCTCATGATTCTAATTTAGGCACTATTTTCCGAGGTCACTTGCGACGTATTCTAAGAATAGACGAGACTGAACCGTGATTTCGGGCATCGAAATAATAATACCTTGTTAGATAATATTAATAACCGATACGAACTGGTGAAACACAGCTTATTATAAAAACATTGTTTTTTATGTTTAACTATTAATTTAAATAAATTTCAGAAATTACAATAAAAATTTTTCCCATATTGTTCGAAGTGAAAATTTGAAAACTACCTACAGTTCGACATGCTGATGTGATCTCAACTTCCTTGGTCGACAGTGGGAACGACGAAAACTGACTGGCGATAATCACAGTATTCGGAAAAGAAATATTTTATTAGATGAATCTCTTTCATAGTTTATTATAAATCATATAATGCGAGAATATTGGTTAAACAATAAATGCCGTCACGATACCACTTTACCATGAAATTACTGTTACCATCGATGCAACTAGTGATTGATTACATTAGTGAGTCAAATGTGAATGTAGCGTATACAGCTTAAAATCGATTATTAAAGCAGTATAACTTTAGTAACGCCGCGTTCATAATTAATTAATAGCCAACATATTTCATAAATGCTTCGTAGCACCAACTTATTTCTTGAAGTACATCGGAGGGTGACTTTGACCAAAAGTTTAATTGTGCAGCTATGCCTGAACTCCAGGCATTGAGCTTGAACTGGATGTGACGCACGTAATTTATTGGTTGTTCTCATATTTCACACTCTCTACATGTTTACATTTTTCTATCTTGCCTTTCAATTTATATAAAACGAGATGTTCATTTGTAGATCCTTGAAAAGAATATGAGAAAGAAACGGTTTTTGAATCTGATAAAAAAATCCTTTTCTTTTGCACATGGAAAGGTACCTGAATATATTTATATGAGTATATATATATATATATATATATATATATATTGTATCTACAAATCGGAGCCAAAAAGAAGAATTTTAATCGAAACCAATCGATTTTCTGCATTTGCTCATCTGCACAGTTAAATGCATTCTAAATTTTATATAAGGACTATCATTAAAAAAATCTGGAAAGCGGTGTGCTAAAATGTTTTTAATTGTAAGATGAGAATCACTATAGTACATTCATATGTGTGTGCGTTCATTGGTAATGCTTTTTGTCTATATATGAGTAAACGAATTTAAAAAAAATTGTTTGGGGAAAAACACTGTAGTATTTCTTGTGACTTGGTAGAGGTTATATCCGGTGAAATCGCTTGTATTGGCTTGATGAATATGCGTATTTTTACGAAATTTTGACACTCCTTGTGTCTTTCTGTATTCCCTCTTGATCGCTACTGCAATATATATATATATATATATATATATATATATATATATATTGGAAAGCAAAACAAGGATAGAAAAATGTAAACATGGAGAGAGTATGAAATAAAGGAAACCGATCAATTTGTTTAATTATAAAGCTTCGTATGTGGCCAGCTCCCTTTGCTTATTGCACTTAGTAATTACTTTAAATGATACGTCTGGTTAACTTACCTGTGCTGTTTCAATGAGGTGTTGCGCAATTGCAAAGGTGTATTCACCATTTGATTTAAAACAGGCGTTTAAGTTACGATTTTCTCTCACTCGAGTAATTAATCCTCTGGTCGGACATGACTACGCAAACTGATCGACGATTTGCGCATGTATATTGTTGATTGTAGGTAACGGAAATTGTGTTACCTTAAATAACACTTGTAGTTTAGCTGCATTAAGTGTGCATGTTAATGTCGCTTCAACTTTCTTTTGTGCTATTCACGTAATTTCATTCCCCTTAAATGAGATGTTTAGGTGGACTGTTTTCTTTTCTGGACCGCAATAAATCTGTATCTTTTAAATTTCCCTTTCAATAAGGGATATAATGAATTGTCTAAGATAGCCATTAGCCAATAAATCGTTAATTGCTTTATTATTAGGATGAAGCAGTGTTACAGGCAAGAATCGAGTGTGTATCTTGAGTATTGGATGAAATAACTCTTTTTTGGAAGAATGAGATTTCTAATGTATTTTGCCAGCTGTTATGAAGAAAGACAAATAAAGATTATTGAAGAAATAATAAAATGACATAAAACCTGGAGTTTTTTTGTGATTCAATACCGACTGATAATGATATTTGTATGCTTAACTTATCAAAAATTCTAATCGACCAGCTAACAATGAAAGCACTGACGATGGGCCGAAATTATGGAATACATCATTCTAATAAATGCGATGTTGATTTTGAGGCAGCATTTGAATTGCTATTTGTACAAACAGCCGACTTAGAGCCTACCAGTTTGGATTATAAAATTGGTTCAAGGCTATATTATTTGATCAGGCTACAAATTTTAATACCTTCGTCCAAATGCGCAGTATAGCATGCATTGACAAAACAACATTTAAATGTGCTTAAGTGTATCAGAAGAAATTCAGACACCAAAAAACTACGCGCTACAAAACACAAGAGTGCTGTTATAATGGACAAATCTGACTACCTACAAAAGATAGAAATGGTGTTGAAAGACAATACAAACTTCACACGTCTAGACGATAAATCAGATGACAAAGTGGAGCGCAAAGTATTAAATGAAATTAAGATCTTAGCAGATGTCGGTTTAATTTATGAGGCCAATGAACAGAAGCTCAAGCTAGTTCGATCATCTATGTCAAAAATGTACGGATTACCAAAAATAATAAAAAAGTTGCCCTATCGGGCTAATTTTGTCAATGCTCAATTCTCCGTTTCATGCACTGGCAAAATAGTTAGTTCGTATACTTGAACCATTACGCAAACTACTAGGTAATTATTCGGTTTCCGAATCGTTTGAGTCTCTAAATGACATTCTAGATATAATTTTTTTGTTGTCTTTGTTTACTAATGTTTCAATTAATGAAACAAGTGACATTATAGTCAAAGGGTAGAACACGATATATTAACATCGCCGGTGCCAGGTCACACTCTAGGCAAGCTTATCTTATTATGCACGAAAAACGTACGCTTTTGTTTCAATGAAAGTATCTATAAACCCCTTATCTCCAGTGTTGGCTGAGATTTTTCTAGGGCACCTAGAGAACACATCATTAAAGAGTGACATAAGTAAATGTGCTCAATATATACGGTATGTGGATGATATATTTCTTGTCCTTAAGAACAGGTCGCAATCACGAACACTGCTTTAAAGTTTCAACAAAGCACATAAGAATATCGGCTTCACGTCAGAGCACGAGAAAGATGATCGTCTGTCTTTCTTAGATGTACTATTAAAGAGAGAAACTGATGGTAAATTAAATAAAGCAATTTGTCATAGACGAACCTGGTTTGCACAGTATTTGCATTACAGCAGTTTTGTGCCGTTTCAGTATAAATAATCAACAGTTCGTGGCATCTTTTCAAGAATTGATAAGTTCGTTAGTCAAGATTGAAAAGAAAAGGAATATAATAAATCAATTAACGATTTAATGTCTAATAGCTATCCTAGAAAATTAATTGAATCAATTATTAAAAGGTAAATTAAACAGAAACAGATAACAAAGTCAATTTGTCAGTTTGATCAATTTCTTTCTTATCGGAAACTTATTATGTTTTTGTCAAAATTTGCCGCGACGAAGGCTTTATCCGGAATACACGTGCGTCAGAATCTTTCACTCATCCACTGCGCCATCTCTATGCTAGCTTATGATTTTTGTTGTTTGCTTTGAGGTGAAGCCAATTTGAAATCTATTTTATTCTAAATGTAAAATTAACAAATCTTATTGTTTTTTATTATATCCCAATCACCATTCCATTTAATATAGTGCAATATGAATATTGCATTTTTACATTGCAATAGATTTCAATTGTTTCCATAATTTTAGTATAACCTAAAAATTGAGTATAGCAGCAAATGCAATTCATATTTTGGATTATTATTTAATCATTAGTTGCCAACTTCTCTGTTGAAGCCATTGAGTAGGAATCAAACACAATAATACTTGGTACAGAGTCGTAAAACTCATTTTTGAGACCGCGATAACACTTCATCCAAGTAAGTTATATTACATTTTCTTTATTTACAGACATATTAATGTCATTTTGATAATAAAGTTCATACTCGTCAGCAAAAAATAATTCTTAAAATTTGAGTGATACTGATATTACACATTTGGTCGAATTAATTCTTACAAATATTGCAGATTTTACATTTACATAGTATAAAGATGTAAAAGAATACCTTCAAATAGAAAATGGTCCATTGTTTTAATTCTCAATTTTGGTAAACATTCGCATGTATTGAAATCCATTTTTTGGTTCACTGTTCCTACTCGGCAACCATAGTGTTAGTACCATGTAATATTTCGGTACCATAATTTTGGTAACTGTTACTGACCCAATAGTGTTGATACCCTTTACATTCTTGTTACATCTATTATCAATAGTGGGTTGGTTTTGAAGTAATATTGGCGAAGATTTTGTATGAAGTAAGCTTTACTACTGCATGTTTAAACATTCGTATGGGTGGTTATGCCGTTATCTTTTCCCATAATCCTCACCCAACTATATAGTGGATAAGGGGCATAGTATCGACTCCTACTGATTAGTCATGAGTATGCACGAATCGTATGTGCCCGTGATTACATTTTCCGTCCATGTTGTCTTCGGTTTTTCATTTTTCTCTCATTTGAACTAATTTGATACTCGATGCTCAAAACCTAACACACAATTGTATATATATATATATATATATATATATATATATATATATATATATATATATATTAGTTGTAGGCCACCAATCGGTATCTTACTTTATATATTTAATTGAATGATGTCGTGATTACTGCGAAATGTGATAAATGATATCGATCAAGGCCAGAGTGTATAGATTTGCTGGAGCAACATGTGTTCAGAAACAATTGTATTTCTCAATTTGATGAACTTTAGCATATACTGAATTAGATTATGTTGGCAAAATTTACGAACTTGGCAAACATAGTGTTGGTACCATGTAGCTTTATGGTACGTTAATGTTTGGATCTGGTACTGACCCAATAACCATAGTTTTTTTACTTTTTACATTCTATGGATATGTATTACATATAGCGAGTTGGCTTTGTGGCCTCATTTTCAAAGTCTGTATGAAGTTATTTTCACTACTGAATGTTTATACATTCGAATGGGAGATTATTCTGTCCTTTTTCCCACATTCCTCACACAATTACTATGTTGATAAACTGCGTTATAACGTCATCTACTGCTGAGTCGCCAGTAAGCACGAAACGAATATGCACGAGATTATACTTTCCGTTCATGCTGTCTTTGTTTTATCCTTCTGGTCATATTTGAACTTATTTTCTACTAGGTGTGCCACAACTTATGAACATATATATATATATATATATATATATATATATGTTTTTCGCCACAAATAATATGAAGCTGCTTTTACGAATTTTTAGGTTTGATTGTCTAAATGGATGTCATGATAAAAGTGAATAATAGTCGATTGTTTTGAGAATAATAAACTTTAATTTACAATCTTTCATTTGTACACATTATGCGTGTGGCATCTAGTATGATTTTCCGTTTTACATATAGCTATTTTTTGGGGTGATTTTTAGGTGTATTTGGTTGTGTCTGTGTGTACGTCTGCGTGCGAGTAGGAGTTCTCGTTGTATTGCAGTAATATCTGAGATCTGGTCGTACATGTATTCATTTATTGAGTCTTAAAGAACTGTTCGCTTCATTGGCTGTTACTTGAACGAATGGATTTGTTCCTCGAATGTCGTCTAGGTTTCGCATTGCTCCTCAATTTTTTTCGGTCCTCCAGGTTACAAAGCGGGGTGTGCCGCAATAATCCACTTTTTATTAAATGGATTTTCTATTACTGATGGAATATATAGAGTGTAAGATTCGAGTACAATGAACATTACAAAAATAGATTTCTTTGATTTAAGGCTTTGATATTTTTTATTAGTTATCGCGATGTGACTTTTAAAATAATCTTTAAGATAATGACGATAAATCATTTTCGCAAAATAATTAACTTATTAGAACAATTTCTATATTTTATCTCGCGTAGTTTGTTCCGCATAATTTTATTTGAGACGTAAAATCTATTTTAATGAGAATAATTCTAAGAAAATAGTTATTTAAAAAAATGTCTTGGTCTATTTTTTAATATTATATTTCCATTTTTATAGACAAATTTGATTAAAAAAATTAATAAATATATCATCCCTTATAAAAAGCAATTTAAACATGTCGCTGAGTTCATTTTATCCTTCATATTGTTGTATCTAATATCTTACTTTTAAAATGGCGGGCGGCATACGAATTAGCAATAGAAAATTGCACACAAAATGTATTTCAATTTGTGGTCTTTCATACATGTAGAAGTTTTCGAGCATAGTTTAACTCCCATCAGAGAAAAGGATTCGCTACAACACTAATTATTCTACTAAACATATTGTAACTTATGATACTGCATTTTTATAGTTACTTTGACTATATTTTAACCGTAATATTTAAAAGATGCAAACAATTTTAGAACAGTAATAATAGAGTTATATGTTTCTATTGAATGCTTAAATACATGACTATTAAATGTACTTTAAAAAATAGAACTCACTACTGAAGGATAAATAAAAAAGATTTAAACGTCGATTTGACATCTTTGAACGAATTCGTCGCGTAATACTTGAATTATTGTATATCCCTTATTTTGGACTACATCAAAAAGCTCGTGAAAGTTTGATAACAAGGAAATTTTCTTTGCTTATTCCGAGTAAAGTAAATATTGTTTGGATTGCTAATGAATTAAGTAGAATTCCTATGGAATCCAAAAAGTTATTTCGACCAATTTCGTCTATCTAATCTGAAAATTTTTCTCCAGAAATTTGAATTTTGTTTAAAAAAATAACATTGGAAGCTATGGTGTTAACGAGAAAACCATAGGACTTAAATATGAAACCTTTAATATGAAATTGAATAAAGGTTATCCGTGATAGGTTGATATTTTAAATATCTGGTATTTCACTTTATTTATATATTTTCATGGAAAAGAAAGAACTAAATCTCTTTTATAACTAGATAAGCAAAAATGTTAAACTTACGTATCCCATCGTAAAATTATTAGTTTGAATATTTTTAATGCCTTCGTGCCATTCTTGAACTTCTATTTTAATGACTTTTGCATGCCAACGATAAAAAGGCCCTGTTTGGTAATATTTTCATGTTTCAATTAGTTTTTTTCATAAAAAGAATTTTAAAAATAATTTGTGTTCAACATGTTACTCGTTAAAACGATAACTTGTCAGATTTATTTATAAGAATGCTACATGTAAAAAATTTTAAAATATACTAAATGAACTAAATGTCAATTTAATTAAATTTATCGTCATGTAAGATCTAATTGTAGACAACTTTTTAAAAATATCAGAAATTCCTTCGTGTAAAATGCTCAAATGCATAAATTAATCTTAGATTTTTTTGAAGTTAATGATCTTTCTAATTAGATATATCAGCATGGACGAATGACTAAATATGCTCCAACTAATTAAACAGAGTTAACTTTTAATTCGTTAATGTATTAATAAAGTAGTAAAAATAGTGAAAATGGTGATTTTTTATTATACCTTCACATTTATTTGCTGTAAAGTGTTACTCTGAAAACGTGAGTTTGATGTGTATTAGCGGTGGAATTCCGAGACTGGGCAGTTTAAAATTTTATCAGACGAAATCTGTCCTTATATTTTGAGTATGTAGAATCATAATTTATTTATGCTTATCCACAGTTATTATATAATTCCAGCAATTGATCATAAAGTCATCGTTGTTCAAATATTTTTTCTCATTTTAACATTTGTGTATATTTAAGTATCGAAATGATTACCGTAACCATTTTTATTTTATCAGTTCGAAATTTCCATTTTCCAAAATAATCATGCAATCATAATAAATAATATAGCAAATAAATACGCGTTCGCTCTCATTAACATAAATAATTCATGTCAAGAACACATTCGAGGTAATTTTGGAATCCTCGTTATTAGTTTTTTTAGCAAAATTTTAATTATTATATTTATTTTCAAATTTACATTTAAACTCATTATTTCCTTTGCTAATCGTCAATAAACTTAAAATTTTGACGTTGTCGATTTGAAAGTGATATCGCTATTTATTTACAAATAATTGCATTAGATTATTTAAAATTCTTCACAGAACAGCCGTGAGTTTTATATCGCTCATTTTGTTTTTTTTAATTTACATAATTTTACATTTGAGAGGTAGACCTTGTAAAACCCTTAGACGCACATAAATATATAAAATCAGTTCTTCTTACATTCCAACATAGAAATGAGTTGTAACATTGGTAATATAGTGGCTTCTATTTATTTTAATAGAATGACATTTCATGGCGTTAAAAATGGTTTTTGATTCAAGTTTAGAGTTCGAGTCCATTTATGCTCGTATTTTACGCGGGGCTCATAATATTTCCAGCCCGTACAAATTTCGTAAATTGTACTATACGTCTTTTTAAACAAATTCATCTTATATAAACTAATTTTACCTTCTCTTTTCTTAACCTTTTGCGCCTAATTTGATCAGAACTAAATTTTTGCTTTTGCATGCACATTCGAATTTGTAATGAGTAAAACATCAATTATTTTAATTGATAACGTTTGTTTTATTTCGATTAAATTTTGACATGAATTTCCGACTGGTACTTGACGTACAGGGATGCTTAATATTTTATACAAAAATAATGTTTGTATTTATAAAATTATCAAAAGGCTTTATTCCTTACCTGTGCTTATTTGAAAGGCTACAATTATTGGTTTAATTTAATTAACCATAAAATTTGATATTAAATGTCATTAAGCCGTACTTTGGCGTTTAAATGCAAAACATGGAGACCTTCTTTTAGCTTTTCAATAACAGTTAATAAATCAGCTTTGCGTTTAGCACCATCTAATGAAATCATATGGTTACATGCTACTTAAAATAACGTTAATGTTCTCCAGTTTCTCCACAATTTCAACTTTAGTATGATTGGTCCTAACCTATATTTACACTACCATCACAGAACCAAACAATAAATTTAGAATTTTCCTCAAAACATCAACCGAAAATTCCCCATAAAATAATTATTATTTTCTATGATAAATAAACTACCCTTTAATTACTGAAAATTTTAGAGTATAAATACGCTTAAAATTGATATTGTTAACAGTTGAATTGAATGAAAAGTTGCAATGGATAACAAGTTAAATCTTTTGCGTAAATGTGTCCGATTATGAGGGCATTTTGAATAGTTCAGTTACTTCGAAAAATTCAAAAGGTCATTCCGTCTCTTGATGATAATTGTCGACAATAAGTATTCTAGAAATATAGAAAGGAAACAATTTAAAAAAATCAATTAAGCAGTTTTGAGCCGTTTTTATTTTATACTAAAGTGCGAAACTGAATATATTTGTTTATCTAACAGAAGTCTATCGAAAACGGCGCGAATCATTCATGAACTTTAGCAAAGCTGCATGCGTGCACATATATTTACCAAAACACTAATATAATTTAAGCATAGAATTTGCAATTTTCAGAATATATTGTGTGCATGTGTACATGTAATGTCTTGAAGCATTTACATCAAAATTGACGCCAACATTGACGCCAGTCAAATATTCATTGCGAAGCCGAATATAACGAAATGTCCATTGTAACATTAATCAATACACCGTTATGCTACAGATGTCCAATATATTGAATTCGAGAACTCAACCTTATAGTTAAGGTAAATTTATATTTATGACAGCGATTTAAGCACCAAAACATTTCACTTGATTGGCAATAAACAACTTTTTATTTCAGAATTATTAGTGAACTTAATGGTACAAATATGATCTCAAGTGTACATTGCATACATTTCTGGAGTGGGGTGAGTAAGAAATGCGTGCATTCGACACTCAATGAAGAAGAAGAGATGGAAAATCAAGAAATAAACATAACACTCATCGTACGTTTATTTGAATCAAGTTTTCGAGAATGTAGTAAACGTAAATCTCATTGTTTTTAACCAGCCGTCGATTAGCATAGCTAAGCCGCCATCAATTACTCGTACTGACGCATTTCGAACTTTCATGATCATCTTCAGAGTACGACGGTAGTCTGATTAGCGACGATCAAATCGCAATGCATATATATGGAAAGTAAAATTAGATATTTGGCTCTCACCTCTAGTAGTCTCGCATACGTTATAATTTACTAGAAATGTTGGCTGCACAATTTCTATGCAGTTACGAACATTAAAATATTTGCAGCTTTCGACACACACACATATAGGTAGTACAATTAAACAATAATTGATTGCGCGGGTGCTGGTAACAATTATTTAAGTCCAGTTTGCAAGCTTGAAGTAAACTCCAATCCCATTGTATTTAGCCAATCGTCGAATGACATAGCAACACTACTGTTGTACTTGAATGGAAATATCGGTTGCATAATTACTATGAAGCTGATTCGCTAGAAATATTGTAGTTTTTGCCATATATATATATATATATATATATATATATATATATATATAAGTTGTAAAAGTAAATAGTATTAATCAAACACCAATCCAAGTCTATCCAACTAGTAGCTACATATATCAAAATTAACGTCAGTGACATATGTTGACGTAGTTCCAATTCCCCTCGTTATCATCACAGAACTCCTGGGAACTGATAAACGAGGATCCAAATGCGCCATTTAGTGTTTACCGTCGATATCCGTGATATGTTTTGCGACTGATAGTGTACAATGCGCATGGTATTTACCTCAAACCTGCAAACTTTATTTAAATAGTTTTTATCACTTACAGCGCTGTCGATATTAATTTATTTATACAAATGCTAAATTTGTTGAATTAGATGGAACAATATTATGGAAAGCGGAAAACGCAAAAAGTTTATATAAATTGGATTGAATTATTATTAGAGGGAACACGACAAGTTTTATTCTTACATTTAAAGCAATAACTTGATTTCCAACTTATATCGGTGATAGACTTTTGTTCCAAACAGTTTTTAAATACTAGACGCAAATATCAGACTTAAATAAATCACGTTAAAAGATTTAATGCAATTTGCAGAAAGCAAATATAAGAATTTAGGACCTCATTTGTTATAATGCACATTGTAATCGTATTGTGAAACATATGCAGCAAACTGAATGACATTTCAAAAATATGTAAAATACTTATAAATTTAACGTCAATTTAAAACAAAACCCTATGAACTGCAAGTAAATCTGTAACGAAAAAATATATATGAATTTCTTCACAAGGTTAAGAGATAAGCGATGGTTATTGTTAAAAAAAGTCAAACATAACTTTCTTTTTGTGCATGAATTAAACGGACATTTTGAATATTTCACAGTGATTCATAGGAGGCATATGAGAAAGCAATAATAAAAATTAAGTATATGTTTGGCTGAACTAATGTTTTTTTCGATTGTAAATAAATTCCATTTTCCAGCATGTCCAACTGCTGTTTTAATTCACATTTTTAAATAAATGCAGAGTAACAACATTTCCGTTTTAATACTTTGTACAAAATAACACCCGTTTTAATTAACTGCTGTGTATATTTATCAGTCGTTGTTTGCGTGTCAGCAAATACATTTGATTAATCAAGTGGATATTGTATATGAGAATATGTTTTTAAAAAAAATATAATAGTACCATGCCGTATGCATGGCTGGTATTCCTACCAATAGTTCTCGACTACCCGATGAAGAAAGTGAAAATGATAACTTATTAATTTTACAAATTCATTAAGTGTAGAACGGGCAATTAGTAACCATCCAATATCATCATTAATAATATAGTTTTAATCCGGGTTTCTGAAACATAAGGGCATATTTCGCTTTCGACAAATTAGAGAAATAATAAAAATCAATCCAATGAATAAACGAAAGGGGAAAATAGCACTTACCAAAAATAAAAGCAAATTTGTATCCAAAACGCTTTACATTGATGATTTTTTTATTATTAAGCAGAACTTATAATTATTTAAATTTAACGAGCAAGGTCTATTTAACTTAATTTCGCTGAATCAGCATATTATTGTTTATAAGATCTTGATTCTTTCGGAAAGTTTACGTAACTAAAAGCGCGGTTCTTAGAATTTGTGCTATATATACATTTGCTATGTTTGACTTGCTGATTTGACCAAAACCCGCTTTGTTTCTCTGTCTACGCGGCATTAGTGATACTTATTCATATGATTAATTCACCAAACATGTTAAAATTACTATTTTATAGAGAAAATGTTTCTGATAATTTTGTTGTACACATTGAGGAAGATGTTACTAAATTTACCTACATTATTCACCTTGTAACGAGTTTAAAATTTAATGTTTTAATAAATTTCCCGTAATGAGTGCCATTTAAATCCTATCGAATTTGCGCCAATATACAGTCAACTATTTGTGTAGATTTTATCTAGGTATATTTATGCGTTAAAACTATATTTTCTTGCAACACTGTAGGCTAAAATCAATCTTAAGTTAACAGCGTTAAAATAGGTAGACTTTGCGATCAATTTTGGTTAATCATATTCAGATAACATAAATAGAGATAACCCGAAGAATTGGAAAGTTAAACATTTTACATTTTAATCAAAAATAAACATACGCAAACATGTGTGTGTATTTATTACAATCAAAATGAATATTAACTATATTGTAAGCACCTTCACAATTGTTCGTATCAGAAATCGATATGTCAAAATATAAGTCAAACATAAATATAACTAAGGATATAGATTTTATTAATGGCTGTGATATATATTTCTCGAGTATTTCCATGATCAACGTAGAATATTTTTTATGGAGCTATAATTGAAAAATTACAGCAGACACCTTTGGCCACAATAACAAAAATTGTTTTCTTTATTTCGTAATCAAAATAAATTCAATGCAGCTCAAGTATTTTTCAATTTTGTATCATTAGTAATTTTTCTTTTCGATTGCCGAGGGTATAGGATTTAACATATAAAGAAATTATAGCCTATTTCTGATTATACCTTACATATGTAATGTGGACAATGTAAATCTATAATTAAGTTAGTGCTTTAGCTCAAAATTTGAATTTATTTTGAACAAATATCGCAATTGCCATTAATAAAGTATCGATGGTTTTGTTAAGATTAAATCTTTCTATCAGCAATGTAAGGAATTATATTCTTTAATGAAAGCAATTCTAAAATAGGCAAAAGTAATGCTATTCCATTTCATTGAAATTTTGCATTAACTAATGCTACTAAGACTCAAAGTACGCTCTAAAATTGGCAGCGCAATGTTAGCAAACTTGCATATTTTTCCTCGCGCTTTACATAAAGGTATTGTTTTACCTAATTATTTGAGTTTATTCAATAATTTTAAATTCTTACCAATTATAAGTTATTTGCACTTGCAGTCATTCTTCTGGTTCAGGATGAGAAATTGGGTAATGTTTGGGGAAAAATTGTGCCTAGGATAACGTTTATCAGAATATGGCATTTAAGACAAATGAAGCCGGTATTCTGCTAATATAATTTTCCGGCTGCCTTTAGGATTTCAGGGAAAACCGCAAAGATTGCACTGATATTTACTAGAAAATGTTTTGAAGTCCTTAAATAATACTTGTATGATGAAGCAATTTATTTGACGATACTCAAATAATAAATGATAATGTATTATTAAAAATATATGAATATATTAAAAACCAAAATAATTTACTATAAAATGACCGCAGCAGAATATTGATTAGCTTAATATTTAAAAGGAAACTAGAAAAAAACGACAAGTTTCTAACCAATTATTAGGATATTCTACCTTAACATTTTATTTATGGCAGGCGCTGTTTCCTTCATTACGAATAAGATGAAGACAGATGCGACTTTAGCATGCTCATGTAATGCAGCTGATCTAAATGTATTAAGAAAGATAGCACAGTTATAGAATCGGTCGTTATTATCATTCTTAAATTTAATTTATCAGTGGCATGCGTATTTTGTCAATTAGCTTACGTTGTTCGCTTAAGAAGACAGCGAATCACGAATATAACACAAATGATAATATAAACTCTTCGAATTAAAAGGGTTAATACACCTTTGCAATTGTGCAATACATAAGTGAAATTTTCTACTATATAAAAAAACATAAAAATATTATTCTTTGTGGATTCGTGAAGAAACATAGGTAAAGAAAGATTTTTATATTTGAAAATGATTCTTTTTATTTTAGTACATGGAAATGGCATCGCAGGAATGAAGATAATAGTCTTTCGCTGGCCGCTTTCACACTGAGATACGTCGTGTTACAAATCAACACGGATAAAATTAAACGAAGGCTTTTAGCATACTTGAAACGATGTTTGCGCACTATAGAGCTATTGGCGGGCATGTCTTTTCATTTAGGCTAGAATTGTCCCTACTTTTACCACTATTCTTATCTCTTCTACGTTTAGTTTTAGGAAAATGTGTGAGTTATAGTTAATTCTGTAAAGTGTGAATTGTTTCCATTTCGAAGAATGACAATGACGGATTTGCAATAGCTTTAGTTTGAAAGATAGTCCGGCTGCAATACCATTTTTTTCAGTATTAGGAAATGCTGCGATGCCTACTTAATGGTTAATGATTCTTGAAGCAGCTAATGTTTACATTGAGTGTCTACCTTAAAAATTTCGTCTTGTGATATTATAATCTCAGTTTTTATTTTTGTTAGATTTTATCATTTTATGCGAAATAAGAACATACCAGTAGAAGCAGGAAACTTTAGGCCAATTCTACAAGTAAACCATAGTTCGCTTTTTGAAAGAATTATGTGAATTTCTGAAAAAAGTAATAAAAATGAATTGTAAAATAAAGATGAGGGCCTAGTATAGAAGGTTGTCTGTTTTGTTAAATGAAGTTAGGTGAGGTATGCATGCTATATATTTATGTAAGGTGTGAATATCTTAATAAATGAATAATACGTTAGTCCTAGAGAAGATATTCATGGTTGACAGCTATCAAGTATACTTTTAAGGGGAACTAAAAATGTGGTAGATAGACGGATATATAGATAGGCCTATCGGTAGATAGATAGGTTTATTCTATATACATTATATATATACGGACATTAATCATTTTATACATTACCATTAAATTATATATTTATATATGATGGTAAATATATTGGAATAATATATATATATATATATATATATATATATATATATATATATATAAGTCATTTAACTCACACAGTTGCTTATATTTATATATATAGTTTTTATACATATTGATATGTATTTTATATATTAATATAAGGTGTGCAATAACCTAATAAATATTTATTATTAATGTATATTATATATATATATATATATATATATATATATATATATATATATAGGATTAGGGATGTTGGTCTCACACTGTTGCTTATATTCATATATATGTTTTTATACATATTGACATGTATTTTATATATTGATATAAGGTGTGACTAACGTAATAAATATATATAAAAATAGAAAATATTCATGGTTTAGCAATTAACAATGGTCCTTTTCATATATATATATATATATATATATATATATATATATATATATATATAAAGTTGTTACGATATTATATTTAGATATATATGTATATAGGTATAATGAATTATTTTAGTCATATGAGCATATATTCTTGTGCAATTATTTCTAAGAGTTGATTAACTTCGCATTGTGCTTACGATTAGTTTTGAAAACCGTTAGTTATCCATACTATCTCTACCTTTCTCTCTTTAATCTTTCACCTAAGCGTCGCTATGACAGTCACTCTCCTTCCATCTAAGTAACTTGCTGCTCCATATTTGAACTAATTTGTTACTATGTGCGCAATACCTCATACACCATTGTATACATTAGAGGTCCCGCTTTAAATAAAATTCACTGTATGACAGTCAAGATTTTGGTTTTATCATTTTTGAATTTTGAATAGCGTGACATAGTAGCAATACAGTTATAACAAATAAGAAAAGGTTCGATACTGTCTCTCTCCCCTACAATATTCTGCATACGAGATGAAATTATGTATACCGGGAATTTGAGATAGCTGAGGTAAGGATTGGTCTGCTAATTACAAATAGTTATATATTGAGTTTAGTTACTGAGACAAATTCTATGATTAAAACTAGTGTTGAGTCAAAAAATATATAAATAGAATGGTTTTGGAACGAGGTTACCACATTTGCTTAAATCTGCTATTGTGAGTATTGTACTGTGTATAGTTGCCTGAGGATGGTGCTGGAAAGTAGGCACCGAAACGTCGCCAGTAAACAAAGATGTGATAGAACCGCATTTCCATTGGGACGAATAAAAACTCAACTCGATCAAAGACAAAGCAAAATTGGTAATTGTGATCAATCGGATCTTTGTGAAACTGTCCCAGCAAAGCTACTACCCGCGTACGCAAAACGCGGCATTGGAATCTGAGAGAATTATTTAAGCAAATTACATTGCAAATAATTGTGTTTAATTTAAGGCGAACATAATATAATAATTTAAGAAAGTTTATTCGAATTGCCTCTCATCAAATTTTGTTCCTTCTTGAGAAATACGGAATAATTAGCAGCGAGTATTGAATGGGAATTTGAATATTTCCTGCATTACCTAGTTAACTAGATGTCATATAAGGAATTATTTTAAATTTTTAATAATATTAAGTCAATTTCAGTGTTTCTAGTCTTTCGAATTAAGTATACATGGAGATCAGCTAATGCTATATCCTATTTTCGTTGTTGGAAATCACGTTCTCGTGTCCCAAGAGACGCAACGGCTTAGCTGTGGCCTAGTGAACAGAGAACACAGGATTCATTTACTGAGTTAAACTGTACATCTTTTTAAGCAGAAATAAAATATTTAGTGTGCAATTCGATTTGCCTACGCGGTATTCATTATGTGCATTGTGTAGCGTTTTAGTTTAGCAGAATGCCTTCAATGTCACAGCAGCCTCGTTGTGTAAACGAGTTTGTGTCTTTATTTTGTCCAGTAAAGCATAAAGTGATGCATGGAAATAAAATAATTGCAGTTGTATTCAATGTTAATTTGTGAAAGAAGCGTAAACGACAGAGTTGACTGAATTGAGATATCTGCTTTTTACGTGGAATCATGTGACATATACGTCCTCGATAACTGTATAAATTGGAAATAATCAAAATACTTTTAAAGCATGTCATTTCATTTTATTTAGCTAAACACTGTAGAAATGCTGAAATATGATGTAAAGAAACTATTTAAAACAAACGTTAATCGTAATTTAATATAAATATAATGAATTAATACATCATGTTTAATTATACCACATCTGTGTAATAATACTATAATAATTTGTGCATAAACAAGCGAACTTCCTTTCTGATCTCCTTCCACGTATATATGAATGGGCGAATAATTATCAAAAACAGGCAAAAAAATTAAACAAAACCGTAAATACATTAAAAATGGGAAACCGTCAAATTTAGTGCGCATCCAATTCCACTTCAATGATCGTACATTTTTTGTTTCTTAGATAACTCATGTTGTATTTCATTAATCCACAGCGCTTCATAGATTGTAAACTCATTTATGGTATCGTAGTTATTTCGTATACCAAAAATTGTGAAAATAGTTCGAGGTTTCAGTACGATACTCTGCAGCAGCAGACGTTCTTTCACAATTCAATGTCATAGATGTGTTTAATTAAAAATATTCCAATATTCAATATGTTAATCAACCAGTAGATAGACCAGTGTATGGCAGTAGACTACTTTGAAATCACACAAGCGTTTCATTTTAAATACTTCATTATTTAAAGTGTTAATCAGCCAGTTTATTGGCTAGTGAATGCCAATAGACAACTATGATGTCACACATGCGTTTAATTTGAAATGCTCCATCGTCCAAGATGTTAATCAGCCGGTGAATATAAATAGGAAACTTATCTTATCCTCAATGCAAAGTGCTATGGTACTCAATCTTTTATTACAAAAACTCGTGCTTAATGCACACAAGCAAATTTTGTTTTATCGCTAATTTAAAAATCTAACTCCACGTTTTTACCTTTTATGATCCTACGCAGATCTAGTAACAGTTTGAAGATTATTATGATGGTTTATTTATTTTGTAAAACATTCCATTGGTATGTTCGCCCAAATAAGACAATTTTTGGAATAAAATACATAGAAGAATAAAACAGATTAAACAGTAAATATATTCATCTATATGAAGTGCAGTAACTAAATATTTAATCCTAAATTTAATTTAATATTATTTTCTCTAAAATAATTTCACCATACGTGCTCAGATAGATATGGCTGCAGGTTAGTTGAATAAAGATAAATGTGGAATATGTGTACAATGCAGCCAAGGTTTCTGTTTAAGCTTATGAAGGAATAATAGATAGACAGATCTTTACCCGATGAAAATGACATAAAAGTATGAAATTGAGGCAAAAAACTTTATTCAAATGTAAATAAAGATTATGGCACTAATTGACGTTACACTATTAGCAATAGGCTATTGTATAAAGTGATCACTTATTTAATTTCTTTTTATTGGGAGGTGTAAAAATATTTAATACTCATTTAAAAACGTATGCACTTTACTTTATGTTTTTCGTAGAAGCAATTTTATTTACATGTTTGTCATAAAATATCGACATTTCATGAAAAATAACGACATCTGATTTTGTTCTTATTCCAGTTTTTTGGCGTGTTTGTGTGCTTAGAAATTAGATAGTGGCATTATACATTTAGCACAACAAAAATGATGATATGTGTTTTCAATACCGTGCAACCACTCACTGGCAATGATAGTCGTCAAACCAGAAAAAAATTATGATTCTATTTCGTATGCCATACGAAATTCGATAGGTAAAAAATAGTATGAATAAGTCTTTTCAGATACGGAATTTTACGATTGATATGGGACCATGGCTTAATGGATAACTAATCTCCAAAGCAAAAGTTGATCGAAATTCGAGTTCTGTGAGCTATGGCATCAGATATCTGGCGAATGACTGCTTACTCTTATCTATTGAACTAAAAAACGATGATGGCGAAAGCCCTATTTAAACAATAAAAATTGAGGGAAAAAAATTTTAAAACAGCATTCGATATATTAGCGCCTTAATAAAATATGTTTGATAGGCACCATAATTATAATGAAAATATTATATCGAAAGTTTATTATCTAAAATTTAGCCAAGTTCCTTAATACGTCATTTTGCGTCATGCTGAATAACATTCAGGCTGTCATTTTTGCGAATTTTAATTTCTACAAGTTTGCTTTGTCATTTTTGCATAGTTAATCAAGTATTACAAACTAAGAGTTTCGACAGTTTTAATAAGCTTTAATCTTTAATTATATCTAGCCAATATAAGCTATTTTAATAGACCACGAAAAAGTTATATTTTTACCAGATAATGCAATATTTTGTTTTTCTGGTGAAAACTATGCGCTTGCGTCCCTAGAGAGAGCTGTGTGCACAGGGCACATTTACAGAGTTAAAGTGTAACTCAGCATGGCAAACAGAAATTGAATACTTAATGCAATGTTTGATTTACCTAAGGTTCATATCTGTTTTATGCTCCTTTTTGTTTACTTTTCTGAATGTTCTGCAAAGGCATAGCAGCAGCAGCGTTGCGTAAACGAGTTTGTGTCCTTTCTGGGCCCATTAAAAGATTAAATGTCCAATAGACTTAAAAAATATCTGTTTTATTTGCTAATAGTTTGTGAAATAAGCGTGAATGACTGCGTTGCCTTTACAGGGAGCAATGTGGCATGTATGTCCTCTTTCGTGTTAACAAAAAGAAAAATCGGAATAATTTTGAAGCCTTCAGATTTATTTTTGTGTGACAGCTTGGTGTAAAAACCTTAGAAAGAGCATAAAATCCATTTTTTGGGAATAGCTTAAAATATTAAATTAGACGACAATAAAGAATATAAAAATCTGCGTTACGTAGTTCATTTTAAATGAAAAAAATGGGAAATAATTCATTTTAGATAGAAAATATTTTTCGTCCGTATTAAAGTGTCTCAATGGTTAGAGCAAAGGATTCCGAAGCAGACGTGTTTAGGTTCAAGCTCTGTCCGTGGCAAATTCTGGCCAGTTCGTGATGAGATCCTAATAAGGACGAAACCAGTCGACTGGATGAAAAGCATTTATCAAGTATGCGATTTTGATATATACACCTGACCCGTTATGTAACTATATTTATCAGTATAAACTACGTATCGTATAATGTAGAAAATGCAATTCATCCAGTAGAGCGGGTTCGTCCTTATTGGGAACTCATCATGTACTGTCCAAAATTTTCCCATTGTACATTATACCATGCTTATTTTATAATGACAAATGTACTTACATAATGGGACAGGTGTTTATGTCAAGATCGCAACATTGATTTGAATAATTAATTATTCTTTCAAATTTGCTCACTATTTATATATAGATGAACATATTTACATACTTCTAAAGAGAAAACCAATAAAAAATAAATGATACTATTTACATTTAAATTAATTCTGATAACATATTCTGAATGACGTGTCAGATAATTAGTAAAATAGACATAGATTTTGATTATATGTGTGATTCTAACGCTGCTGTTTCAAACATTATGGAGGTATAATTTTAACAAATTTTATGTTGATAGGGTAACAAAACGAAAGTTTAAAATTTGTAAATGTTATTTTAATTATTTAATAGTTGCATTTTTACAACTCAAATAGTGCTATGGAAGTTCTAACCTAATTTTATGTGACGTTATAGACATCGAGATACTTAGCTAGGCATTCTTTATGGTAAAACCAGGATTCTATGAGTTATCAATGTACAAATGGAAGGCATAATTTCCATAAGATGCTCTCAGGTAGTGGTAATGCTAGTCTAGTTTTCAATGCAGCGTTTAATAGGTATAAACTGGAAAATATTTGAATATCCTAACGGCAGAGTGTGCGAGCTTTTTTGCTTTATCTCATTCGTAGTGTAATTTGAAACATTTAAACTAAACTGACCTTTGCCTTATTTTTATGGTCTAATATACCTTATGTATTGCTAATTATTACATGTGTGTCTGGGTTCATTTTTATCCATGGGTATACAAAATTTAAAAAAAACATCTGCAAATATCTTTGACGAATTCATATCTGCGTTAAGACCGAATTATAAACAACAAAATCAGCATAGTTTAAACAGGAATCTATTTCTTTATGATAAATTGAAATGTATATTCGTCTGTTGAACATTACTTAAACATTAGAATAAAAAAAGCAAGATAGATGTTCAAATAAAATCCATTCACTAATATGTGTTTGCGGACTTCTTGGAATCATAAATAATATGACTAGCTATATAATTTAGCCGAAATTTAGCAAAATACAATTACAATTTTGAGAATAATATGAATTTAAATTCTAACCTGAGTGGTAATTAAATATTTCATAGATACTTAGTTACACATTACTCATTATACGAAAATTAATTAAGTCATATATATAATGAAATGATTTGAATCGAAAAAAGACTTCCATTTTTATGTTTTGTTGAATCACATGATTTTATTAATTATTTTACCGCCAAGTTTAATGAATCAAATCTTTTATTAGGAACTGGAAAGAATAGTGTCATGATCACGGCTGGTTCAAAGTGTCTTAAAGTATAGATAAAAGTTAATATAAGATATTAAGTTATAAGAGTAATAACGTGTTCAGGGACAATCTATATGCGTTTATGAGGTGTAGATGCATGTTGATACCTTGTTTGTGTTAGCTCGTTAGGGTATTTATTTTTACATGGTATATTTTGTTTCTCAGGCAGTTGCTTCCATAATTTGTTGGTGACGCGTACACTTCTGCTAATATAACTTTTCATCTCACTTATGACCTCTTACGAAATTGTATTTTTGAGTTTATTTTCGATGTCTGGGAGCGCATTTCAGTTCAAATCTTAAAAGTTGTTATGCGGCCTACTTCGATCATTAAGGAAAATAATAAACATACTGTCGAAGAACCTTTTGCATTGATATAACAATTGAGAGATAAAAAATTAGGCAAATAAAAATGGTATCTCGTGACGTGACATCACTCCTCACTAAATTTTCATTAGAGAAACAGCACGGGAGCTGATGTAAATGTATTGAACAACTTGCCTATTGAATTGAGAGACCTAAATAATCTAATTCACATATATGCACGCAGTTTACAGTTTTAATTTAAAACACAATATTTTTATCCTAGGAATGGTGTCGCCATGGAAAGTTACATCGAGTTATAATTAGGTGATTTTTATATGCACCACCTGGAGACAAATGAACTCAAATCCATTATACTTTGATGCGAATTATTCAGAAGTTTTGTGGATGACTTGCTCATCTTCCTGCTTAACACAACTAATTTGTCAAAATCCCTGGGAAAAGTGCAAATAGATGTTGAAATGGCTAAAGAGTCGCAGAACACATCGCTTTACTTGGACATACAATTAATTCGGGAATGCGACTGGTGTTTTAGTTGAGCTTTACAAAGGAGATGAACATACTCAGGAAAATATATTCATTATAAATTTTGTGTGCCTAAACCATACAAAGTAAAATTCGCGAACTATTTGTCCAACTGCGTAAACAGGATCTATTTTGAACGTAATGTGAAGGAAGTGCTCTTTAAACTATGATAAATTCTACCGCAGCTTGAATACCTCAAGCGATTTATTGATGTCAACGCGAAACCCAGAATAAATCAAATAACAGATAATGAAAACATTAGGAAGTAGCTCGGGTCGCCATGTCAAGGGGAATTGGCAGCAACAATTATATGAAGAAGACGAAATCGATCAATAAAAGCGAAATTTCCCTATACTGTGTAACCCTAAATTTTGATTCACATAAATATGGACGCTAAAGATAAGCTTACACTGCCATGTTAATAATTAAACTTGTCCAAATGTGAATGAATCTGTGACAACAGATGCATAAACAGGTCAAGTAAACAGTCGATCAGCCGAATTAATCAATATTAGCCTCAGAAACTTAGAATCAAAGGCTTGGTCCCCGTGGGGAATTCAATTACAACAGATAGTATAATCGCTAAAGGCGACAAAGCTGATATGATCACGTCAGAACTTAAGAAAATAAATGAGACAGTTCCTTTCACTCACCAAGGACTGTGGATCCACATAAAAATCACTCACATGCTATCAAATGTAACCGGCCCGTGATTAATTGGGATAAAAATATGGCGAAAATGGACAATAATCACAAAGTACTTACGAATCAGAATCAAAACCCGAACCAAGACATATGAGGACATCATTTTCAACAGTATCATCTCTATATGCGTCTCTACATGTGTCTACGGAAGAAAAGAAATATGATGACATTATTTGTATCCAAATTTGCAGCTGCAGGTTTAAAAGTCAACGCCAGTAAAATTTATCCGAAAGAAGGTAAATTGTCAAGTAAAAAACCGAAAGAAAACCTGTATTAAAGAAAGTTAATAACTAAATAGGAGCGAAATCTTGATAAACTCACGCATACAGACAATTGATATGAATTTCGTTTCACCAGATCTTAGACATAATTTTGAAAACAAAAAGAATGGCCCATAAACACACAAAAGCATGAACAAGGTAGCATGCAAACAAGGACTCACAAAACAGTGAACAATTTACCATAAAATCGTTAGACCGCTCCAAAGAAGTACAAGTTAAACTAAAAACCAAACTTGTTATTATTCACTTAACTAAACATGTGAACCAAAAATGTGTTAAAAACTGAAACATATTATTTTGCAGGTAAGTTATATAGACATTTTTAATCACATTTGACGAAAGTGTTTTTCGGATAGATTTACTTGGAATAAACAAACACTTATTGCCCGAAATGAATTTTAAATAAATATATTTAAAATTACACCATAGCAATTCTGCTACACTGTATCATCTGATTTACCGAAAGATTAAACAGAAATAATAATTTGTTTGAACAGACAAAAAGTCAAACCCTGAAGCAGGGTGGCTAAGTGACTAGATGTATTTTTGAAAATTCAATCGAGCAATACGTGTTTTGGGTATTTGCAGACTAACTATCATACAAGAATTAACGTTAAGTGTGATGAAATATGAAACTGAAATGTAAACTAGGAAAGAAAATTGAATGAGGTGCTTTTTATAGATAACTGTGCAACACTCTAACATTCTCACGTTCTTTTGCAAAGAAGCTGAACTTTTATGCCAACTAAAAGAGAAAGCCTTCATTGCTTGGGAATTGCTATTACAGCAAAGTCTGAAACAAAAATAAATCACACCCGAGAACAGTTTCATAGAGGTATATAACATTTTGACTGAAATTCGTTTTCTTGCCAAAATCAGTTTTCAAACATTTGTCATAGTACGGTCCTAAAAACCTGTGCAGCAACAATCTAAACCCAGAGGAATTCACTTCGTAGTAAACATTCCAATTAAAATGGCTTTTCATTAAACAGATATTGATTTCGCGGGTAGTAATAGATAATATTTAGATCAAAGTTGCGAACTTGATATGAATATTAATCCTATTATACTTCACTGTTCAGCATAAAATAAACAGTGTATAAGGTAGCAAAATTTCGTCCAGTAGACCGGCTTCGTCTATATTGCAAGCTCTTCAAGTATTGCTCAGAGATTTTGCCGCAAACCTAAGGCTCAAACCTAGGCACGTTTACTTAGAATTCTATCAATTTATCCACTTCCCAACTTGCCGCAAATTTCACAAATGTTCTAGTTGGTGGAGCATATTTGGCATACTTTTTAAAAAGGAAGCTCCAATTAGCCAGGCCCTATCTTTGATCGTATAACAGAAACCATGCAACCAAGTAACTTTTAGTGAATTGAAGATTTGCGTATTAAAAAAATTATCATTTGTTTGAGTAGCTAAAACAATTATGAGCAAAACCTGTTTACTGGGTTAATTTCCCTTGCTGTCCCATACAGTGCTTAATTTAATATATACAGACGTAGAGAGAGAGAGTATATATATAGTATAGAGAGAGAGAGAGAGAGAGATAGGTTTACCTTTTCCTTAGTGTGCAAAAACAAAAAGAAACTTTATCAGATATAAGAAGTAATTTTCTTTCTCATGGTCTTCTCAAATATCTACTAATGAACATATCTTTATATAATTCACAGATAGAAATATGTGAACATAGAGAGTGTGAAAACGGAAACCAATCAATTGCGTGCGTCACATCCAGTTCAAGCTCAATGCCTGAACTGGATGTGACGCACGCAATTGATTGGTTTCCGTTTTTCACACTCTCCTTTGTTCACATATTTCTATCTTGTTTTGCTTTCCAATTTATATATAAAGATATGTTCATGAGTAGATATTTGATAAAATTTCTTTTTGTTTTTGTACACAAGAAGGGTACAATGAATTTTATTAAAGCTCGCATTTCAAAAGAATATATATATATATATATATATATATATATATATATATATATATATATATATAATGCGATTAATTATAGCATCAGGTATGCAAATTTTAATTTAAATAATTGTTGCCACGACCTGCGCAATCGATGTTTGTTCAGTTATATAAATCTTCACTTTAATAATAATTGCTTATATTGCATGATGTATGTACTATAATGAGAGAGTGAGGGTGGCTTATTGAAAATTTATGTCGAAAGATTGGATATAGGCTCCTCAAAAGAGTAAAGGCTATCCACGGTCATAAATTTGTATGTAACTGAAAATTGGATGTAGTGTGTAACAGGGGCTTGCAATGAATAGAGTTTCCCACACCAAAGCAAATGCGCCCATGCCCGTGTCATGTCCACGAAAAATAATTTGGACTCTACTTGAAAAGTTCCTAAGAATGACGAGATCGATCTACTGGGTGATTATGCAATTATGTATCAGGTGTTGCGCACCTAGCAAAAAATAAGTTCAAGTAAAACTAAAAGGATAAACCAACGACAGCCTGAACGACAGGTATAATCTCATGTGCCATTCGTTTCGTGCTTGATGGCGACTCATCAGTAGAAGCCGGTGTCACATCTTAAGCCAACTATATTTTTTGGTAAGAAATGCGGACAATTGGACGTTAAAATCTCTCCTACGAATGTGTAAACCTGCAGTAGTGTAGCTAACTTCGAATAAAAACTTCGATAAAGCTGACTTGCTATACATGATATATACCGAGTCTTTAAAGTTTAACAATACTATGATTTACGAGTCAGTACCTGATACTAACACTATGGTTGCCGGTTCGGAACATGTTACCAAAATAATGGATGTCAAGATATGTTACATTTCACCGCAAATAAGAATTACAGCTACCTCTGACCAACTTTTGCTCCAGTAAATCCATACATTCTAGCTTTGATTGATATCAGTTATCACTTTTGCGGTAATCATAACTTCCTTCAATAAAATATATAATAGTTAGATACAGTTTGTCGCGGAAAGCTAATATATAGGCGATTGTGTATTAGGTGTTGCGCATCTAGTAACACATTAATTTAAATTGTACCGGAAGGGTAAACCAAAGACAGCATGCACGGATGGTCTACACCGTATGTGCATTTTCGTTAAGTGAATACTGGCGATACATCTGTCCACTATATAATTGAGTCAGGAATGTGGGACAATTGGACGGTACAAATTCCTATAAGAAAGTGTAAACCTGCAGTAGTGTAGCTAACTTCATATAAACTCTTCGACAATGCGATTTCTGATAGCTTCTCCTGATGAGTCGCCAGTAAACATGAAACGAAAGTGCACATGAGATTATATCTTCCTTTCATTCTGACTTTAGTTTATCATTTTGGTCCTATTTGAAAAAATTCATTACTAGATGGGCAACACCTAATACACAATTGCATATCTAATATTTCTCCGCAAAAAAATTTAAAACGTATATATATATATATATATATATATATATATATATATATATAATAGGATTGCTTGATTTTATCAATATCGTAAAACTTGATTTAAATATTTTTTGTCACCGTCTGCGAAATCAATGATTTTTTAGTTATTTCAATATATAAATTGCTAAAACTTTCCTAGATAGCAAAATTTCGGTTCTATAATGACATCATATATGAGGCTAGTTGTAACTATAGTTCCAAATAGACGGCAAATAAGCTCGACCTGCGAGTAAGTATAACCAAAATCTATTTATTACTTTATCGAAAATTGTTTGCAATTTGCGGCAGGATGACGCTGTCTAGAATCATTGATTCGGAAGAAAAACGTACGAAATTCTTGACAGTAATTGAAGAGTTCATAATAGGGATGAAACCAGTATACTGAAAGATTATCATTTGCTAACTTATACACAGCTGAATTTATACTGGTAAGTATACATAGAATAGTATCGGTGTTTCTATAAAAATTGCATGCTCGATTTAAAGAATGTATTAAAAAAGTGCTTTCGATGATTGTTTAATTATATGTATCTTTAATTTAATATAAATTCTTCAGGTAGCGTGGCATATGTTCTATATTAGAAGGTTGTGCAGCTAGTTCAAACTTTGTCTATCTTAATGCCACAAAGGCTCCATCTGAAGGAAATTATAACCAAAAGCTGAATTTGATATATAACCAAAAAGTGTATGGAATGAGCGGCATGACAGCGCAATTGTTGGAGTGGCAAACTATAAAGCAAAGGTGCCCAGATTCGAGCCCTGTTCGCAGCAATTCTGTACATTATTTGAAGAGTTCCCAATAGGGATGAAACGAGTCTACTTGAGAAATTACCTTTTTTACGTTATACAGAAATTAAACATATTTATACTCTGGTTGGTATTTATATCAATGTCAAAACCCGGATCGAAATAAAAGTTGATAGATTATTTTTTAGAAGAAAATTACACAGTTACATATTGAGTTCTTGATTATGGAAAAATATTTTCCATTCCTTGAAAGATCATCGTATGTGAATCACTATTTAATAAGCTTTCAAAATTAAAATCGCATTGTGATATTAGCCAATGATGGTTTAAAGGAAACCACGTTGACATATTCAACCAATATAAAAAATTTCATATTGTCAATTAATTCTGCTATGAGTAAATTGCACATTGATGTTTTACAAGAATTGACCACTGATTGTGATAGTATTATTTTTTCATCAGGCAAAGCGTCTGGTTTAGTAGTCATGAGTATTGTTGCGTACATTTCTGAAGTAATTTATTTGATTTTTATTCCACATTTTAAAATTGACACTAAGTATGAGGTGACTGAAAACATTGGGAACGTCATTTTGATGGTGTAATGTTGTTCCGATATTCGATTCTTTTTACTGGTCAACTATACGGACAAAATATTGGTCTAGAAATGAGCTCGGCCTTGGTAAATATCATAGCTTATGCATTTTTGTGTATAATGCAACAGAGGATCTTTGATCTATTAAGTAAAGTGAACCTATAAAAACCTTTATGTTGATGTTATATTTTTGATCTGTAAATGCCGTGTGCATGCCAAAGAATGATTGGCATTCTACATTTAGATTTAAAGTAAAATCTAAGAAGATAATACTCTTAAACGAACATTGGTTGCGCGGGTGGTGATAACAATTATTATAATCAAGGTTGCGGTCTTGATATAAACACCTGACCCATTAATTACTTACATATGTCAGTATAAACCAAGAATTGTATAGTGTAGAAAAGGCAATTCATCCAGTAGACCGGTTTCGTCCTTATTGGGAACTCATCATGTACTGTCCGCGGCAAATTCTGCCAGTACATGATGAGTTCCCAATAAGTACGAAACCGGTCTACACTATACAATTCTTAGTTTATACTGACATATGTAAGTAATTAATGGGTCAGGTGTTTATATCAAGACAGCAACCTTGATTATGATAAGATAATACTCTTGCTTTTATAAATATGTTGCTCAAACATATTACATATGGTATAATGTGTGGATCAGTTTTGCATAAGAACACATGGGTAGCGCAATATTTGCATTTCAGTAGCCACTGATTATTTAGATGAAGTATAAATTTATTATGGCATTGTGTATTAGGCAATTGCGTATTTGATCACCAGGCAGTTTGTAAATTGCTTTGGATGGTTACTCATAACATTATGTAAATAAAAATAAAACAAATTATATAATAAATCAGGTTGTAAATGTTTGAACTGTTTATAAGGAACCGGTGTAGGTTCTAATGTGAAGAGGCATTAACGCCTTGTAGTTCACATATTTTGCTAAATTTTATTCTTTACCTAAAATATACGCATACTGTTTATTTTTTAAAAGCTATGGATTTTTTTTATTATATATATATATATATATATATATATATATATATATATATATATATATATATAGTACCCTTTCCAAGTGCAAATAAAGGAAATTTTATCAGATACAAGAAACGCTTCTTTCTGATTTTCTTCTCATGTAAACATATTTCTATCTTGTTTTGCCTTTCAATTTATATATAAAGAGATGTTTATTTGTAGATACTTGAGAAGAAAATAAGAAAGGTTTCTTGTTTCTGATAAAATTTCTTTTATTTTTATACATGGAAAGGGTACTATGAAGTTTATTAAGGCTCGCATTTCAATGATATAGTATATATATATATATATATATATATATATATATATATATATATATCGTTACCAGTTTCACCATTCTTTAAAATATGAAAACACACTTATTCCATGGAATAACATTTATTAATAAATCTTATTTCTATCAGTATCTATATATATATATATATATATATATATATATATATATATATATATATATATATATATGATATATGCGTGTTTTGTTTGTGTACGTGTGTGTAGATTCACGTGACAATAAATCTGAGTAAGCCCATATTTAATATCGATTTTGTTTTTCGCTCGTTGCATAGTTATGCAAAAACCTTTAATGCGATTTCGTCAACATGGCTTATCATGCGTTTAAAAGTCGGAAACAGATAAAAGGTTTACATTTCATAAAACTATATCATTGGAAAATGTCTGCCATATTATATTTCAGTGGTTGTAAATTATTTAGTTCTCGTTTACTGAGTGGTTTAAGCAGATATTGTGCCGACGGAGGTGTTTAAGACTGAGGCATTTAATGCGATGGTATGTTCATTGAATAAAATCTTTTCGTTTATTTTTTGTTTGTTAGTTGACTGATTCTGTATTGTTTAATGCTCTTTCTTAATAACTAATATATTATTGGTACGTGTGATGCTTGCAAATTATTTTGTGGCTTTGGAAAAAAATTCACATGCTTTTATTTATACTGGGAAATACGAAATGTATTTCACTAAAACGGGTTTTTCTCGATGTCGATGTAGTAAAATATTGAAATGTTGTCCAATCATAATTCGTTCGTTATTTGTTTATGTTAACCTATTTAAACATTAACTTTATATTTTGAAAATCACGGGAACACAAATCAGACGAGAAGTTTCATCAAATAAAGACTATTAACAAAATAGCAGAAATCAAATAGAATCAATGGAGTAACAAGTAATTTGGTGCAAATATGGTTTATTATTACGTATTTTAATAGCGTCAGGTAAGACTGAAACGATGAAAAATTAATTCAATTTTTCAAACGAGTAGTTTTTAAAGTTTTATAATTCATAGAAACAAAACTGCATAAGACACGGCGTTTCAAGAAATAGCAAAACAAAAATCGATAAAATTTCGCACAGCCAACATTTTTCATGTTAAATTATCAACAGTTCAGCTCTCTTAACAAGGGAGCAAGTAAATGCGCACATTTCACTCACAGTAGAACAAGAACGAATTAAATATCAACTATTTATAATTAGTTAAACTAAATATCATTTTTTAGCGTTAACATTTCAAGAAATAAAAACTATATTTGTTTTCGAAATTTGGGCGTGATGTACGATGCTATTAAAGTCCCAATAAATAATAGTGTAATAGCGCATGTAAACAAACCGCAACAAATTGATCATTCGGTGTTTAATTCTATTTTACGGTCTATCTTTTCATACAGTTCGTAGAACACGAATTGGGAATTTTAACAATATATATATATATATATATATATATATATATATATATATATATATATATATATATATTTCGATATTTATACAGATATAACCTGGATAAATACTATTTTACTTTTAAATTATTCTTTTTACTGCGGACCTGACATGTTTAGCAAATATCAGATGAGCCATAATAATTATTGCCATAAATACGCATTAACCATTTTAACATTTTTTGAAAGAAATGTTTTGTAGAGTTCCGTGTCGAAATAGGCATTTTATCAAATAATGACGAGACGGCAGAAAAGAAGATGATAAACTTTTAGCTAATGCATTAGTGGAGAAGAGGATTATAAATCAAGCTTCCTCAAACATTAATAAGAAATGACTAATTCAGTGGTAAAATATACAAATGAAATTTTTTAAATTTGCTAATTGTTCGCAATTTTCATCTAATAAGTTTTTCTTTAAATGCTGCTGATAGGAACTTCAGTTCAAATTGTCAAGTTTCCCAAATGGCATTTTTTCAACTCTGGGTTGGTTCAAAGACTGCTATTTCTCTATTTCGGATAGGTTATCAATAAGATTATGGGCAAAAATTGCGATTAAAATACATAAACGGTCACAATGCATCTATCCCACAATGCTGTGGAAATATTGACAATTATCAAAGTGAAATTCTCAAAATTTTTGCAATGTGATTTATATATGGGCAACTTATACTTAATAACTTATCTCATGATTGAATTTTATGTCTTTCTATTTTTTCTGTTAAACTAAATTATATAAATGACCAGCACAATAATATTTCACCACATTAGTAATAATGTCATACGTTATTCATTCAACTGCATATTACACATGATTATATTTTCCTATTGTCAGAGAAAGAACATTTTTTCAACAGAACGGTTTCTCCTCTGGTGTGGTTTGACATACTGCGTTTATGGGTGACTGTTTACCTTAACAATTAGTCATTATTTAATGCATTTGGTAAAGCATTCTTACAGAGACTATCGTAATAGGAATCCCGTGCTAGGAAGTTTCTGCGGCTCGAAAAATTTATATCTCACATATTCCAAATACTATGAACCAATAAGCTCAAATATTATTTCAAAACAAATCCTTTATGAGAAATATATAGACAGCTAAAAGATAAGTCGACAAAGATAAAAATACTGCACACTCTAGAATTGATAGGATTCAGGATACAAAGAGTAAGCCAAATAGATACTTGGTAAGAGTCTCTATTAAGATTCAAATAATGTATATCGGATATATAAAAAGTTGACTTTGCTTTTGCTGGTTTACACATTCGTAAACAATATTGTACCTTTCAATTGTCCCATCATCAGCATCATCATCATCATGTCCAGCCATACAAAAGTCAAAAGTGACAAATGTTTAACTGCCCTAGGGAGTGAAAAAAGTATATAAATGAAAACAGAAAGAATATTCTAGACAAATTATTAGTGAGATTTATGATAGAGAGAGAGAGGGAGAGAGAGAGAGGCAGAGAGACGAGGAATACCTAGCTACTCTGAGTAAATTTATCAAGTTAACTCACAGAAATGAGGCAAATTAAACCAATCCACAACACCATTATGGCCAAGTTAGCATTCGGGCAAGGCAACATCAGTAATATAGCTTCCGTATACGACACCGGCATATATAGTGGACATAGGTTTTATACTGGCCTCTAATTATGAGTCGCCAATAAGCACAAACCGAATGTGCATTTGAGATCATACTTTCCGTTCAAGCTGATTTAAGTTTCTATTTCGGATACTATTTGAACTAATTTGTTACTAGGTGTGCAAAACCTAATACAATATTTCATATATATTAGCTCTTCGCAACAAACAGTATCTAAGTCACATAAAGTTTTGGTCAGTCTTTAGTAACGTATGTCGGATATCTAGATAGTTTCGTGGTCATGATAGATCTCGTTTGTGCCTATAATAATTCAAAACGTGTTATAGACGTTAGAAAATGTTTTTGTTGCAAAAATATTCAATCGATAAGGATGGTATGTTTAAATATAATTTAAATGTAAGCAATAATCGACAAATATAAGCATACTCATTAAGAATCATATAAAACAAGCAAACGTGAATTTACTGTGATATTTAAAGGCTAAAATAAACAATTTTTTATGTAGCTTTTCTTATTTATAATCATTTTTATTGCAAAATTTATTTTCTTTTTGCGACTAAAATATTTTTTATACTTTAAGAAAAGGAAGTTTGGAATTGTCTTGTATCCTATCTGAGGTTAAAAAAATCAGTTGAATTAAATCTAACCTCACAAAATCAATATCGAAATTCAAACTAGCTTATGACATACGGTGTTTACGGTAGTATCACGTTTTTAGAAAACATTAAAACGCACAGAAAGCTTAAGAGTAGATCAAACAAATGCGCATTCTGAGTAAACATTAAAAAAAGTTAAATAAAAAATACGAAAGTGATTTTAAGATGCGTTTTTTAAAGGGACTAAGTTGGATTTTTTATCGATCTTCAATACGTTTACCATAATGTTTACCAAAACGTTAGACACATCGCATTGCAAATTTATAGGATATCTATATAATATTTTTAAAATATCGTAACAGTAGCATTGAAAAATCTTTAAATAGGCATCAAAATAGCATTAATAATAAATTTCTTACCAGAAAATAATCAAAACACCCAGGCTTACCCAAATTCGAATTTACTACCCGTTTAGTGATCAAGTGTGATATTAATAATATTAATATGTATAAATTATATTAATAATATAATAATTAATTATCAATTTATACCGAATAACCGGAAAATTAGGCATAAAATATCAAAGGGTTTAGACCACCTTATATATTTTTAAGTCTGTAAAATTCTGCGCACAGAAAAATGATTGCATTAAAGAAATTTTTTTTAAATAAAGGGAATCTTTTCTTCGAATTTTCTTCACTGTTATCATAAAAAATAATTAAAATACAGGGAGTTGGAGTAAAATATTAGCATCTCCACGCCTTTACAAGCCATTTAAACTGAACGCTTGTACATGCATTTTGTAAATCCAGTCAACCTTATAATCCTTAACGCTATGTAGATTGTATACTTGTTTATTTTCTTGCTTGAAATAATTATTCACAATGAAATATCTGATTAGCATATATGTCGGATGTGCAAATGTATATATAAAATTTAGTTTAAAATACATTTTTTTTTGCAATTTAAAACACACCGATTGTTAAGTTTTTAGTCGATTAATTATTTCATAGTCATCTTATTCATTTTTCTTAATATATAATTTTGGAGGAACTAATCAACAGTTCATAAAATTCAGTTTGTAAATTTAAAAATATATTTCAATACAATAATAAATCAGAAGAACAAATTGCAAAACTACCATTATATTCAAACTTTGATTCGCTTTTCTTACCTGAGTCATTATCTGAACGCGACGAAAAACAACAAAAAAAGCGATGGCGAATATTATCGTACGATAAATGTTTTTCTATATTTTGCGACTGTTTAAAATGGAATTGTTGTTTGGTTTAAATTTTTATGCATAAATAAAATATCTGAAATCACCATCAACACAATCAATAACTTCTTAGCTGAATGGCATTAAAAGCTATTATGATAAAATCTTTGGTTTAAGAAAATGTGTTGATTTATATCAAATTTATCATTTATAAACATGTTATGTAAGAAAATATGCCAAAATTTATTATCTTCTCGAACTCTTTCAACAAAAAATTGAATAAGATAAAGAATAAATCAAATGCCTTAGAAAAAATGCATTTTTAATCGACAGCAATCTTATTAAATACAACGAGAGAGATGAAGAAACACGAGGAAGTAAGCGATTTTAAACTGAGGAAGCGATACATTTTAAAATATCTAATATTTCGATCAACCAACTAGACTAATGCAGGTCCTTATTAAATTAAAAAAAAATTTCTGCAAAAAGGATGATACATAATATCCAACATCTGTATAATTTCTGAACAACTTTGAAAATAAAACCTTGTACATGCAAGGCCTTCACAGCAAAACCAACAATAACGTCATTGTTCCTAATATTTTGTGGATAAAGATGTTTAAATCAAATTAAATGATGTATCAGCTACGTTTCTACAATAAATAACTAACAAATAGCGCAATTCATTACACGTAAAAATTATGATTCTTTATGGATGATAATATTTTCAAAGAAATTTGTTGATGGTGTCAATCAATATCTGATAATTATTATTTCTTAACGATAAATCCCTGGATAAAATAATGCGTTACCTGGCGGCTAATCAAATAACCAATAACATTAGGAAATCTAATAGTTCAAACACCGACAGAGTAAGTCGTTGTTTCATTCAAAACAAACAACTGGGTATGAGATCTGATCTAAAGAAACAATAATGAAGAAAACTCTACTTATTAATGCAGTGAATAATAAAGGTTAACTTGTCAAAAATTTTAAGCAACGAGTGTAATTCAAATTTCACCATAAACTAAGCAATTTATGAATTATGTGTAATGAAATTTACAATCGAACATCACAAATCATCACAAATATTGGTTGCAGTAGATTACATGACAACTTATAGAATTATTTTTTCCGTTCTTTTAAGCCAGCTTCTCGAAGGCATGATCACATAAACGAGCGATTTAAATTGCTATATGTTAAAGATATGTATAGATACCCCTTTAAGATCATCCTTTTAAGGATTTTAAATATATATATATATATATATATATATATATATAAGTAAACAAATGAAGTAATTGAATAACAATTAAAAATGTAATCTGAGAAGGAAAAACGAAAAATTTTATCAGCGTCTTATTTAGCAATCAATGTAAACATTCCTGTATGATATCTCGATTCATAGAAAAAGAATATTAAAAAATTAACAGAGGTGTCGAGAACTTTTTTTGTGAATGGACATATATTTGAAAGATAAATAATTTATTTTACAATCATTAGTTTTGGCGTTCGTTTTGCAAAGCTAATTTGTTGTTTATCTTCTAGCCGGTTCTTAACTTTACTCACTTTTAATGAAAACTCATTTTACAAATCATTTTTGAAAACATTTTTTCAGATAAATTTCTAATACGATGATATAATATTTTTACAAATAGTAAAAATAACCTCATATTCAAGTTGAAACTGATTGATAATTTGGCTGATCTCCAAATTTTGCTACGCATCATATTTACATTTCGGTGACGGATGTCACTCAGAGATGTGCTCGTGTTATGTTTTAAACTGAACAAACCACATGAACGCTTTCAGTTTAATTGACATTTTATGCCATTTGTGTAGAATTATACGTAGCTTAGTTTCTATGTGTTATTCAAATAGATCGTTCAATCTAAAATATATCTAACCTTACGTTTATAACTATCGTCTCCTCGTTTACAAGATTTCAAGGTTAAGTGGCAATATAATTTCTTTCTTAAATGTTTCATTATTGCTATATTAAAACACGTTAGTAAATTTATTCGGATAACATCATTTTAAAACAAAATCTGTGTATTGTAACATAACTCTGTATTTATTTGGAAATTCGTCGTTTCTAAACGATATAGTCATTGAGTCTTATACTACTACTCCTACTACTAGTATTACTACCACTACTACTACTACTACTACTACTACTACTACTACTACTACTACTACTACTACTACTACTACTACTACTACTACTACTACTACTACTACTACTACTACTACTACTACTACTACTACTACTACTACTACTATACTACTACTACTACTACTACTACTACTACTACTGCTACTACTACTACTACTACTGCTACTACTCTACTACTACTACTACTACTACTACTACTACTACTACTACTACTACTACTACTACTACTACTACTACTACTACTACTACTACTACTACTACTACTATTTCTAAATGATTCACACTAAATATGAAATTGTACTCTCTGGGTAGGGTCGGGGTCTAGAGAGTAATTTTTTTCTGTGCCCAAATTTAATTGACGCGTGAGCTATATGAAACACGGCGTAATTTCATGGATTAGTATAATAATTTACATGATAGAGCTTTGTTTCCTCAGTGATGTCCAGCACAGGTTAGAAGCGAGCAGATTCTTAGTTTCTGGTTAAAAAAGATGTACATTCCTTATGGCCAAAACTAGTAAATCGGTCATAATAGTTTACAACACACATTTAATCAAATTAAGTACAGAATGATAGCCTCTAAATTGGGATAACATGGTTTTGCACCATGAAACAGTTATAATTCTTTATAAAAAGTGTATATCCTCTATATTTTAGCAAAGCTGTACACTATACGCGCGAATCTTTTGTTCGAATCGGAGTTGATTATAGACTTGTGGAATTTTTCTCAATGTCTGTTTTATGCGAATATGTATTTCTACAAGTGCACTTTGTCAAATTTTGCATATTTAATCGCGTGTCGCACAATATCCTTAAACTATTTAAATAAATTTTAGTCTTTCATAATATTAAGCGAATGAGATTGTTTCTATATTATGAAGAAATAATGTACCATTGAGATTAGGTAATGCCACATTTAATTTTGGTTGGTGAAAATCATGCGCATACGTCTCAAGGGATGTATTTACTTATCTGTAGCTTTGTGAGCAGAGTAAACCGATTTATTTTACTAAGCTAAAATGCACACCATTGCAAGCAGAAATTTAATAACGACTACAAATGTTGTATTTCCAATGGGTACGCCAACTTAATTTCGCATCAATTTTGCTGTAGCTGATTACTCTGGAAAGTCAAAACGGCCTTATTGCGTAAAAACGTTTGCGTCCTTCTTTTTCAGATGCGTAAACATGACTGAGCAGACCTAACTGAGGAACAATTCTTTCCAGGCACCAACGAGATGTGTAGGTTTCTAATCTAACATGCTGAAAGGACAATACTCTATTTAATTTTGAAGCAAATCAATTTGTCCTATGTAGTCGAACAGTTTAAAACAGTTCAAAATTAAAAATATTAACATTTTAAGAATAGTTCTAATTATAAGGTAAGATAACAGTAAATAATTGAGAAAATTATCGTTCAGGCTATTATTTTTATAGGCAAATGTAAAAACAAATTTTTGACATGGCATTGAATAAGTATGTCATATCTTCTCATTAGGCCTGACTAAACAATTGTATCTATTGTTTGCTGAAAACAAAATTTGAAAAAATCACTACTATACTTCTCTGAAAAACTATGACTTATATACGTATGCGTAGCTTTAATTTCCGTCTCAAGGCCTGTGCATGTCTTTGTGTTTGCACAAATCAGGTTACAAATTTTTATTTCACGTCATTTAGCAAGTTTACAACTTATTGATCTTGATAAATACTATCATTTTTATAACATCATTTGATTACAAGGAAAAACTTCGTAACTAAGGGTGTATACTAGTTAATTGGGTTTGGGAATGCGCAGTGAACCGGTTAATCGATAAAAAGTGAAGAAAGCCCAACGTGCAACAATATTGAAATGTTTAGTTGAATTACCTTAAATCGTTTCATTAAGAAATTTAAATAAATGCAGTAATTTAATTGTTGTATTATCTGATTGAAATATTATATATATATATATATATATATATATATATATATAATATATATGTGTATATATATATATATATATATATACATATATAATTATAATTAGGAATACAGAACACATAAATAACAAAGTGGATAAAGGCAATTTATTTCGTGAATACTAATCATCTCTTATACATAAAACAACAAGCGCCTGACCTTAATATTCAAAAGTTTCATCAACATGATATTCTTATCGACTGGCCAAGAATAACAAAATTCAACAACAATCTACTAGTATCCAGTCAAGAACAAACAGGCCCTCGACTAGAATCAACAAACATACAATCGGATTGGCAACAAACTGAAGTGGAAATAACAGAGGCGCATACGATGACAGAAGTCTCCAAACAATGTGAGCGTTTAACACTGCAATCCACACTGGCGCTGTTACCATGTGGAAATGACAACTTTGCGCAACAAGGTGAAACGATCAACTACACTGGGAAAAATAGCACTTGTATATGTAACAGTGAACAATGCGCACAAATGGTTAATTCTCAAGCCATCAAAACAATAATGACCAGATCTCAGACATCACTTTGCAATACTGCGAGAATGACCTTTACATGCAAACACGCATACACACAAACACAAACGCATACACACTCACCAACTAGCCAAAACAAGAAACAGAAGTAAAAACGAGTCAGATTTGTTACCACTAGCATAATCAATTGAAAACCCAAAATGTATAAATATGTATGATTGTATAAGAGATGATTAGTATTCACGAAATAAATGGCCTTTATCCACTTTGTTATTTATGTGTTCTGTATTCCTAATTATAATTATACTGTGTTAAATTAAAAAGGCATGGACATTATAAAGATTATCAAAGAGCGGGGTCAGCCTTTTACCCGTAAGGAACTAAACACTTATATTGCAGCCAACTGTACGTGTGCCAAACTTCTAGAAAGAATTAAGTTCTTCAAATCGTGTTTAGAATCAGATGTTGTGCCAAAACGATTCCTCAAGCAGTGCAGAAGAAATAACCAAAAACCGACGAATAAACTTATAAGTCGCTTATTGCTCAATGGTATCGAGGACAACCAATCAAAACTGCAAGATGCTGAGAGCATCATTCAATCACTGGGTTGTCAAATTGCAAGACTGAACGACGGCGAATACACCGCTTTCACAAAGAAGATAGAAACGCTGATGAAAATAACAGCGGACAAAGAAACCAAGGACCTCACGAGGGACCTGGAAAAATTTCCTACGCAATCAAAATTTCCTACGAACCCAGACGCTTTTATTCACAATTATTCAAAAGTGATCTTGTCAAAACACCAGAAAGAATTACTCTCCTTAGGAGCAAAATTCTGCGTAGTCAAGAAAAACCTAAGTGAACGTGACATTATTGACATTCAGGCTGGAACGGAAAATTTCTACAATGACTTAACGAAAGACACCGCCCCACATGCATTCAATGGACAAGGACTGAAAGCTGAGATAGTAAGCGCACTAGAACAATACAAGAAGGAATTCAAAGGCAGCCAAATCATCACAAAACAGCACATAGACGAACTCAGAAAACTCCAATCAGACAAATCCATACGACTTGCCACACCCGACAAAGGATCAGGAATTGTTATACTTGAAGCCGACGCTTATAGGAAGTCCATGAACGATATAATAAATGATCAATCTAAATTTAAGCATGACATCAAACAGAAAGATGATTCAACGAACATCGAATCAAGAATTAATGCAATTTTGAAAAAGATGGAAAAACACGTTCTAACATCGATGGCTGACTCCGAGATTAGATCAAAACTCACAGAAGACATCCAAAAAGCAAAACCCGTCGGAACAAACACCGCAAGATTGTACGGCAAACCAAAAACTCATAAAGCCGTGACAGCCTCAGGAGCTCCCTCGATGCGGCCCATTATGTCAATGATCAACGCTCCACAACATAAACCAGCCAAGTTTCTCTGCAAACTACTTGAACCAATACGGAGCATCATAAACGCAAACACTATCAAGGACTCCTTCGAACTAGCAAATGAATTGAAGGGGAAGAACATCCTACAGAATAAAATGGTCTCGCTTGACGTCTCATCCTTATTTACAAACATACCACTGGATAAGACAACGGAGATCTTGTGTGACCTCATCAAAAATGAGTTTTTTGACTTCCCTATAGACACCAATGACATCAAAGACCTCATATTAGCATGTACTAAAAACGTGCAATTTACATTCGAAGGGATATACTACCGCCAGATCAATGGTGTAGCTATGGGAAGTTGCATCGCACCCCTCCTGGCAGATGTATACATGTATCACCTGGAAAAAACGAGCCTAAAAGGTATAATTGACCAGTGCGCACTCTACAAAAGGTATGTAGATGATATCTTGTTGTTCATCTCAGAAGCAGCAGACCCTTCCGAAATCCTCAAACAAGCAAATGGAGTCGATCCAGACATCAAATTCACTCTCGAGGTAGAGAAAGACGACAGTTTTCCCTTCCTTGACATCAAACTCACTCGAGAAGCAAACGGAGATTTGACACTGGCCATACATAGAAAATCCACTTTCACCGGACAATACATTCACTACAACAGTAGTGTGCCAAAATCCCACAAAAGAAACTTAGTAAACAACCTAGCAAACAGAATCAGGAAGATCTGCTCTGAACACAAGATTGAGGAAGAACTGGGCTACCTCAGGAAAATTTTGCTAATGAACAACTACCCAGAGCGTTTCATTGATGTCAACATCAGACCACGGCAGATTCGTACTAGAGAGGATACCGTCAAGCAGGTTTTCCTAAACTTACCATTTAGAGGCGACGTACCAGCCTCAATAATTGCACGGCGGCTGAATAGAATAACTAAGGACAACTTTCCCAGTGTTAAAGTTAATATGACATTTAGTACACAGATATGTATAAGATGTATAAGAGACGATTAGTATTCACGAAATAAATGGCCTTTATCCACTTTGTTATTTATGTGTTCTGTATTCCTAATTATAATTATACTCTGTTAAATTAAAAAGGCATGGATATTATGAAGAATATATATATATATATATATATATATATATATATATATATATATATTATAGAACTCTTTCCATGTGCGAGGATGTATGCAAAAGCATGTTCAGGCATTGCGCTTGAACTGGAGGTGACGCAAGTAATTCGTTTTTACACACTCTCACTCTATTATATATTTCATAACTTGTTTTGAATTTCAATTTACATATAAAGAGATGTCCATTTGAGATACGTGAGAAGAAAATGAGAAAGAAGCGTTTCTTGTATTTGATAAAATTTCTTTTTATTTTGCACATGGAAAGGGTACTATGAATTTTATTAAGGCTCTCATGTCATATATAATTATTAAATGCCCACACATATCCAATTTAAGTATAAGCAATAGTACTAATTGTTTCATTCTAATACTAGTAGTAGAGATTCATATCATCGATAAGCCTGATTTAATGCATTGGTTAATAAGAATTTGTAAATTATATAATTAGCCACGAAATTCACATTGATGAATGATGTCTAACCACCGTCTAATGTAGGATTTGGATAGCTACATGGCATAGCTTGTTAAGGAAGACTCATATTGGCATTTATTTATGTCGCTTAAACTAAAGACAGATTGAATATTGTGCTAACCAGTCTTATACTAAAAGAAGCAGACAGCCAAAAAGTTACATTCAGAAGAAACTCAAATTAACGCTTGTTGGTGTTCGTACCACAATTGAGTTTGTGTGTGTGTGTGTAAAATTGATCGCTGTTGTAAGTATATCTTTAAATATATAAACCTCCTTCCGTCAAAATGAAACAAATCTAAAAAGTGCTTTGCAAATTAGATTAAATCTAGGTTTGCGATCATTTTTCGCCACTCAGATGATTTTGTTAGAATGATAAGTTGTCCATTACTGTGCAAAGGTATGCAATTTTCTCTTGCATTGTAGGCAACATTCCGCTTTTCAAGCCCAATAAAAATTGATGTTTGGTTATTTGACTCTATGGAACTTTGTGGTGTAAAGGCCATTATTTGAACCAAATTTTACTATCTAAACAAAATTAGGAAAAGAGACCTGACGGAAGCCTATGAATACAGTTAATTTCAATGTATATATGGTTAATAAAAATAAATGAGTATCTGAAAAGTATTATTGACACTGCACCTGAAAAGAGGCCGATATATTACATTTTATTTACTGCATCTTTTCAGCTTATGATCTGAAAAAATAAAACAATTGTTAATAGATATTTTTTCAGTGAATAATGTAATGAACTAAATATACAAATGAAATTCTAGCCTGAATTTTATTTATAGCAATTTTATTATTGTGTAATGAAATTAACAATTAAACGTTACATTTTAATATATTATTACTAATAATACGTAAATTGACATACTGATATATTTTAAGTTAAATAATGTGCATATATATATATATATATATATATATCGTCAATATAAACAAAACGTTGCATATATATATATATATATATATATATATATATATATATAATATAAATCCTGAATTAAAGCTTCATTTCGATATGAAAGAACTGTATTAAAGTTGTACTTCAAGGAAAGGCTAACGAAGACATGACTCGGCGTATAATTGAAAATTTGCTCTAGTTTACGGCATAAAAACAGTTAAAGCAAATTATAACAAATCATTTCCTATGCTTTAATGAACATTACTTTAATCTAGGTTGCGATCTCGACATAAAGACATAAACCATTATGTACATACATTGGTAAGAATAAAGTAAGAATTGTATAATTTAGAAAAGATAATTCATCCAGTAGATCGGTTTCGTCCTTGTTGTGTACTCATTACGTACTGCCCAGAATTTTTTTCTGATGAATTCACTTTACTACACTGTAAAATGTTTAGCTTATACTGACAAATGTATTTATCTAATGAATCAGGTGTTTGTATCAAGATCGCAACCTTCATTAAATTAATCATTTCTCGTGCTATTAGAGACAGCATTGATCGCATTTTTCTGGTTTACACATACAATTATACATTTCCATTAGCCTTAAATTCAGATCGATATAGCTAACGTTCCATATATTGCGCAAACCATTCACGACCATCATCATATCCTAGAGACCATTATTTCTGGAAAATTGATACTAAATTAATTAATTACATATTTGTAAATAAAAAGGCTCAAAATAAAGGAGTTTAAATTGAGAAACGTGTTATAATTTTTCAATAAAGAAAATTTATACTAATAATATTATATTATTAGAAATTCACTATTTAGCAGCATCGTGGATTACCGATAAATTAACTTCGTTCGAACTTTGGTCCATAGAAAATCTTTACACAGAACATATTATTAACCGACAATAAGCCAAGATGCCACGATAACAGAGGTATTCTCCAAATTGACAATTGGAAATATTTGTTGCCCAATCGAATTCAACAATATTTTTTCTTAGAAATTAATGTAAAAATTATCTTATTTTTCAATCATGTCATATATAAGAAGCAAAAACTAAGAACTGGATAAAAAGATTAAGGATTAATTTACCTTCTGCTAAGTAAAATTTAATTTAAATATGTAAAACAATCGCGATTACACGGCACACTTTAGACCTAAATATTTATAAATTATATTTTCCTGAAATGCAGTTTAATTGACGTCAAAAAGAAAACAGCATGAACTTATCAGCGTTTCCTCTAACTCACAAATTTTACTCGAGTACGAAACGTGGAAAAGCGCATTGCAAACTAAAAATAAGTTTTTTTATCGTCCTAGTTATCAATATCATCACCATCATCATCATCCTCATCATCAACATCATCATCATCATTCTAACCATCAACATAAACTTCACCATCATTATCATTGTAAGAAAATAACCTTATGTAAAAAGAGGAACATGTGACTATTCGTGTATTTGAATCTGCGATAGTAAAACTGACAATGTACTTCAGTTTATCATTACGATTAATATTCCCATCAGCATCATTGGCAATAACGTAAAACTTCATATCAGCAAACTGCCAATATTTAATTTTAAACAACTAGTAGTCTCTGAGATAATGTTGGCGCTTACGCTAGAAAGTAGAAACATCCGTTTGAGCCAACTGGTAACAATTTAAAATTATCATTGCTTCTTTGAATAACATGCGTATAATATAATTTTCAAATATTGCTCGCATCAAGAACAAAAAAGTAATTTCATATGCTTATTAAAGACTAATGTCAGCTCTTTTTTTCATATAAAGTCATGTAAAATATGGTCAGAGGCTTAAAAGCGTGAAAAGATGCTCAAAGTTAAAACGAAATGGATTACATTATTAAAGCTTTTCAAATCTCCTAATTTTAGAATGGATGCAAAAAACTTCAAATTTCATGAATATAAGCTACATAAGATCCAAGGGGCCAACGAATAACAGATGCATTTGTTAAATAAACATATAATTTACAAGTGACAGTATATACTGTAATATTTTAGCAAAGAAATCTTATCTTTATTGATACTAATATATGATTTGTGGCAGACGGTTTCAAATGCAAATATTAAAAAAAATATTACAAATTATTTTTTAACTAAATAATTTGTTTTCGTTCATCTGAAGAACTAAGCTACTTCTATAATGAATACCTTACGCAATGTTTAGTTTATACATAATTATATATATATATATATATATATATATATATATATCCAAGTTGACATTCCTGCGACCAAAATTTACTAGGCACTCAATTTGTCATTACAAAACTGACACCACGTTACTTTAGGACTTGACAATAAATTGAATATATATTGTAAATGAATGGATGGAACGGCTAACCAAGAATCTGAAGTTATATTATATCTGGCATTTTTGTGAAATATGCAGCATTGTTAGCTCAGTAGGTAAAAACTCACTAAAATTTTTAGACTTCCCAATAAGCTTCAAACTCGTTAACTGGATGAATTAAATTTGCAACCTTAAGCAATGCTTGCTTCTTATGACTAATATATATGTATATATATATATATATATTTATATATATATATATTGGATAGTTTCTAATTTCACCATTTTTTAAAATGTAAGAACAAAACAACGTACTCCATGGAATAACATTTATTAATAAATCTTATTTCTACCAGTATCTACAGCCATTGTTCTGGATTCGTTAGTATATTCGTTCATCCAATCCCACTGTACATGTGTTGTAACCAATCTCCTCTTCGTTATGCTGGCCTTTGCTTTGCGCAATTTAGACCACTGCTTTTGCGCAATTTAGACCACTCCTTTTGCGTAACGTCATTTAGCTTTTGAAGCTATTGCAATTAATAAGCTGAAGACCTGCTTAAACGTGCAGAAAATAATTCAAAAAGAAATTAAATTGGACTGGAACAAAGACATAACCGACATGCCTTTAAAAATAGCCAACGCTTCGCAAAATACGACACATACATCAATTACGGACGCAATTACAATGAAAGCGATGACACACCAAATGACGTTACGCAAAAGGAGTGGTCTAAATTGCGCAAAAGCAGTGGTCTAAATTGCGCAAAGCAAAGGCCAGCATAACGAAGAGGAGATTGGTTACAACACATGTACAGTGGGATTGGATGAACGAATATACTAACGAATCCAGAACAATGGCTGTAGATACTGGTAGAAATAAGATTTATTAATAAATGTTATTCCATGGAGTACGTTGTTTTGTTCTTACATATATATATATATAATCAAAATCCGGTCGTATATCTTTAATAGGTAAATGAAAATATTCATATATACATCTATATATATATATATATATATATATATATATATATATATATATATATATATATGAGAACAAAACAACGAACTCCATGGCATAACATTTTTTAATAAATCTTATTTCTACCAATATCTACAGCCATTATTCTGAATTCGTTAGTATATCTGTTCATCCATGGTTGTAGATACTGGTAGAATAAGATTTATTAATAAATGTTATTCCATGAGTACGATGATTTATTCTCATATTTTAAAGAATGGTGAACCTGTTTATGATATATATATATATATATATATGTATATATATATATATATATATATATATATATATATATATATATATATATATATATATATATATATATATATATATATATATATATATGATCAATTATGTGCACTTGGAGGGACCAATAATCCCTCTAGATTTAGCTAGTCGCAAAAAGCAAAAGAACAATTTATATATTTGTTATCACCACTCGCGCAATTAATGCATGTTTAATCGCATAACTTTCATGAACGCGTATTATTTGGTCTTATATACATATATTATTAGCTAGCCAAATTAGTTTAATTGTAAAAGAAATTTTAATTTAAAATCAGCTTCTATTCTTCATTTATGAATACTTCAATTGACCTCGTTTAATAATGAAACGCAAATTAGTAAAAATATTATTTCCATCTAATTTTTAATTTGCTATACATAAAACGCTTAACCTTCCAATTTATGGATAACTATTGCGTAAAACAATAAATCAAATGTTATTAAAGTGCTCGATTGTTATATTATGTTCTTGTGTTTGTTAAAGTTGATTTATGTATGTTCCGAAATTGATAATTGTCCGATAATAATTGAAGAATAATTCTATTAATGCATGAACATACTAGTCATATTTAAACTTAGTTTTATTAATATAGATAACAACCAAAACACTTATGCAAGCGGTTATTGTTTATGCTAAATCTCCAAGAGACTTCCTCGTTTATAAGGTTATGAACTTCTAGGACCACAAACTACCAATGACAAAATATTAAATGCGAACAATACATGCGGATAATTTGTGCAGCATTTATTAATGTAAATTGTTTGTAATTAAGATATTTTCCATTGACATAACCAACAGTGTTCATTATAGTATTCAACTATTGCGTTAAACACGTAAACATCAGTCTATGTATTGCCCTAAATTCACAAGCAACACAGGGCTAATATTTTGGCGCATTTGCATTGATTAATTTTCAGTGAAGTCAAAAATTTATTTTAATAGTCTATGTTGCGATTTGGATATAAACACCTGACCCATTAAAAACATAAATTTATCAGTATAAAATAAGAATTTTAAAGTGTAAAAATGGCAATTCATCCAGTAGACCGGTTTTGTCCTTATTGGGAACTCATCACGTATTGGCCAGTTTTCCTCGGACAGGGCTCAAACATGGGCACGTCTGCTTCGAAATCTGGTGCTTTAACCAGAAGCAGACGTGCCTAGGTTCAAGCCCTGTCCGCGGCAAATTCTGGTCAGTAAGTGATGAGTTACCAATAAAGACGAAACCGGTTTACTAGATGAATTGCCTTTTGTACACTATACAATTCTTAGTTTATACTAATAAATGTATGTACTTAATGGATCAGATGATTATATCAAAATCGCTACCTTGGTTATAGTAATTGTTATCACCGCCCGCGCAACTAATGCTCATTTAATTTGTTATTATATTTTGCATCATAATATCGCCAGTTATGTTAGGAATTAATGTTGAACGTTAACAATTTTTTATGGCCATTTTCATGCCTCATAATTGTAGCTAATAATTTTAATTTATTTTCAATCTGAAATATAATTATCATAGCTGTCATAAAATGATCATTGTGAAATATGTTACATACCAAGGTAAATTGAAGAGTAAGATTCTAGTGTACAATGATGCATTTAATTATGGGATAGAATATGTGTGAACATAGTTACTAACCCGTTTCAAATCATACATGCGTTTCAATAGTCTTTGAACTTTCGTAAAAGGTGTAAGCAAAAGCAAGCGATGTATTTATCTTGCATTCTATTAATAGATAATAATTAGATATACTTTGTTGCTCCTTTTAATAACGGCAAAGTGGGTTACTTTGTTGAAGGATCTTTTCAGTTTTTAATGGACAAGTTAAGAATTATAATGCTTTAGGGGCATTCAGTGATTGATTACTTAAAATCAGCGATGCGAATTACTTTATGCTCAGAAAGGTTGAGAGAGAGAAATAGAAGCAATAGTACTATGAGAGAGTATAACCTTTTTTGACATAAACAAAGCTTGTTTTATCATTCCCTAGCGGATGAACTGAATGCATAAGGTCATGCAAAGAGGGTAGTAGAATGAGAATTTTAAGCCTCTTGTACTAGTAATAGTAGTTTATGACCAACACAGTGTTCTTCAAAATAAACAATAGCAAATTGCTTAGACTGGAGTAGTAAATATGACCCAGTAACTGTGGTCACAATTTAACTTTTCTAAACATAAACAATTTGTGATATTCATGAAGGTTAAGCTAATGGTAGTGTTTAGTCTGTTTTATGTTTCCTAGTTTCTTTATCAAAGAAATTCATAAAGTACTGATTTATGAGCTCAACATAAATCGACAGGAGGAAACAGTTTGTGAAGTGTTCGATCGCAATCATATGAGTAAATGTTATTTGTGACGGATAAGAATAAGTACTTCGCTTATATTCTTTTGCATTTTATTTGTTATTTTTGAATAGCAATTTAACATAATTTAAAAAAATATAATTTTAACAAGACTAAAAATTTGGAGCTATTTATGAAGTTAGAATCATGAAATAGTTGGAGAATATACGCTCCACTACTCTAATATTTACATTTGAAGCAATTAAAAGTACTAAAATAATTGTGTAAATGGTACCGCTTCGACCTTTTTTGGTAGGTTAATGCGTAATTTATAAAATTGAATATTTTAATGGCGAATCAAACTAGGGGTGACATTTTAACAATTTTCATATTCAAGTTATTGGAAATTAATTAAAATGTGTAAGCAAATTTCTAGAGTTATCAAAAATAGCACATTTAAAATTGGACTGAAAAATATTTGAAACGCGTTACTTTTAACCTGCATGCACTATATAAATCTAATAAATCGTAGGATATCGGAATCTCCGAAAACTTGGGTTGCAGAAGAAGTTTGGAGTTATCAGTCTAAATAAGATTCAATCCAAAAAAACATTAACTTTTTAACTTTACTGGGTGCAGCAAACATATTTGTTTTATGTTTCCGAAAAGCATTGTGTTACTATAAGTTAAATTAACATACAACTCTAATTTTCGTCTATTATATATATATATATATATATATATATATATATATATATATATATATATATATATATATATATCTTCCATTTAATCTGCATAAGTTTAATTAAATTAGACTAAACTATTATGTAGCATACTTATTTAAATCAAGTTTGCGAGCTTGAAGTAAACAACAATCCCCATTGTATTTAACCAGTCGTCAAACAACATAACAAAACTACCGCCAGTCGCAACGCACTGACACATTTCGACCTTTCATGATGATCATCATAGTACGACGGCAAACTGACTAGTGTGGATCAAACCACAATGCATATATTTGGAAAGCAAAATTAGATATGCGGCTTTCCATATATATGCAATACGGTTTGATCCTCGCTAGTCAGTTTGCCGTCATACTCTGATGATGATCATGGAAGGTTGATACGCGTCAGTGCGTTGCGACTGGCGGTAGTTTTGTTATGTTGTTCGACGACTGGTTAAATACAATGGGATTGGTGTTTACTTCAAGCACCCAAACTTGATTTATAGAATTGTTACCACCACCCGCGCAATCAATTATTATTTAAATGTAGAATACATGTCTTGCCGTTGGCTGACTTAATAAATGTAGAAGAAAAATTTTGTTGGAATTCATGTATTATATACTTTGTTAGGTAATAACGGCGGGTATTTTCATCAAGTATATCACAAAAGAATTGTTAAAAGCAATAAATAGCATTTAAATGTTTGTGGTATAGTGGTTTATGGCTTAAATTTCTAGTAACGTTAACTACTTATAGGATTTTAAAAGGAAGTTACCAATTTTTATGTCGTTATCTAAAGGCAAAATTTGTATTTAAAATGATTATGAATTATATTTACTGCCTTTTTATATTTTTGAGTTATAATGTCTTTCCTAAAAGTCCTTTTTTGACGTTCTCAGTCATATAAAATAAAGAGGATTAACGACTGTAGTTTTTTATACATTTCCAGTAACAAAGATTTGATCTAGATCAACGAATTGGTTAATTAAAGGTTGTTTGACATATGACAACATTTAACAAATGTTTATTTCCACTGGCAGATACGTCATGTGCTTTCAGGTAACTCGTTAAATGAGACATGTCTATACCGCCAAAAGCCACTACATAATAATTCAAGTAATGCTTAAAAAATGCTGCATACATAACCGTTTACAATAAAATGTTATGCTTTAATTACTGAAGTGAAGAATTAAATGAGCAAGAACTGGGGATTTTACAAATTAATGACAACAAAATTAATTTCAAATAATTAAATAATTTAACATTTGTGTTTAGAAATATTAATGGCAAAATCTTTTTATCTTTCAAAAGTGGACTTTGTCCATCGTTTCAATATTTTAAATTTTACTTCATACCAGTAAATTAAATAAAATTAAAGGAAAATTTATCTTAAGCAGTGCAATTTGGAATTATTATAAAGTTGTAACAGTGCTTGCTTATTTTCCTCTTTAAAATTCCCAAGCTTGGTGACAAAGAATTAAAAGAGTTCAACTGCATAATCTTCAAATTACATGTAATCAATATCAGAAGAAGAAAAGCAAAACAAACAAATAAAGGAAGCAGAACAGAAAATGAATTTGTATGTATAAATCTAATGCAAAATTACCTGGTCATTGCTGATCACATCACAACTCAGGTAATTTTGTATGCAGTAGCCTCATTTTACTTATCCATCGTGCGTAACTCAACAGATAATACACATATTTTATTCAGCACAACGGCTGAGGCAGTGTTGATGCACTGATGTTCATTTTATTTACGCTTAGGACTTACTAATAATAATTAAACCGATTAAACAAGCACGATTGTGTTAACTACTTATTTAATTATGCAATAATACAAAGCGAAGATTTCAATATCTTTACATCAACAACTGTAATGTACTTGATAGTAGCTCTGTAGATCTTTTTTTACAGTTAGTTCATTGACCTGTTCTACATGATACTGTCCGCATAGCAATTAAAGTATTTACATTTTATGCTTAAATTTAATGTGATCTAATGAATTAAGACATACGCAAAACACATGTTTTCTTCACTCGGGCTGTAACTCGCAAGTAAAGGTTTACTTAGTGATTAATTCTAACATATTTGTTACAAAGTTGTTCTACATAATTACCTACAGCTATATACTGTTTTACATTTCATGCAATGTCTAGCGATTGAACAGATTTATGTTTTGAATTTTAACGATAAATCTGATTGTAGCCTATTTCAAGTCTACAAACTTGAATTCGGTGAAAGCTGTTGCTATTTACAATTTTCGTTTCAGTAATAATATATTTATTAACAAGCTTCTGATATAATTATTCTCCACATGCAAATATTTAAGAAGTCCTAGGAGCGTTTTAAAATTTAAATACTGTTTGTTGATTTTATTAATCGCTGTGACACAACTTTATCAAAATCTTTTAAAAAAGTGCGTGATTTGCTTTCCTTTGTTGTTCACGGGTCTGTGATTAAATTTGTCAACTGGTAAGTTTTTGTATAATTCATAGGTAAATTTACACTAACACTGGTCATCCCATATATATATATATATATATATATATATATATATATATATATATATATATATATACATACATATATAACGTATTAAATCGACAACATAAAGATAAGTACATGTATTACGTGCTGCGAACCTAGTAACAAATTAATTCAGTTGTGACAAGAAGGATAAACCAAAGTCAGCATGAACGGAAAGTATAATCTCATGCACTTTCGCTTCGTGCTTGCTAGCGACTCATCAGTAGAAGCCGATATTACGGCCTTTAACCACTATATATTTGGGTGAAGTATGTGGGATAATAGGACGGTAAAATCTCCTACACGAATGTGTAAACCTGCAATAGTGAAGCTAAAATAATATAAAGTCTTCGACAATGCGACTTAAACGCTAACTCCCACTATATAACATATATATACCGAGACTGTAAAGGATACTAGCACTATGGCTATTGTGTCAGT